>JAGIQG010000020.1:5363512-5948633 GCA_024679065.1 Sphyrna mokarran
ATGGTTAACCCCTGTTCCGAATCTAATGTCTGCGTAACTTATCCCTTCAATGCCTTAATGCCTGTGTGTTAACAGGGTTGAGATGATCTGGCACTCTGAGTCCCCTGCTGTGTTAAATATTGTTCCCTCCCCACCACCTTTTTGATCCCATTTAGATCCCAGCTCCCCTCTCACTTTTCCAATTGAGCCAGCTTTTGATTTCTGGGATCTGCAGAGTTTTGCTTCTGCAGGAAACTCCGCAGCAAGGGGGCAGAAAGCAATCACAAACCGGTGATGAATAGAGAGAACGTAGAATCAGAGAACCCTACAGTGCAGAAAGAGGCCCTTTGGCCCATCGAGTCTGCATGGCACACAATCCCACCCAGGCCCTATCCCCATATCCCTACCTATTATACCCACTACTCCCTCATGCATCCCTGGACACTAAGGGGCAATTTCTTAGCATGGCCAATCAACCTAACCTGCACATCTTTGGACTGTGGGAGGAAACCGGAGCACCCGGAGGAAACCCACGCAGACACGAGGAGAATGTGCAAATTCCACACAGTCAGTGGCCCGAGCCGGGAATCGAACCCAGGACCCTGGAGCTGTGAAGCAGCAGTGCTAACCCACTGTGCTACCTCTTGGAGAGGAAGTAGAAATGGATACTATAATGGCTTTTAAAGGGAGCCTGGACAAATACACAAATCGGATGGGAATAGAGGAATATGGCCCCCGGAAGGGTAGGGGGTTCGGGTAGCATGATCGGTGCAGGCTTGGAGGGGCCAAAGGACCTGATTGCTGTGCTGTAATTTTCTTTGTTCTACATCAAGGTCTGGCAAACTGAAATAGGGCAAGCAGAACAGACACCTCTTAAAATGCAATGACAGAGGACTGTGCCTGAGAGCACAAGGGGAGAATTGGCAGAATGAAGGTAAGCACAGATTGCCCTCTGTTATTTCTGGAATGGGTTTGCCCTTCTGCTAACCCTCTCAGCCCGTGTGAACATTTGTGCACGCAGCCACAAAAAAATCATACAATCTCTACACTGTAGAAGGGACCATTCAGCCCATTGAGTCTGCACCAAATTTCTGTCAGAGAATTTTACCTAGGTCTTCTCTACTCTATAGCCTCACATTTAACACGGCCAATCCATCTAACCAGCACATCTTTGGACTACAGGAAAACTGACCACAAGAGGTAGGAACAAAAGTCAGCCATTCAGCCCATTGAGTCAGCTCCGACATTTAATGGGATCATGACTGATCTGTTGTGATAGACCCCAACCATACTTTTCTCATATTCCTCGATTCTCTTCGAGATTTACAAGGATGTTGCCTGGATTGGGAGGCAGGCCTTATAAAGATAGGTTGAGGGAGCTGGGACTGTTCTCCCTGGAGAGACGAAGGTTGAGAGGCGACCCGATAGAGGTTTATAAAATGTTGAGAGGAATAGATAGGGTGGATTCTCAGAGGCTATTTCCCAGGGCTGAAATGGTTGCGATGAGGGGGCACAGATTTAAGGTGCTGGGGGGCAAGTATAGAGGAGATGTTAGAGGTAAGTTTTTCACTCAGAGGGTGGTGAGTGAATGGAATTGGCTGCCGTCGGTGGTGGTAGAGGCGAACTCGCTGGGGTCTTTTAAGAGACTTCTGGATGAGTACATGGGATTTAACGGGATTGGGAGTTACAGATAGTTGTGTGGCCTGGGAGGTATCGATATGATCGGCACAACTTGTGGGCCAAAGGGCCTGTTTGTGCTGTAGTGTTCTATGTTCTTACTAACAGTGAGTTAGAAGGCACAGTAAAGATTATTTTAGCTGGGGAGCAAGAGGTTGCAAAACGGGTGGACAGTTTCGGCGAAGGGGTCAACCTCTGGGCGATGGAGCTCAGTTTGGGGAAATGAGGGGTGAGCAAAGAGGAACGCCACTCATTTCATCCTCTGTCTTTTAATGGTTCCTTGTTTCTCTTCATGAGGAATTGTGGAGGGTAGGGTTCACATCTCCAGCTGCACTAAAATCACTGGCCACAAACTGTACTCAGAGATTCAGGGATGCTGGCTTCTTATCCAATTCTTACACCCCTGCAAGGATTTACCGAGTCTGAAAATGTGTGCTGTGGCCATTCTTTTTTATTATTCGTTCGTGGGACATGGGCGTCACTGGCTATGATGTGGAGATGCTGGCGTTGGACTGGGGGTAAACACAGTAAGAAGTCTCACAACACCAGGTTGAAGTCCAACAAGTTTATTTGGTAGCACAAGCTTTCGGAGTCTCAAGCTCCTTCTTCAGGTGAGTGAGTCACTGGCTGGCCAGGGTTTATTGCGCAACCCCCCGCAGCTGCCTTGTTGAGAGGGGCGGTTGAAAGTCAACCACATTGCTGTGGCTCTGGAATCACATGTAGGCCAGATCAGGTAAGGATGGCAGATTTCCTTCCCTAAAGGACTTCAGTGAACCAGATTGGTTTCTCCAACAATGGTTTCACCATCATCAGTAGATTTTTAATTTCATATTTTTATTGAATTCAAATTCCACCATCCGCCGCGGTGGGATTTGAACCTGGGTCCCCAGAACGCTGGCTGAGTTTTTGGATCTAGCGATAATACCTCTTGGTCATCACCTCCCCAAACCATCAGAATGATCCCGGGGCAAAGTATTAAATTATATAAAAGGGGTTTTATAAACATGACTTGCATTTCCTTGGGCTCAGATGAGTGAATTGTATCTGAACAGGTGGCACCGTAGCACAGTGGGTTAGCACTGCTGCTTCACAGCTCCAGGGACCTGGTTCGATTCCCGGCTCAGGTCAATGACTGTATGGAGTTTGCACATTCTCCTTGTGTCTCCATGGGTTTCCTCCCACAGCCCAAAAGTGTGCGGGTTAGGTTGACTGGCCCTGCTAAATTGACCGTAGATGCCTACGTTAGAAGATTAGTAGGTAAAATATGGACAGATATGGGGATAGGGCCTGGGTGGGATTGTGATCAGTGCAAACTCGATGGGCTGAATGGCCTCTTTCTGTTCAGTAGGGTTTCTACGATTGAACTTTTTATCCCCCATCAAAAATCTAAAAACCACTGAGGGAGCCTTTGCTGGGGAATCTACAAACACAGGGACAAAATCGGAACTGGGTTACTGAGGGGTGAAATTAGAAAGCACTTTCCCCACTCGGGGAGCGGCTGGAATCTCATTCTCAATGGCTGTGGGACGCTGAGTCAATCGGAAGCTACAATATGGAGACAGATGTTTACGGCGAAGGTTATCCAGGGATACGGAGAACCACGGCTGAGGGATTTACAGATACAGACCAACAAAATGGCGAATAGAATACGGATCAGGCTCGAGGGGCTGAGAGGCCAAGTGTCTCCTGTCCCAACTGTTTCTGCTCAGATTTTCTATCTGATTTTTGGGATGTGGGGCCGGGTGGGAACACGAGGTGCACTGGATGTTACTGGCCTTGTGATGGACAGAACATTGCAGTCACTCAAAACATCGACACAAAGCAAAATCCCACCAAAAATACAAGTTGACCATATTTGAGACGGCGCAATGCTCAGTGAAACTGCCTCACAGCGCCAGAGAGCCGGCTTCGATTCCCGGCTCGGGTCACTGTCGGTGTGGAGTTTGCACATTCTCCCCGTATACGCGTGGGCTTCCTCCAGTCCAAAGGTGTGCGGGTTAGGTGGACTGGCCATGCTCAATTGCCCCTTAGTGTCAGGGGGATTAGCAGACATGGGTTTACAGGGATAGGGTCAAAGAAGAACAAAGAACAAAACAGTGCGGGAAACAGGCCCTTCGGCCCAAAGAGCCCTCGCCACCACCCCAATGTTCCCACCTCTACCCGCGATCCCTGTCCATGTTTATAGATCTATGGATTAAAAACCAAATTTGAGACAATTTAGGGAGAATTTGTTTTGCCAATTAGCCTAAGAGCACATCTTTGGGATGTGGGAGGAAACCGGAGCACCCGGAGAAAACCCACGCAAGCACGGGGAGAATGCGCAAACTCCCACAGACACAGGCCCAAATCCATGTATCTGCACAGCACAGCGATAGTCACTGAGCTGTCGTGTTGCCCATCAAATGCTCCAGGTCAAGTATACGGGGTGGAAAAGTTGTCAGTGTCAGCTCGGTGGGCTGAATGGCCTCCTTTTGCCACTGTAGGGGGTTGTACGATCGTGTGTCCTGCTCCTTGCTGTTGCTCAAGCTTCCCCTGTTGGTGGTGGTCTTTGTGCTGACTCTATACGATCAGAGTAAGCCTCAGCTTACCGAGCTGGGTCAACTTCCCTCTTAGTTACAGAACCCTTACACCTTCCCAGTGCAGAATACACTATTACTGCTCACACACGCTTCTCACCTGCTCACTGCCTGGTTTCAGGGCTGAACGGACTTTACTCCGGCGAACTATTGAGTGGCTCTTCCCTACGCTCCCTGCTCTCTTCCTCTGTGCCAATCCAGCTTCCCCGGACAACTCAACACTGGCATCCTCCTCGCGCTCAGCCCGGGACTCCAGCCTCCCTTCGCCGCCGGCCTGGGCCAGGGAGTGCCCGCCCCTCGCTCTGGCCTTCCGCCTCGGGGCGCCAAAGTCCGGCGGCGATGCCGCCGCCGCCAGCCCGCGGTTCGCCACCTTCCGGTAGTTCAGCTTCCTGACCATCCGCCCGCTGGATTTGAGGGTGCGAGTCCGGGCGGGCGCCGAGTCAGGGCCCCGAGCCGATGCCCTCGCCCCCCTCCGACCCCCCCGCAGCTCCGGCGACAGGAGGAGGAGCGGGGAGCGGGGGGGAGAGGCAGCTCCCGCGAGGCTGGGCGGCTGGATCCGCTGCCCCGGGCACTGGGCTGCTGAGACGGACAGCGGCGGCCTACCCTGGCCCTGGCCGGTTGTTCTGGTCACCCTCCGGTTCCGAAGTCCGATGCATAACTCCTGGGCCAGCAGGAGCGAGGTGGATTCAGACGTTGGGAGTCTCTGGCCCCTGCTCACCCCTCCACCTACCAGTGCCGAAAGCATGACCTCTTTGGGGGACAGGTCACCTCAGTTAGGGAGTGGGGGCAGGAGGAGGAGGAGGAGGAGGAGGAGGGGGGGTTGTATTATTTACACTGTAGATGTCTAGGCACACATTTTACACCTATAAAAAAAAGCAAAAAAAACTGTAGAATCCCTTGAAACGATTCCCAATTCTAAACTTATAATCACTAAGTTTTGAGCTTTATTGTAAGAGATAGAATCTAGATTAGGCCGCCCTCAACCATCCTGAGTGGTCTTTGCTGATCTACTTCCACCCCTCGCCACGAGCTCCCTGTATTCCTCAAGACGCAGACTAATCAATCTCCGCCCTGAACTTGCTGAGCCACTGAAATGTCCGCAGGGCTCGGGAAGACAGGGTGCACTGGATATTACTAGGCTCGTGATAGACAGAACGTTGCAGTCGTTCAAACACTTAACGCAAAGCAAAATCCCATCAAGATACAAGTTGACCAAATTTGGGATGGCACGGTGGATTTTTTAGCAAGAAATTTAGCAGTCCAAAATGGCCAACCCCCACTTTTCCAAGTTTGTGCCCATCCCTCCCGCTTCAGAATTTATTTATTAGTGTCACAAGTAGGCTTACATTAACACTGCAATGAAAAATCCACTAGTGGCCACACTCTGGTGCCTGTTCGGGTACACTGAGGGAGAATTTAGCAAAGCCAATGCACCTAAGCCAGCACGTCTTTCGGAAGGCGGGATGAAACCCATGCAGACACGGGGAGAATGTGCAGACTTCACATAGACAGTGACCCAAGCCAGGAATTGAATCTGGATCCCTGGCGTTGAGAGGCAGCAGTGCTAACCACTGTGCGCCCAAGTAGGCAGAGTGTCCATAACAGCTTAACAAACACAATTACAAATAATCACCAAATAATGATTTCAATTAAATATAATAAATTTAGTCTGCGATATGAGTGAGCAGCTTGCTTCTGGGTTACAGAGATAGGAACAGGTCCACTGAGGGATAAAGAGATTAAGTAACAACAGAACAGGAATATTCAATCATTATTTCATTTCAGTGTTTACCAGAGAGATAGAACAAGTGGCCACGACACTGAGTAATGAGATAGGTGTGTTTAAAATAAGAGGTGTTGAATTAACTAAAACGCAAATGGGATAAAGCCTCTGGTCCAGATGGACTGCACCCATGGATTTTGAAAGAATCTAAAAGGAGAATTAAAAACAATATTACTACTTTTATTTAATAATGTTCAAAAAAACTGCCAGAGGAATGGTACGTAGTTAGTGTAATTCCTACAGTTAAGAGGAATTGTAGACTAATCTTTTTAATGATGATAGTAGGAAAAATAACAGAATCCCAAATAAAGAGAGAACAAAAAAACTAGAAATGTAAAAAATACAATAATGAATAGTCAGCATGGATTTCAAAAGTGCAAATTCTGCTTGACCAAATTTAATCAATGAATTGAAGAGGTAACAAAGAGCAGATAAGGGTAACACAGTCGATGTAACGTACTGGATTTTCACAAGACTAATAAGAGAATGTAGAGTTAGCGGAAGAATGGATTGCTTATTAGGTTCAAGCGGGAAAGCAGAGTTGAGGATTGTCAAAGTGGCAGAAGGATCGATGCAGGAATCACCACCGCTCTTCGCAATTTATATCAACACTTTGGACTCGATCAATAACAACGGATAAATTGAGGATGGTTAGCCCCAACAAACACACGGGACCCCAACAAACATGCAAAGTAGGCAAATAAATGGATAAATATGAGGGACAATAATCGTATTAGGAAGAGTAGAGAGAGTCTACATTACAGGGAAGGTACAAGCTTGGGTGGAACAAAGGGATTTCTGAATACAATAATCACTGTCCATAAGTGGGCAAGATATTAAACAAGCAGGAGGATGTGTTTCTAGATAGACAGAATTGAAAAGTAAATACGTTATACCTAACATATATCGAACCTTGCTTAGACTACACACATCACAAAGGAGATTATAGAGGCACTGGAGAGGGTGCAGGGAATATTTACCAGGACACTAGGTACAGATATCAGGGAAGGTTTGACAGGCCAGTTTGCTTCTCCCTTTTGACAAGGGACTGGGGGCTGATCAAACAGAGGTCTATCGAAACCTTTCAGGATTTTGAAGAGTGGATTCAGACAGAACGCTTGTGGAGACCATCAACAAGAGAGTCCCCAAAAAATCCAATGGGGAATTCAGGAGAAATGTCTTCATCCAGAGAGTGGTGAGAAAGTGGAACTCTCTATCACAGGAGGGGCTAGATAATAGTCACATTTAAGGGGAAATTTAACAAGCATGAGAGAGAAGGGAGGAGTTAGATAGGAGGAGGCTTGAACTAAACACAGTACTAGTACAGAGGAGTTGGGCTGAACGGCCTGTTTCTGTGCTCCGTATCTTGTATAAGTGCAGTAAGACTTCTTCACTCCTGCACACTAATCCCTCTGCAATAAAGATCAACACACTGTGCGTTCCTAATTGCTTGCTGTACCTAAATTTCAGTTTTATATAAAGAAATCTGGGTCCCTCTTTTAAAATAACTCAACAATGCCAAATTGCTCTCATTTCATGTTTTTCTATCTTTATAGTTCTCTCCAGAGTGGCGAACCTCAGGAGTTCCCCACTTGCTGATTTTCCATCTGTCACATCTGTGCCCACTCATTTAACTTGCTGTTATTCCTTATAGCATGTGCGTGTGTCCTCTTCATAGTTTGTATTCCCAGCTCATTGTGTAACGTTAGTAAACTTGGACGTGTTACAAATCACCCCAGGCCCCAACCCCTTTGCTATCTTGTCTCAGAGTCACAGAGGTTTACTGCATGGAAACAGGCCCTTCAGCCCAACTTGTCTATGTGGCCTTTTTTTTTTAAAACCCCTAAGCTAGTCTCAATTGCCTGCATTTGGCCTGTATCTCTCTAAACCCATCTTACCCATGTAACTATCCAAATGTTTTTTAAAAGATAAAATTGTACCCGCCTCTACTACCACCTCTGGCAGCTTGTTCCAGAGACTCAACACCCTGTGTGTGAAAAAATTGCCCCTCTGGACACTTCTGTATCTTTCCCCTCTCTCAGCTTAAACCTATGCCCTCTAGTTTTAGACTCCCCTACCTTTGGGAAAAGATATTAACCATCTAGCTGATCTGTGCCCCTCATTACTTTATAGATCTCTGTAATGTCATCCCTCAGCCTCCTACACTCCAAAGGAAAAATGTCCAGTCTATCCAGCCTCTCCTTATAACTCAAACCATCAAGTCCCAGTAGCATCCTAGTAAATCTTTTCTGCACTCTTTCTAGTTTAATAATATCCTTTCTATAATAGGGTGACCAGAACTGTACATGGTATTCCAAGTGTGGCCTTACCAATGTCTTGTACAACTTCAACAAAATGTCCCAACTCCTGTATTCAATGTTCTGACCAATGAAACCAAGCATTGCCGAATGCCTTCTCCCCACTCTGTCCACCTGTGACTCCACTTTCAAGAAGCTGTGAACATTTACCCCTAGATCTCTTTGCTCTGTAACCCTCCCCAATATCCTACCATTAACTAAGTCCTGCCCTAGTTCAATGTACCAAAATGCATCACTTTTATGGAAATTAAACTCCATCCACCATTCATCAGCCCACCGGCCCAACTGGTCAAGATCCTGTTACAATCCAAGATAGCCTTCTTGACTGTCCACTGTGCCACCAATCTTGGTGTCATCTGCAAACTTACCAACCATGTCTCCTATATTCTTATCCACATCATTAATATCAATAACAGTGGACCCAGCTCTGGTCACTGAGGCACACTGCTGATCACAAGTTTGAAAAAACATTCTACAACCACTGTCTGTCATCAAGCCAACTTTGTATCCATTTAACTACCTCACCCTGGATCCTGCGAGATTTCACCTCATGCAACAACCTACCATGCAATACCTTGTCAAAGGCCTTGCTAAAGTCCATGTAGACAACATCAACTGCACTGCCCTCATCTACCTTCTTGGTTACCTCTTCAAAAAACTCAATCCAATTTCAGGCACACCATTTTCCATTCACAAAACCACGTGGACTCAATCCATGCTAATGTATCACCCCGAATTTCACAAAGCCTCATTGTGTAGTAATCTCTTGTGTTGCTTCACAGTGCCAGAGACCCGGGTTCGATTCCAGTCCTTGGGGTCACTGCTGTATGGAGTCTGCACCTTCTTCCCGTGTCTGCGTGAGTCTCCTCCGAGTGCTCCCATAGTTTGGGGGGGGGGGGGGGGGGGGGGGGGGGGGGTTAGGTGGATTGGCCATGCTAAATTGCCCCTCTAGGGGAACTAGCTAGAGTAAATGAGGTTATGGGGATAGCACTTAGGTGGGATTGTTGTCGGTGCAGACTCGATGGGCCAAATGGCCTCCTTCTGCACTGTAAGGATTCTATGATATAACATCACTCACCCTGCTTTCTATCTAATCTGCCAAGTGTGTCCTTATATAAAACTCTAACAGTTTTCTCAGTCACAGTGAATGCTAGCCCCAATCCTTCACTCGTGAATCCATCAATCAACTGTATTTAATTAATCATTGCAGAATATTAACATTAGATCAAAACTAACCGATTAACTGGATCCAACGCTGGACAGTGTCGAGCAACATCCACCGGGCTCTTCAGTAACATTCAACACGGAACCCACTTCAGTTAGCTAAAGGAGAGAACGTGTTACACAGTTAACAATCGGCACTTTGTACAGAATATAATGACTTTCTTGCAACGTTTGTCACTTCATTCATTCCAGTGTTGTACACAGAGCAGGTTCAGCAGTTACACTCTGCTGATCGGGTCTCCTTAGTCTGGGTAGATCAGGTTCTACTCTTGTTCCTGAATAATATGCTCAGCTGGGGCTAGTCCTTCACCACTCCAGGCTGAGGAAACGTCAAGGGGGCAGGGAGAGAGTGGCCGTCATCACTGTGCTCAAGGGCAGACTGGCTCATCCCAGCTCCGTCACTCTGCTATCGGTAACTGCTTGGCTGAGTTCTACTCCCCCGCCTCCTTCCCAAACCCACCGTGCGCCTCCCCCCATTTCCAAAACCCACGCGCCCCCCCCCCCCCCCACTTCCAAACCACCGCGTTTCCCCCCCACTTCCCAAACCCACTGCGCCCCCCCCCACTTCCCAAACTCTCCCCCAAACTGCACCCCCCCCCCAACCCCCCCCACTTCCCAAACCCATCACGCGCCTGCCTCCTTTCCAAAGGAAGCAGGCCCCACCACGAACCTGCACGGACTGTGTAGAATCAGATAGATCACGGTGTCAGATTATTGAAAATACAAGTGCTTGAGGATTATATTCTCAAGGCGATACTTGGGACAATATCGTATCGGGCTCTGCAATGAGGAGGAATGCTCAGGAATCTAAAGTACAACCAGGAAGTGGGGAGAGCCATTCACAAACTCTCCAGGCTGATAAAGGAAGTGTATGATTAGGTTTCAAATAATTTGAAGTTTTTTTTTTACAAATACTCCCTGACAAATCACAATAAAGTCAGTAAATTAACTGTTAGAATTGGTTAGAAGTTTTGGCAATAACTATACCATTGGGCAGTTACAATACAGGAACTGGCTGCTAAGAGAAATCCCCCTAGGCCGCCCTCCCCCTCTCAGGGAGGGCCTGTCTCCATCTCACACACTGTCAGTGCCTTCCCGATCCCAGCCATGGGCTCCGTTAAAAAATATTTTCTAACCGGGCTGCAGCTTTCCATTCCTGAACAAATTAATTGTATTTCTGTTCCAAGTGGGTCTAAGAGGAGATCTGATCAACCACATGGGTCACATTCCAATTCTGGGTGTCCAGTACGCACAGTAAGAAGTCTCACAACACCAGGTTAGAGTCCAACCAGTTTATCTGACAGTAAACCCACAAGCTTTCAGAAACAGTGTTCCTTTGTCAGGTGTGTGCAAGGTTCTGATCAGAAAAGGGCATCGGAGAATTACTATCAAATAAATCGGGGTAGCAGTGCGGGCTCATTGGGCTGAAGGCCTGTTTCCTGTGCTGTTTTGTTCTTTGTTCTTACTGTGTTTACCCCAGTCTAACCCCGGCATCGCCACATCATGTCCAATTCACGTACAGCCAAGTGACTGGAATAACTTCAAACTAATGAGATTGGAAAACAGCATAAAAAGGCTTTAAACTCGTAAAAGATATCTTCACAGACTAATCCAAAGTGCTTGACAGCGCTTGAGGTGTCGTCACTAATGTCATTTAGAACATTTGGCAGGTTAGAGCACAGCAAGATCCCAGAAACAACAGCAAGGCAAATGACCACCTGGTTTCAGTGATACTCATAGATCTCAACAGTGCAGAAGGGGACCATTTGGCCCGTCGACTCTGCATCCCCTCCTCCCAGGCCCTATTCCTGTAACCCCCTGCATTTACTCTAGCTAGTGACACTAAGGGGCAATTCGGCATGGGCAATCCACCCAGCCTGCACATCTTTGGACTGTGGGAGGGAACCCACGCAGACAAAAGGAGAATGGGCAACCTCCACACAGAGGGAGAGAGAGTGACCCAAGCAGGGAATCGAACCCGGTCCCTGATACTGTGAAGCAGCAGTGCTGACCACTGTGACACCCAATGTTGATACTGGTTCAAGGGGAAATGTTTCTCGGGGGCCTGGGAGAACATGCTGAAGGGGTAGATGGTGATTACGGGTCAACATCTCGGTCTGAAAGGTGATAATTGTGACAGTGTCAGTCTAGAAGATGTGACCCAGTCACTGGAGTGTTGACCACCTGGCCGGGGAGGTGAAAGTGCTACACCTACACAGGGCATATCCTTCCAATATTCCAACCCACTCCATTAGGAAGTATCCCTGCAGCATTCCACACATTCCTGGCTCCTCCTTCACATTCTATCCTCAGAAACTCCGGGCCAACCCAACCTCCCACCATCCATGGTGAACTCCCATTTGATCACCTCTGTGCTCGCTGACCTATCCTGGCTCCTTGTCAAACATCAGCTCAATTCTCATTCTCATCTCTCCTCTATCCCTGTTATCTCCTGCAGTCCTAGAATCCTGAGATATTCAAGCTCATCGTTGTGCCTGTGAGCACTGCCTGCTGTACTTCCTGCCTCTAATACATTCCTCAAAACCCACTAACCCAACGCTTAGTTATCTCACCTCCTTTAGCGTCTCCGTGTCCACTTCTCTCCACAATACTGAGAGATGTTTTAGGAAGTTTTAACAAAGCTATAGAGATACAGATTATTAGGAACAGGATTAGAACATTCTAATTGCATCTGCCATTCGATACAATCGTGGCTTATCGGACACAATCAGTGCCTTTTCACCCACTCTACCCTGATAAGCCTTTACGCTGTTAATCCGAAATCTAACAATCTTAACCATACCGAATGGCCAAGCTTCCACAGCCCCCCGAGTAAAAAAAAAACTCATCTCAGCTTTAAGCGACTTACCCCGAATTTTGAAATTGTGTCCCTAGGTTCTAGACTCACCAGCCAAAGACAACATCTTACCTGGTCTATTCCACTTAGCATTTTGGAACTTTCAATGAGTTTACCTCCCCTTCTTTGAGACGGTAGAGAATCGAGGCCCAGTTTACCAGTCTTTGTAGAAATAGCCTTGCCATCCTCGAAAGAGGTTTGATGAACCTTTATCGTACTCCCTCTACGGCAGTAACACTCTGAGGTAAGGGGGCCAAAATTGCACACCGTTGCAGTTGGATGCTCTGATTCTTTCCCACATTACACAGGAGGCTCTACTCTGTCTCTCTCTCCGAGGGGAGTCTGGTGAAAGGGCGTGCGTTTGAGTGAGAGGCAAACGCATCCAGACAGCAAACGTCCCCTTGGAAACAGACCCGCTCTCAAAGCTTGCTGGCTCCCCTGGGGTATATTAACGACAACTCAGTTTCCGCTAACTGTGCTCGTTTGCAAGCCCAGGGGGACTCGGAACGTTCAGCTAGTTCTTCTGGGGGGGGTCATAAAATCAGCCTCAGGTAATTTAATATCGGGTTACTGTCAGGTGGGGGGGAGAGGAGTGACACAGACGGACGGTGTTTTTTTTTGTGATAAACCAATTTGCAGCTGGATTAATGAAGCAGCATCTATTAATGGGGGTGGTCAGAGTGTGTGCCCTCATGTTAACTGTTCATTAGAAAGCAGCTTCGGTCAAGTCCGGACAAATCAGACCTGCTGGAGGCTCAAAGCTGCACTGATCAAGGGCAATAAGGAGAGAATCCAGTGGCTCTGACTGAAATTCGATAACTTGCTATAGTGGGATTTGAATTCACGACCCCAAGCCTGTTCGTCCAGTACGTGTACACCCCAGACTGTTGGCACTCACACCTTGTTACTCAGATTTGGGATTTGTATATAGAATTTTATAGAACAATACAGCACAAACAGGCCCTTCGGCCCACAAGTTGCGCCGATCACATCTACCAATCCACAGACCTATCTATGACCCCCTATCCTATTCTTTTCCATATACTCATCCAGAAAAGAGTCTTATAGAGCTGCAGCATTACCTCCTGACTCCTGAACTCTATTCCTCGATTAATGAAGGCCAGTACACCGTACGCCTTCTTGACCACTTCCTCCACCTGCGAGGCCAATTTATGGACCCAGACCCTGAGATCCTTCTGCTCTACAACACACCTAAGACTCCTACCCCTTATATTGTACTCCTTCATCCCATTATTCCTGCCAAAATGACCACTACACATTTATCCACGTTGAAGTCCATCTGCCACTTCTCCGCCCAGTCTTGCATCCTGTCTATGTCCCGCTGCAACTTTTGACATCCCTCCAGACCATCCACAACACCACTGACCTTTGTATCGTCGGCGAACTTACTAACCCATCCCTCCACTTCCTCATCCCTGGGGCACTCCACTGGTTACCGATCTCCATGCAAAACAAGACCCATCCACAACCACTCTCTGCCTTCTGCCGGCAAGCCAGTTCTGGATCCACGAGGCCAAAGCCCCTTGGATCCCATGCCCTCTCACCTTCTCCAGAAGCCTTGCATGTGGGACCTTATCAAACACCTTACTAAAGTCCACGTACACTACGTCCACTGCCCTTCCTTCGTCAATGTGTTCAGTCACATTTTCGAAGAACTCAACTAGGCTCGTAAGGCATGACCTGCCCTTGACAAAACCATGCTGACTATTTCTAATCAGTCCAAACTTCTCCAAATGTTCATATATCTTTTCCCTCAGAAGCCTCTCCATCAGCTTACCAACCACTGAAGTCAGACTCACCGGTCGGTAATTTCCTGGACTATCCCTGTTCCCTTTCTTAAAGGTAGGAGCCACATCCGCAATCCTCCAATTTACCGAAAAGAGGCCACTCTGCCAGCCCTCTGGAAATGCTATCCTACGTTCCACGGCTTGTGACAACTTTGAACTCACCATCAACGTTACAAAGACCAAAGTCATGCACCAGCCTGTTCCTCGTGCACCGTACACAGAACCCATAATCACAATCACAGGGCAGAAACTATAGGCAGTGGACCAGTTCGCTTATCTTGGCAGCTCCCTCTCCCAAGCAGTGACTACTTGATGCAGAAGTTAACTGCAGAATGGCAAAGGCGAGTTCTGCTTGTGGTAGGCTGTGCCCCACAGGCGGCACGGTAGCACAGTGGTTAGCACTGCTGCTTCACAACCCCAGGGTCCTGGGTTCGATCCCTGGCTCGGGTCACTGTGTGTGGAATTTGCACATTCTCCTCGTATCTGTGTGGGTTTCCTCCGGGGGCTCCGGTTTCCTCCCACAGTCCAAAGATGTGCGGGTTAGGTTGATATGCCATGCTAAGAAATGTCCCTTAGAGTCCAGGGACGTGAGAGGGATTAGTGAGTATAAAACGTAGGGATATGGGGGTCGGGCCTGGGTGGGATTGTGTTTGGTGCAGACTCGATGGGCTGAAGGGCCTCTTTCTGTTCTATGATTCTATGACTGTTTGGTACTGTCAAGGAATCAGCCCAGTAACAAAACTGAAGATCTACAGAGCTGTGGTACTCACTACCCTCCTGTGAAACGTGGACTGAAGACAGCTCAATCACTTCCGCATGACTTGTTTTTGCAGAATATTACACATCAGATGGCAAAATAAAGTACCAGACACTGAAGTTCTCTCTAGAGCAAGTCTACTATCAGCCCACACACTGCTGATGGAGAGTGCAGACCCGGTGGGCAGGTCATGTCATCTGTATGTCAGATGAGTGAATACTCAAGCAGCTCCCTTTTGGGGAACTCTCTGCTGGAAGACACTCGCACGGAGACAGAAGAAACGTTTCAAAGACACACTCAAGGCCTTCCTGAAGTTGCCTGACATTGACACGACCACCTGGGAAATGCTGGCACAAAACCTGGCGCTGCCTCATCCACAAGGGCTGTCAAGCTTATGAAGCAAGATGCTTTGCTGAAACATAACTTAAGCATGAACTGCGCAAGTCCAGAGCCACCAGCGCAACAACTACAGTGCTTACACAAGTCTGTCCAGGACATTCCGTGCCCGAATTGGCCTGATCAGTCATCTTTGGACACACCGCATCCAGCCTCAAAGTGACTAACGGTGTCGAGGCCCTCATCGATGACGATAGATGAACAACATGCGTACACCTCAGGCTGCTGGTACTCAGATTTGGGATCTGCAGAAAGGAGGCCATTCTGCCCATCCCTTGAAAGTCCTATCCCATATTCTCACACACCTGCTCCTCCCCCCACGGGTGCATATCTAACAGCCTTTCAATGCCCACCACCAACTTTAACCTACCAAACCTCCCCCACCTGTCTGTTGCTTAGTTTAAAGAGAATGAACAGTGCAATAGTGCAGGCCAGCGATGCAGGTCAGGATAACTGGAATGGTCAGAATGCACCAACTGACAGAGTGCTGTCTCCTACAGCGCCAGCGACCCAGGTTCGACTCCCGGCCTGGGGTCACTGCCTGCACATTCTCCCCACATCTGCATGGGTTTCCTCCAGGTGCTCCGATTTCCTTCCACAGTCCAAAGGTGTGTGGGTTAGGTGGATCGGCCAATGCAAATTGCCCCTTAGTTGCAGGGGGATTAGCAGGGTAAATACATGGGGTTATGGGGATAGGGCCTGGGATTGCTGTCAGTGCAGACTCGATGGGCCAAACCCCCTCCTCCTCCTGATTCTAATTTAAGAGTGTATCAGTACACAAGGTCAGAGCGCGGAAGAATTAAATACTCCATAGCTGAAAGCACGTGGCACTCCCAACAAAACCAACTCATTGGTAGCACAAGCAAACTCGTAAGGCCTGGTCGCAACGTGACCAAGACTGGGAGCTGAATATTCAAGGGTATTTTACAGGACAGGGGGGAAAGAGATGGTGGGATAGTTCTTTACTACTCATTCAATCATGAGAGATGACCTTCGCTCAGAAGAACAGGATGTAAAATTAATTTGGATAGAGGTAAGAAATAGCAAAGGGGAGAAGTCTCTGGTGGGAGTAGGTTTGCAAACTCCCCGACAGCAACTACGCTTCAGGAATGGAATACGTAGAAAGAAATAATAGGATCTGGCAAGAAAGTTACCACAATAATTATGGCCAATTCTCATCTTTAAAGTGATCTGAAGAACAAATTGGCAACAGCAGCCTGGAAAGGAGAGTTCAGAGAAAGAACAACTCAGCACAGGAAACAGGACCTTCGGCCCGACAAGCCCGCGCCACCCATTTTAACACTCAGTGAATGCCTCATTTCAATCCTCCTCCTACCTACGACTTTTGTCTACGCCTCCCGGACTCCACAATAAAGGGGTGCAAATTTAGAAAATTATATACGTGCCAGACTGTGTATACGGGACAATTTCTCACAATAATACGTCCTCAAGCCAACCGAGGAGCAAACTATTTTAAACCTGATAATGTGTAACGAGACAAGATTAATTATTGACCTCCTGGAAAGATGCCTCAGGCAACAGCGATCATAACATGATAGAATTTCACATTCAGTTTGAGGGTGAGAAACGTGGGTCCAAGACTAGTGGCTTAAGTTTAAATAAAGACAATTACAAGGGTATGAAGACAGATGTGGTTAATGTGGACTGGGAAAACAGTGGCAGATTGTTGAGGCGATATTTCACAATACTTAAAGATATATTCCATTGATGAAGAAAGACCAAAAAGAATGCATCATCCACGGTTGAGTAAGAAAGTTAAAGAAAGTAGCAAATCAAAAGACGAGTACAATATTGCAGAGATTAGTAGTAGGTCAGAAGGATGGACGTATTTTAAACACCAGCAAGGAATGGCTAATAATGGGAGAAAGAGTATGACAGTATTTCTAGAATTATAAAAACAGGCACTAAGCATATAAAAAGAGAGTAGCTAAAGTAAGTCCTTTTGCATTAAAAGGACCAGACAGAGGAAATGGCAGAAACTTTGAACAAATATTTTGTATTAATATTTATCTACAAGGCACAAAAAACATCCAAGAATAGTTGAAAACGAAGAGGCAAAAAAGGAGAGGTAGGATTGTAAAATAATCACTACAGAAAAAGTATGGGAAAAGGGGAGCCAGTGGATGTAATGTGCTGGATTTCCATGGGAAAAGGGGAGCCAGTGGATGTAATGTGCTGGATTTCCATGGGAAAAGGGGAGCCAGTGGATGTAATGTGCTGGATTTCCATGGGAAAAGGGGAGCCAGTGGATGTAATGTGCTGGATTTCCATGGGAAAAGGGGAGCCAGTGGATGTAATGTGCTGGATTTCCATGGGAAAAGGGGAGCCAGTGGATGTAATGTGCTGGATTTCCAAAAGGCATTCAACAAGAGCACTTGTTGAGGGTAACACATTAGCATGGATTGGTTAGTTAACAGGAAGCAGCGAGACAGGATGAATGAGTCATATTTAGGGCAGCAAGCTGTAACTAGCGGAGTTCCATAAAGACGAGGGCTGGAGCCACAAGTATTTTGTATTTGTTAATCACTTGGACAAAGGAATCAACTGTGTTAGAGCCAAATTTGCTAACATACAAAGATAGGCAAGGAGAGCAAGTTATGAGGTGAGTACAAAGTCTACAATAGGTTAAGCAATTGGATAAAATTTTGGCAGATGGAGGATATAATATGGTGCAATGCAAACTTGCCTTTGGCAGCAATAAGTGAAAATCTGCTTATTATTTAAATAGGGAGGCAGCGTAGAACTCATTGGAACAAAAGGATCTGGATGCCCTGGTACACCAACAGCAGTGCCCCACAAGGCTGTGTTCTCAGGCTCCGACTATACTCCCCATACAGCTTTGAACGTATGGCCAAATTCCCCTCCAATTCAACTTTCAAGTTTGCTGATGACACCACCATAGTGGGTCAGATCTCAAACAATAATGAGACAGGAACAAGAGAGAGAATCTGGTGAACTGGTGCAGCGACAATAATCTCTCCCTCCGTGTCAACAAAATGAAGATTATCATTGACTTCAGGAAGTGTAGTGGATTGCTCACCTCTGTCTACATCAACGAGGATGAAGTGGGAATGATCAAGGGCTTCAAGTTTCTAGGTGTCCAGATCACCAACAACCTATCCTGGTTTCTCCATGTGGACATTATATTTAAGAAAGTCCACCAATGCCTCTACTTTCTCAGGAGGCTAAGGAAATTTGGCACGCTCGCTATGACTCTCACCAATGTTTACAGATGCACCGTAGAAACCATTCTTTCTGGTTACGGCACAGATTGGTATGGAGCTCCTGCTCTGCCCAAGACCGCAAGAAACTACAAAGGGTCCTGAACGTAGCCCAACCCATCACTCAAAGAAGCTTCCCATCCATTGATACCGTCTACACCTCCCGCTGCCTTGGAAAAGCAGCCAGCATAGTGAAGGACTCCACCTCACACACCCTGGAAGTTCTCTCTTCCACCTTCTTCAGTCAGGAGGGAGATACAAAAGTCTGAGGTCACGTACCAACCGACTCGAGAATACCTCCTTTCCTGATGCTGTCAGACTTTTGAACGGAGCTACCTCACACTAAGTTGATCCGTCTCTACACCCTGGCTATAACTGTAACACTATGCCCATTCCTTCTCTATGAACGGTATGTTTTGTCCGTATTGCACGGAAGAAACAATACTTTTCACTGTATGTTAACACACGACAATAATAAATCAAATTAAACAAAAAACATGAATCTAAAAACCCAGCATGCAGTTACAGGAAGCAGTTGGGAAGGCAAATTGAAAACTCTAGTCTCTATTGCAAAGCAAATGAAACCTGAAAGTAGGGGAGTGTTGCTACATCTGCACAGGCCCCTTTTGAGGTCACATCTGGAGCAGAGTTTTGGTCTCCTTACCCGAGGAGGATTATAATCGCACTGGGAGGAGTTCAGGGAAAGTTCACTCAGCAGATTCCTGCGTTGCCTTATAAGGGAAGGCTGAGTTGATTGGACATTCATTGACTGGCGTTTGGAAGACTGAGAGGTGGTCTTACTGAAAGATGTACGAGTGTGAGATGTGGGCAGCACGTTTCCGCTTCGTTTGGGAGTATAGAATAAGAAGCAGAGCTTCAAAATATGGAGTCTCCTCCTTGAGATGGAAACGAGGAAACCTTTTTTCTCTTAGAGAGTCAATCGTCTTTGAAATTGTCTTCCAGAGAAAGCAACAGAGGCTCGATCAATGGACAAATTCAAAACTGAGTTAGGCAGGTTTCTGACCCACAAGGCAGTGAAGGGTTAATGAAGGACAGGGACGATGGTAGCAAGGACTAAGGCAGGAACGTGGAGTTAAGACCCCCAATCAGATGATATTAATGGCTGGTGGAGCAAGCTCGAGTGATCAAATGGCGTGGAAGGCTGGGGATTGAGACAGGTTCAGGGAGCTAAACAAACAGGTGAGATCAATGTCTCTGAGGGAGTTTGCTGGTGGTGTTGGGGAGGATTTTGAACAGCGCAGCAATGGGACGGGGACCAGGATGTAGCACGAGGGATGGAGAGAGCACTAACATTTATTAATTCTGTCACAGGATATGGATGTCACTGGTGAGGCCAGCATTTATTACTCATTCCTCACTGTCCCTCCGTATGGCAATGGTGAGGTGCTTTCTTGAATTTCAGCAGTCCATGAGGTGTAGGTAGGCCCGCAGTGCTGTTCGTAGACTCCCTTCAGTGTAGAAAGAGGCCATTTGGCCCATCGAGTCTGCATCTACCACAATCCAACCCAGATCCTATTCCCATAACCCCATGTGTTTACCCTGGTAATCTTCCTGACACCAAGGGGCAATTCAGCACGGCCAATCCACTGAACCCGCACATCTTTGGACCGTAGGAGGAAATCAAAGCACCCGGATAAAATTCACGGAGACACAGGGACCCAAGGCCAGAATGGAATCCGGATCCCTGGCACTGTGAGGCAGCGGTGCCAAGCACTGTACCACTATGCTGCTCCATAGATGGCATAGTGGTTAGCACTGGTGCTTCACAGCTCCAGGAACCTGGGTTCGATTCCTGGCTTGGGTTACTGTCCGTGTGGAGTTTGTGTCCTCGTGTCTGCGTGGGTTTCCTCTGGGTGCTCCGGTTTCCACCCACAGTCCAAAGACGTGAGGGTTAGGTTGATTGGCCATGCTAAGAAATTGCCCCTTGGTGTCCTGGGAAGCGTAGGTTGTTGGGTAAAATGTGCGGGGACGTGGGGTAGGGTCTGGGTGGGATTGTGGTCGGTGCAGACTCGATGGGCTGAAGGGCCTCTTTCTACATTGTAGGGTTCTATGATTCCACTTGCAAACCACTATTAGGGAGGGTGTTCCAGGATTTAAACCCAATGACAGTAAAAGAAGAGAAATATTTCCAAGTTAGAACAGTGTGTTGCAGGGGAACCTCCACGTGACTGCTGCAGATTGGGATAATGAAGATGTAAAAGAACAGAAAGACCAAGAGGTTCGTAAGTGCATTTAGAAAAAAAATCTTCCACACCAGTGTGGGCCACCAGTTGCCCAGTGCTGCTAAGGGAAGGACACTGCATCCCTGACTAACTATAGTGTACAAAACTAAAAATACAGCAGCCGGTACAGAAAAAAGACTCCCTGTTTGAAAGCACACAGCATTTATAACAAAACAGATAAATTGACAACACAAACAGAAATAAATATGATTTAATGGCCATTACTGAGACACGGCTATAGGCCAAAAACTGGTAACTGAACATCTATGGATATACGACATTTCAGAAGGACCGGAAGCTAGGTAGTGGTGGAGGGGTAGCTCTGTTAATTAAGGATGATATCATTAGTACAACTAAGACAGATACGACCTTAATTCCAGGCATCAAGATGCAGAATTAGTTTGGGCGGAGATGATTGCTGGAATTCTACAATTCCTCCCACCGCAAAATCACAGCAGGCAAGAGGTAAAGAACAAAGAAAATTCCAGCACAGGAACAGGCCCTTCGGCCCTCCAAGCCTGTACTGACCATGCTGCCTGACTGACTGAACTAAAACCCCCTACCTTTCTGGGCTCCATATCCCTCTCATTCCCATCCTATTCATGTATTTGTCTGACACCTCTTAGAAGTCACGATGATATCTGGTCCCAATACCTCTCCTGGAATTTCAGACACCCACCACCCTCTGTGTAAAAACAGCATGCCTCGTACATCTCCTTTAAACCTTGCCTCTTAAACCTGTGCCCCCTAGTAATTGTTTCTTCCACCCTGGGAAAAAGCTTCTGACTATCCACTCTATCCATGCCCCTCAATCTTGTAGACTTCTACCAGGTCTCCCCTCAACCTCCATTGCTCCAGTGAGAACAAACCAAGTTTCTCCAGCCTCTCCTCATAGCTCTCCAATACCAGGCAACATCCTGGTAAATATTTTCTGTACCCTCTCCAAAGCCTCCATATCCTTCTGGTAGTGTGGCAACCAGAATTGAACACTACATTCCAACTGCAGGGTAACTAAGATTCTATAAAGCTGCAACATGACGTGCCAATTATTAAACTCAGTACCCCGGCTGAGGAAGACAAACATGCCATATGTCTTCTTGACTGCCTTCTCCATCTGCATTGCCATTTTCAGTAACCCATGTACCTGTACACCCAGACCATTCAGACTATTAATGCTCTTAAGGGTTCTCCATTTACTGTATATTTCCTGTAGGATATACACAATACCTCACATTCATCCAGATTAAACTCCATCTGCCATCTCTCCACCCAAACCTCCAACCAATCTACATCCTGCTGTATCCTCTGATGGTCCTCCCTCATCACTGTTCGCAAATAGAACATAGAACATTACAGCACAGAACAGGTCCTTCGGCCTTCGATGTTGCGCCGACCAATATAAAAAGCAATGCCCCTCCAAACTAAATCATTCCCTTCTCTTCCATATACTTATCAACTAACCTCTTAAACGCCACCAAACTTGGCGCATCTACAACCGCTGCAGGCAGGGCATTCCACTCCCGAACCACCCTTTGGGTTAAGAACCTGCCTCTGATATCCGTCCTATAACTATCACCCCTTAATTTAAAGCTGTGTCCCCTCGTGCTAGCTTCTTCCATCCTAGGAAAAAGGCTATCACTGTCCACCCTATCTAAACCTCTAATCATCTTATATGTTTCGATCAGGTCCCCTCTTAGCCTCCTCCTTTCTAACGAAAACAACCTCAAATCCCTCAGCCTCTCCTCATAAGAACTGCCCTCCATACCAGGCAACATCCTGGTAAACCTCCTCTGTACCCTCTCCAATGCCTCCACATCTTTCGTATAATGTGGGGACCAGAACTGCACACAATACTCCAAGTGCGGCCGCACTAGAGTTTTGTACAGTTGCAACATGACGTTGCGGCTTCAAAATTCAATCCCCCTACCAATAAAAGCTAAGACTCCATATGCCTTCTTAACAACCTTATCGACTTGATTGCCAACTTTCAGGGATCTATGCACATATACACCAAGATCCTCTGTTCTTCAACACTATTAAGAGTCCTACCATTAGCCCTATACTCTACACATTTGTTATTCCTGCCAAAGTGAATTACCTCACACTTTTCCGCATTAAACTCATTTGCCACCTCTCGGCCCAGCTCTGCAACTTGTCCAAGTCTCTCTGCAAACTATAACACCCCTCTTCACTATCTACCACTCCACCGACTTTAGTGTCATCTGCAAATTTACTAATCCAAATTAGTAAATTTGGTAAATTAGTAAATTGGTAAAATTAGTAAATTCACCAATCTTTGTGTCGTCCGCAAACTTACTAATCAATCCAATTACATTATCCTCCAAATCATTTATATATATTACAAACAGCAAATGTCCCAGCACTGATCCCTGAGGAATGTCACTTGTCACAGCCCTCCATTCAGAGACACACCCTCCCACTGCTACCCTCTGTCTTCTGCAACTGAGCCAGTTTTGTATCCACCTTGCCAGCTCGCCTCTGACCACATACGACTTCACTTTGTGCACCAGTCTGTCATGAGTGACCTTGTCAAAGGCCTTACCGAAGTCCATGTAGACAACATCCACTGCCCTCCCCTCATCAATCAGTTAACGGGAACGTCCCTTGACCTCGGGCGGAATTTTCTGGTCTCGAGTTGAGCAAAGTACTAAAATCCCATCTGATAAACAGTAAAGGTAAGAAGTTGCTTACGGGAACGGTGACCATACCATAGGCCACAGTGTACAAGAGGAAACACAGAAAATAGGAGGTGGCTATTCAGCCCTTTGAGTCTGTTCTACCATTCAGTATGATCAGGGCTGATCATCTAACTCACTAGTCTAGTCCCCCCATCCCCTTCGCCCCGAGTGCTATATCTAACTGCTCCTTGAAAAAAAAACAATGACTAGTCTCAACCGCTTTCTGTGGTAGAGAATTCCACAATTCTCTGGGGGAAGAAATTTCTCATCTCAGTCCTAGAAGGTTTATCCCATATCCTTAGATTGTGATCCCTAATTTTGGACTCCGCACCATTGAGAACACCCATCTTGCATCTCCCCTGTCTGGTCCTGTTAGAATGTTATAAGTTTCTTCCAAACTCCAGCGAGGACAATCCTAACTGACTCAATCTCTCCTCATATATTCGTTCTCAGGAATTAAGTCTGATAAACCTTTGCTGCTCTCCCTCCATTCTTCCTAAGGAGGCCAAAAGTGCGTGCAATATTCCAGGTCTGGTCCTTGTATAATTGCAGCAAAATATCCCTGTACCAGAATTCTCCCAATATGAAGCCTATTTGCCTTTACTGCCTGCTGTACTTGTATACTCACCTCCAGCGACTGGTATACGAGGATATCCAAGTCTCATTGCTCGCTCCCTCCCTCCCTCTCAATTTGTGGCCATTCAAATAATAATTTGCTTTTCTGCTTTTGCTACCAAAGTAGATAACCTCACATTTATCGATATTATACTGCATCTGCTCACTCACTCGCCTTGTGCAACTCATCTGGAGCCATTTGTGCATCACCCTCACTGCTCACCCTCTGATCCAGCTTTGTACCACTTGAAACTCTACAGATATTAATTCCCCTGCCTAAATATTAATATATATGGAAAATAGTTGGGATCCTGACACTGCTTTCTGCAGTTTCCCCATTAGTCACTCCCTGCAAAACAACCCATTTATTCCTACTCTTTGTTTCCTGTCTGCCAACCAGTTTTCTATCTTAATACACGATTTCTGAATCAAGTGTTATCATGAATAAAATACATTTAATACAAGCTGCATATTTCATAACGAGTTATAGAAAATGCTTAATCATTCACACATTAATAGAACCCTCATCAACTTCAAGTGGTTATAAACAAAATAAATATTTACTTTTTGGGGCACAGAACTCTCTGAGTCAATGCTGTGAACAATCAGCACACACCACACTTCATTCGCTTTTTGCTTTGTGTGTGAATCACTTCAGTCAGACAGATAGGAAAAAGAACTGCGCAGAAGAAAGTCAGCGGAATGTGACAACCTCACATACAGGCAATGGTCAACAAGATGTCTCGTGGATCACACTCGGAACCCTGGCGGACCACACGTGCCCCCCAGGTGTAAGTATCCCACCAACAGCTAAGGGAAAGACACATCATCCGGGACTCACTGAAGAAATTAAAGATAGCATCAAACTGAGAGAAAATAGCTCTGTAAAGACGGATGGCAAGTAAGACAATTGGACAAAATACAAAGAATAGCAAAATAAAGACTAAACAATAAGGAGGGGAAAAAATTGAGAGTTCGCTGGAAAGCTGGCTAGAAATATGAAAACAGACGGTAAAAATGGCCACCTTTCAAAATTCAATAGGTTCTAGATCATATCAGAAGTGTAACCCTGCTATTTAAAGAAGGGAGGGAGAAAATGGAATTACAGATCGGTTAACCTAACATCCGGAGAAGGGAGAGATGTTATAAAGGATATGATAACTTAGAAAAGTATCAATGGGATTAGATTAAATCAACGTGGATTTATGAATGGGAAATCATGTTTGACAAACCTTCTGTAGAATAGAGAAGGGGGAATCAGTGGATGCGGTGTATTTGCATTTTTAGAAAGGTTTTAATAAAGTCCCATATAAGAGGTTAGCTTGCAAAATTAAATCATCGAAGACTGGGGGGAATAGATTGGAATGGATTGAGAATTGGTTAGCAGACAGAGTAGGATTAAATGGATTGTTTTTGAAGTGGCGGGGGTGGTAACTCGGAGATTCCCACAGGGATCAGTGCCTGGCTCCCAGCTATTCACAATGTATTACAACAGGTCAGGTGAGGGAACCAAAAATTACACGTTCATATTTGTTGACAACACAGAAGTAGATGGGAATATGAATGAGGAGTTAGAATAAACGAGGCTTCGAGGTGATTTAGACAATTGAGTTAATAGGCAGATACACTCCAATCAAAGATGACCATTCTGTCTATCTCAACTTTAAATATATTACTCCACAACTCTCCGAGGAGGAGAATTCCAACGATTCATAACTCCCAGTGAAGAAATTTCTCCTCCTCCCAGTCCAAGTCAGATACAATCTAGGATGATCCATCAAAGATGCAGCCTAGCCACACCGATTCCCTCCAACCACAGTAAGGTCTGCAAGACATAACAGGCTACACCACGTAGGGGTGTAAAATCGCCAGCTCCAATGCACCCCTCCCTCATGAGCTCAATGCATTCTATGCCTGTTTTGAGCAAGAGGTCAGCGAGAGGGTGCCTTCCACCCTGGAAGAAACTGTATCTTGGGGTCACCATTGCAGATATCAGAGCAGCTTTCTTAAAGCGACTGGCCCGGATGGGATACCCGGATCAGATCCTGCGCGGATCAGCAGGCAGGGGTATTCACAGACATCTTCAATCTCTCTTTACAACAATCTGAGCTCTCTATCTGCTTCAAGAAGATGACCATCATCACAGCACTTCAGAGAAACCAAGCAGTGTGCCTCAATGACTATCGGCCAGTGGCTCTGACATCCATCATTATGAAATGTTTCAAAAGGCTAGTCATGGCACTAATCAATTGTGGTCTCTCCGGATCCACTACAGTTCACCGATCGCAGCAACAGATCCACAGCAGAGGCCATCTTCCTGGCCCTGCGCTCAAACCTGGAACAACTAGATAACAAGGACACCTATGTCTATTTATTGACTAAAGTTCAGCCTTCAACACCATTATTCCTACAAAACCCATCTCCAAACTCCGTGACCTGGGCCTCCCTCTGCGACTGGATCCTGAACTTCCGAACCCACAGACCACAATCAGTAAGGATCTGCAACAACACCTCCTCCACGATCATCCTCAACACTGGTACCCCACAAGGCTGTGTTCTCAGCCCCCTACTGTACTCCTTATACACCTCTCACCATGCGGGCAAATTCCCCTCCAATTTGATTTTCAAGTTTGCTTATAACATCAGCGTTGTGGGTCGGATCTTAAACAACGATGAGACAGAGTACAGGAATAAGATCGAGAGTCTGGTGAACTGGTGCAGCAACAATAATTTCTCCCTCAATGTCGACAAAATAAAGATCATCAACTTCGGAAGCAGAAAGGAGAACACGCCCTTGTCTCCATCAAAGCAGACAAATTAGAAAGGCTCAAGAATTCAAGTCCCCCCTGCATGCTGACACTATAGTTAAGAAAGCCCCACCAATGCCTCTACTTTCTCAGAAGACTAAGGAATTTGACATGTCAGCTACGACTCCTCTTTCTGTAAAAGAAAGCGTGTGGTATGTTAGCCTTCATAGGAAGGGGTATAGAATACAAGAGTAGGAGTCTGATGTTGCAGGTGTATAGAACGTTGGTTAGGCTTCACTTGGAGTACTGTGTCCAGTTCTGGTCGCCGTACTACAGGAAGGACGTAGAGGGCCTGGAGAGAGTGCAGTGGAGATTTACCAGGATGCTGCCTGGTATGGAAGGGCTGTCTTACGAGGAAAGATTGAAAACACTGGGGTTGTTTTCCCTTGAAAGACGTCGGCTGAGAGGGGATCTTTTAGAGGTATATAAGATTATGAGGGGTATAGATAGAGTAAATGGTGGTAAGCTTTTTCCACCATTAGAAATGGATAGAACGAGGGGTCACGGGCTCAGGGTGAGGGGGGCTATGTACAAGACGAATATTAGAGGCCAGTTTTTCACACAAAGGGTAGTGGAGGTGTGGAATGCACTGCCGAGTAAGGTGGTGGGAGCAGGCACGCTAGGGTTGTTTAAGGGTCTCTTGGACAGCCACATGAGCGGTCTGCAGATGGAGGGATATAGCAGGACTGTTTGAATATTGGGAGGACCAAATAGTAGTAAACTATCTTTTAGTTTCGACTCGGGAATGTCTTAGTTTTTTTTTTGCATGTTTAATTAAGTCTTATTTGTTTCCGCAGGCAATTCGGTCCACCTTGTTGACCAACAAGGGGCATGCATGCGGCATGTCGTGCGAGAGCTGCTCTTGGAGGTTGCTTCAGGAGTGGCCTAGTGCTTCACGTCGTCAGTGTATGCTTAAACTGGACCATCTGATGGGCAACATGACAGCTCAGAGACTATCGCTGTTGCTGTGCAGACACATGGATTTGGGCCTGTGTCTGCGGGAGTTTGCGCGTTCTCACCGTGGTTGCGTGGGTTTTCTCCGGGTGCTCCGGTTTCCTCCCACATCCCAAAAATGTGCTCTTAGGCTGATTGGGTAACAAATTGTCCCTATATTGGTCCCTATATGGGAATCTTTCACAATAGGCATAGCCTAAAGACAAGGATATGTCATTAGGACGTTAGGACGGCGGCGTGGGCTCGTTGGGCCGAAGGGCCTGTTTCCCGTGCTGTGTTGCTCTTTGTTCTTTCTGGTTGTATCACAGCTTGGTACGGGCTCCTGCTCTGCCCAAGACTGCAAGGAACTACAAAAGGTTGTGACTGTGGCCCAATCCATCATGCAAACCAAGCTCCCATCCATTGCCACTGTCTACACTTCCCACTGCCTCGGCAAAGCAGCCAGTATAATTAAAGACCCCGGACATTCTCTATTCCACCTTCTTCCTTCAGGAAAAATATACAAAAGTTTGAGGTCACGAAGCAACCAACTGTAGAACAGCTTATAGAACATAGAACATAACAACACAGAACAGGCCCTTCGGCCTTCGATGTTGTGCCGACCAATATAAAAAGCAATGCCCCTCCAAACTAAACCATTCCCTTCTCTTCCATATAATTATCAACTAACTTCTTAAACGCCACCAAACTTGGCGCATCTACAACTGCCGCAGGCAGGGCATTCCACTCCCGAACCACCCTTTGGGTAAAGAACCTGCCTCTGATATCCGTTCTATAACTATCACCCCTTAATTTAAAGCTGTGTCCCCTCGTGCTAGCTTTTTCCATCCTAGGAAAAAGGCTATCACTGTCCACCCTATCGAAACCTCTAATCATCTTATATGTTTCGATCAGGTCCCCTCTTAGCCTCCTCCTTTCTAACGAAAACAACCTCAAATCCCTCAGCCTCTCTTCATAAGACCTGCCCTCCATACCAGGCAACATCCTGGTAAACCTCCTCTGTACCCTCTCCAATGCATCCACATCTTTCTTATAATGCGGGGACCAGAACTGCACACAATACTCCAAGTGCGGCCGCACTAGAGTTCTGTACAGTTGCAACATGACATTGCGGCTCTGAAATTCAATCCCCCTACCAATAAAAGCTAAGACTCCATATGCCTTCTTAACAACTTTATCCACTTGACTGCCTACTTTCAGGGCCTACTTTGTCGTCAGACTTCTGAATGGACTTACCTTGCAATAATTTAATCTTTCTCTACACCTTAGCTACGACTGTAACACACCATTCTGCACTCTCCATTTCCTTCTCTATGAATGGTGTGTATAACAATACAATAGTGAATCAAAAAAACTAAATAACTGAATGCTCATCATAGAAACCCTACAGTACAGAAAGAGGGCATTTGGCCCATCAAATCTACACCGACCACAATCCCACCCAAGTCCTACCTGCATATCTCTATATATTTACCCACTAATCCCTCCAACCACGCATTCGAAGACAGTAAGGGGCAATTTTTTTTTAAACAGGGCCAATCAACCTAACATGCACATCTTCTGGCTGTGGGAGGAGACCGGAGCACCGAGAGGAAACCCATGCAGACATGACGAGAATGTGCAAACTCCACTCAGACAGTGACCCAAATTCCAGGACCTTGGAGCTGTGAAGCAGCAGGGCTAACCACTGTGCCGCCTGTTCATCTGGAGACTTATCCTCCCTCGTTCTAGATTCCACATCTCCTCTGTCAAACCCCATAAGAATTGAGAATGTTTCAATGAGATGACTTCTCATTCTGCTAAACAGTAACCTGTCAGTGCAGAGTTTGCACATTTTCCCCATGTCTGCGTGGGTTTCCTCCCACAGTCCAAAAATGTGCAGGTTAGGTAGATTAACCATGATAAATTGACCCATAACGTCCTAAGATGTGCAGGTTAGGTAGACTGGCCATGATAAATTGACCCATAATGTCCTAAGATGTGCAGGTTAGGTAGACTGGCCATGATAAATTGACCCATAATGTCCTAAGATGTGCAGGTTAGGTGGATCGGCTGTGCTAAATTGACCCATAATGTCCCAAGATGTGCAGGTTAGGTAGATAGGACATTATGGATCAATTTATCATGGCCAAAGATATGCAGATTAGTTGGAATGGCCATGATAAATTGATGCATAACGTCCCAAGATGTGCAGGTTAGGTGGATTGGCCATTCTGGTTACGAGGATTGGGCGGGGCAGAGGGCCTGGGTAAGGTGCAGATCCCAATGGTCACTTCTGCACCGTGTCTACGATTCTCTTTTCATCACACAAATAAGAATAAAGAACAAAACAGCATGGGAAACAGGCCCTTCGACCCAACAAGCCTGCGCCGCCACCTCGATAAGCACTGTGCAGATGGGAGGGAACGTAAACTGCAATCGAGAGATAAAAGCAGAGCCAGAGGAGAGAGCCTGTGTTTGAAGGGGCGATGGGTTAGGGCAAAGCTCAAAACCCAAACTGCAGAAGCACCACTTTAGTAAGAGGTAAACCCACGGCAGAGATTGCTCAGGGAGACGGTGGAAGGAGATCATTGTCAATCCAGAAAATAACACTTTGGGACAGACAGACAATTTGAGACGTGAATAACGTGCCTGACTGTGGAATTGGTGACCTCAAACTCGCTCCTCCCAACTGGGGCACAGCCCTCTCTCAGGTCCTAGTCTGCTGTGGACTAACCGGTAGCAGGTTAATCGCTACAATCAGCCAACAAAATCCATTATTGTGCCATGGGTCTGCCGGGACAGAAGGCAAATTAAGTGGGCCAGCATCTGCGTTTTTGACTTAGCAATTCCTGTGGTGTCAGGGGCTGGGTCGGAGGCCAACGTTTCCCGGTAGCTTCAAGTTCGGATCAAGTTTACTAGCCGCGGGAGCCAAGCACGAGCTCCCTGCGTATTGCCCCAAGATTCAACCAGCAGAGGCCGGATCAGATATTTAAACATCAGTAGGTACTACAAACCTGGGAGGTGCTCCAGGGTTCGGCTGTCACTGAGGATTAGACGCAAACACGGGACCCCTAAAAAGCGAAAGAGGAAAAAGGGGGAAATAACATTCAGCACGAGGACCAGGCAAAGTAATACACCAACTGTGACGTAAGCAACTCACAGGGACAGCACTGACCACACATACAAGGTACTGAGGTCACAATGACCCCCCACCCCACCACAACCCCCGCAAGACAGGAGGAGGAGGGGGGGGTGTGCAAAACAGGATCCAACATGCACCCCACATCCCCAGCCTTCTGTCCACTCCCCAATCGCAATCCCACCGTGTACTAGACCCCAGAATCTCTCCTTTATTTGCAGCGAGGTTCAACACCCAAACACACAAACTGCAAAACATAACAGGAAATGCTTCAAATCGACAGCCAGCTCTTTCACACGGGGTTGGGCGGTTGGGGGGAGAAGGATAACACCGCCAGCCCAAGAGAGGAACTGAGAAAGCACGTCTCTTGGATTGGGGGGAGGGGGGTTTGCTTTTATCACCTTCTATCAGATCCACTCCCAAAGGACAGACTTAGGTTCAAAACATTAACCCCACCCCCCGACCTCGGCTGAACACTCTGAAGGGCGGTTCCAGAATTTTCTATCAACGTTTAATGCCCACTTCCACAGTGTGTATCTTTAAGAAAAAGAATTCTAAACTATCACTCCTGATATTTTCCTCCAGACTCTCAACAAATGCAGCAGAGACCCTCTTCCCCGCTGGAGGTGGGCAGGGGATCAACCGCACCCCCCCCTCCCTCCCTGCTGGAGGTGGACTGGGGATCCACCCCCCCCCCCCTTCACTGGAGGTGGTCAGGGGATCCACCACCCCCCACTTCACTAGAGGTGGTCAGGGGATCCACCACCCCCCACTTCACTAGAGGTGGTCAGGGGATCCATGCCCCGTTCTTCCAGAGCTGAGCAGGTGCCACGGGTTTAATGAGGACGCCAATACCTGACTATTCAACCAGTGTGACCTCGCAAAGCCGCTGCACAAAATCGCAGCACCTTCAGCACCGAGTAGAGACCACTGCTTCGTTTAACAAGAAAAAAAAAATCAACCATTCATTCTCGGCACAGAAACGTTTTTACATCACTGCCTCCCCCCTCCCCCCCCCCGCTGCCCCCAGCAGGGATAGGAAAAGAGACAAAGATGGGTGTGGGGAGAAGAGAAAGAGTGCAACAGGCACGCAGAGAGGGGGGGCACGGCAGCAGGGAGGGGGGGGGGCACGGCAGCAGGGAGGGGGGGGGGCACGGCAGCAGGGAGGGGGGGGGCACGGCAGCAGGGGGGGGGGGGGCACGGCAGCAGGGAGGGGGGTAGAGATGGGGGAAGCTCTCCTCAGGTCCGATTGCTTTTACCTGGGTTCCTGTTCTGTGGCTCCACCACCACTGTTTCCCCGGGCACAATCACAGCCTCTCTATCTCCCAATCTCTCTCTCTCTCTCTGTATTTCTCACTCCCTCTTTCTGGAAGTTTCTATCTCCGATTTTCTTTCTCTCTCTCTGTTGCTCTCTTTTCCAGTTTCACTTTTCCTGTCTCTACTGCTCACTCACTCTCTCGCGTTCCCTATCTTCTCTCTCTATTCCTGTCTTTACTCACCCCTGTAATCCCTCCCCATTCTCTTTCCCTATCTCTCCCACTCTCTTTATCTGTCCATTTTCTGCTTCATTATCCTGTGTCTCTATTCCCCCTCCCTTTCAGTCTGTCTGTCTGTCTCTCTCTCATATATGTTATCTTTTTTCTATCTCTTTATTCCCCCATTCCCCCTCAGACTCATGCTCCCTCTACCCCTCACTTCCCTATTTCTCTCCCTGCTTCTCTATTTTCTCACTGTCACACTCCCTCTCTTTCTGTATCACGTTCCCTCTCTCCTTTGTATCACTCTCTCTCATTCCCTCCCTCTATCCTCTTTCTGTATCACACACCCTCTATCGCTCCCTCTCTGTGTTACACTCCCTCTATCCTTCCCTCTTTACCACTCTCCCTCTATCTTTCCCTCTCTCTGTATCACACTCCCTCTCTTTCCCTGTTACACTCCCTCTATCCCTCCTTCTCTTTGTTACATTCCCCCCCTATCTTTCTCTATGCCCCTCTCTCTCTTTATCCCTTTCTCCCTCTTCTCTATTACACCCCCTCTATCCCTGCCTTTCTCTCCCTGTTGCACTCCCTCTATCCTTCTCTATCACACTCCCTCTCTCTCTCCCCCTCTTTCTCTATTACATTCCCTCTATCTCCCTCTCTATCACACTCTCTCTATCCCTCCCTTTCTCGATCACATTCCCTCTATCCCTTCCTCTCTCTCTATTACACTAACTCACTCTCTCTATCACACTCACTCTATCCCTCTCTCTCTATCACACTCACTCTATCCCTCTCTCTCTATCACACTCACTCTATCCCTCTCTATTACTCTCTCTCTCTCTCTATCACACTCACTCTATCCCTCTCTATTACTCTCTCTATCACACTCACTCTATCCCTCTCTATTACTCTCTCTATCACACTCACTCTATCCCTCTCTATTACTCTCTCTCTCTCTCACACACTCTATCCCTCTCTATTACTCTCTCTCTCTCTCTCTATCACACTCACTCTATCCCTCTCTATTACTCTCTCTCTCTATCACACTCACTCTATCCCTCTCTATTACTCTCTCTCTCTCTCTATCACACTCACTCTATCCCTCTCTATTACTCTCTCTCTCTCTCTATCACACTCACTCTATCCTCTCTATTACTCTCTCTCTCTCTCTCTCTCTCCCACTCACTCTATCCCTCTCTATTCTCTTCTCTCTCTCATCACACTCACTCTATCCCTCTCTATTACTCTCTCTCTCTCTATCACTCACTCTATCCCTCTCTATTACTCTCTCTCTCTATCACACTCACTCTATCCTCTATCCTCTCTCTCTATCTCTCTCTCTCTCTCTATCACACTCACTCTATCCCTCTCTATTACTCTCTCTCTCTCTATCACACTCACTCTATCCCTCTCTATTACTCTCTCTCTCTCTCTATCACACTCACTCTCCCTCTCTATTACTCTCTCTCTCTCTCTTATCTCTCTCTCTCTCTCTCCCTCCCTCTCTCTCTACACACTCACTCTACCTCTCTATACTCTCTCTACACTCACTCTATCCCTCTCTATTACCTCTCTCTCTCTATCACACTCACTCTATCCCTCTCTATTACTCTCTCTCTCTCTCTCTATCACACTCACTCTATCCCTCTCTATTACTCTCTCTCTCTATCACACTCACTCTATCCCTCTCTATTACTCTCTCTCTCTCTCTATCACACTCACTCTATCCCTCTCTATTACTCTCTCTCTCTCTCTATCACACTCACTCTATCCCTCTCTATTACTCTCTCTCTCTCTCTATCACACTCACTCTCCCTCTCTATTACCCTCTCTCTCACTCCTCTCCCTCTCTATCTCTCTCTCTCTATCACACTCACTCTACCCTCTCTATTACTCTCTCTCTCTTCACACTCACTCTAACCCTCTCTATTACTCTCTCTCTCTATCACACTCACTCTATCCCTCTCTATTACTCTCTCTCTCTCTCTATCACACTCACTCTATCCCTCTCTATTACTCTCTCTCTCTATCACACTCACTCTATCCCTCTCTATACCCACACACACCACCCCATTACTCTCTCTCTCTCTATCACACTCACTCTATCCCTCTCTATTACTCTCTCTCTCTCTCTCTATCACACTCACTCTATCCCTCTCTATTACTCTCTCTCTCTCTCTATCACACTCACTCTATCCCTCTCTCTCTGAGTCACGCGCTCTCTCTCTCTGACTATTTTCCGCTTCCTGTCGCTGCCACGCGGGCCGAATCCTTTCATCTCATTGGTCCTCCCGTTCGCTACATTCAACCAATCCCCGCCGCCCGCCGGGCGGCCGCAGCCAATGGAGGCGCGGCTCTCCCCCGGGCCCGCATTCCAATGGGGAGGAGTCACCATGGAAACACCAATGGGAACGGCCCACCGGGGAGCCCGGGAAACTGGGATGGGGGGGAACATAGGGAGGAGTGGGGTAGAGGGAGAGAGGGAGGGGGATAGAGGGTTGGGGGGTGGAGGGGGGATAGAGGTGGGGGGGTGGAGGGAGGGGGATAGAGGGTTGGGGGGGGTTGAGGGAGGTGAGGGAGGGAGGGAGGGAGGGAGGGAGATAGGGGGGAGAGGACGAGGGTTGAGGAGGGGGATAGAGGGTTGGGGGGTTGAGGGAGGGAGGGAGGGGATAGAGGGTTGGGGGGGTTGAGGGAGGGAGGGGGATAGAGGGTTGGGGGGGTTGAGGGAGGGAGGGGGGATAGAGGGTTGGGGGGTTGAGGGGGAGGGGGGGATAGAGGGTAGGGGGGGGGGGGGGGTTGAGGGAGGGAGGGAGTAGAGGGTTGGGGGGGTTGAGGGGGAGGGGGGATAGGGGGGGGGATAGAGGGTTGGGGGGGTGGGGGGGGATAGAGGGTTGGGGGGGCTTGAGGGGGATGGATGGGGGGTTGAGGAGGGAGGGGGATAGAGGGTGGGGGGGTGAGGGAGGGAGGGGGATAGAGGGTGGGGGGGTTGAGGGGGATAGAGGGTTGGGGGGTTGAGGGGGATAGATGGATGGGGGGGTGAGGGAGGGAGGGAGGTGGATAGATGGATGGGGGGTTGAGGGAGGGAGAGGGATGGGGGGGTTGAGGGAGGGAGAGGGATGGGGGTTGAGGGAGGGGGATATGGGGATGGGGGAGCTGGTGGATGGGTGGCTGGAGGGGGATAGAGATAGGTGGGATGGAGGGAGGAGAGAGAGATAGGGAGGGAGGTGGATAGGGAGAGGGTGTGGAGGGAGAGGGAGGCAAGGTAGGGACGGAGGGTATAAGAGATGGAGGGAGGGGGGATAGAGGGTGGGGGTTGTTGGGGGAGGGGGATTAGAGGCAGTGAGGGGGAGGGGAAAGAAAGGGAGAGAGAAGCGAGAGGGGGAATCTCACTGAGGGAAGGAGCAGCTATCTTCTAGACAGAAGAGGAAGAAGCAGGGTCCCTCCAAGTGGATGCAGGAGGAGGAGGAGGGCAGCCTCTGAGGGGGAGGCAGGGAGGAGAATTGTTTCTGAAAGAGGAACATTCCCTCCCACATTGGAAGCAGTTCAGGGGAGGCTCACTGAATTGAGGCTTTGTCTTGTGAAGAGAGATTGAGCAGTTTGTACTCTCTCGAATTGAGAAGAGTAAGAGGAGGTCTAATCAAGGCTATGACATGATAAAGGAGATTAACAGGGGACAGTTGGAGAAGCTGAGGCAATCTATAACAAGAAGTCACAGCTTTGGGATAAGGGGTCAGAGATTTAAAACAGATAAGGAGAAACTACATCTCTGAGAGTGGTGAATCTGAGAAATTCAGAGTGGATGGCGGGATATTGAGTAAATTTAACCAGGTTTTTAATTAGTTGAGAGGTTACGGAGAACAGGCAGGAATGTGAGCTTGGGTATTTGAATGGCAGAGCAGATTCGGTGGGGCTGAATGGCCTCCTCCTGTTCCTAGCTCTTTTGGCTCTTATGAGGAAGGCTTCCACCTCCATCCAAGGGGGTGAGGAGGAGAGTTCCCTCCCAGGGAAGAGGGTTCCTTCTGGGTGGAAGAGGTTCCCTTTGGCTGGTCCATCATTTGGCCTCAATTAAAGCGACGCAGGGTAGTGTTTATTTTCTCATGGTTTGGAGTCACTGCCATTGTTTAGCTCGTGCTGTTTATGTTATTTGACATGCAAGTGTTGTAGCTTCGCCAGGTTGATACCTCATTTTTAGGTATACAAAGAACAAAACAGCACGGGAAACAGGCCCTTCGGCCCAACAAGCCCGCGCCGCCACCCCGATTTCCCCACCTCTACCCGCGATCCCTGTCCATGTTTATAGATCTATGGATTAAAAACCAAATTTGAGACAATTTAGGGAGAATTTGTTTTGCCAATTAGCCTAAGAGCACATCTTTGGATGTGGGAGGAAACCGGAGCACCCGGAGAAAACCCACGCAAGCACAGGGAGAATGCACAAACTCCCACAGACACAGGCCCAAATCCATGTATCTGCACAGCACAGCGATAGTCACTGAGCTGTCGTGTTGCCATCAAATGGTCCAGGTCAAGCGTACACTAACGACGTGAAGCACTAGGATACTCTCGAAAAAAATCCAAGAGCAGCTCTCTCACGACCCATCGCGTGTATGCCCCTCGTTAGACAACAAGGTGGACCAAAGCACCTGTAGGATAAAAACAAATACATCAATATCATCATCTATTTACACACTTCCCAGGGACTCCCAAGCTCATGATCCCTATTTTAAATCAGTTTTCTATACCCCTCCATTCCCATTCTGTTCATGTGCCCATCTAAGTATTTCTTAAATAACTCCAGACTACCTGCCTCCACCACTTTACTTGGCAGCGCATTCCATACCTCACTACCCTCTGTGTGAAAGAACTCCCTCCAGCATCCAAATTATACCTTACCCCCCTCACCCTAAGCCCGTTACCGCTCGTACTATTTGAGTCCATCCTAGGAAAAGGCTTAACCCTGTTTACTCTATCTATCCCTCTCATAATCTTGTACACCTGTATTAGATCTCCTCTAAGTCTACGTCTTTCTAAGGAAAACAGTCCCAATTTGCCTAACCTCTCCTTGTAACTCAGACCTTCCATACCAGGCAGCATCCTGGTAAACCTCCTCTGCACTCTCTTCAGAGTCTCCACGTCCTTCCGGTAGTAAGGCGACCAGAACACACATCCTTGTTTTCAAATCCCTCCATGGCCTATCCATATCTCCTGAATCCCTTCCAGACCATATCCCTCTGAGGTCTCTGCACGTCTCTAATCCTGGTTGGCACAGTGTTTAGCGCTGCCGCCTCACAGCGCTAGGAACCTGAGTTCCATTCCAGCCTTGGGTTATTTATCGTCTGTTTGAAGTTTGCACGTTCTCCCTGTGTCTGCGTGGGTTTCCCCCTCCTGGTGCTCAGGTTTCCTCCCTCAGCCCAAAGATGTGCGGGTTAGGTGGATTGATCGTGCTAGAATTGACCCTGGGGATTAATGGTAACTATGTGGGGTTACAGGACCTGGGTGGGATTGTGATTAGTGCAGATTCGATGGGTCAAATGGCCTCATATGACAGATGCTAGTATGGATTCTATGATGCAATGGATTAGAAATCCGCAAGCCCAGAAGTAAAGCTGTGGGAGACACGGGTTCAATCTCGTGACGGTTGGCAAAAACCCATCTGGTTCCTTTAGGGAAGGAAATCTGCCTTGCTTACCTTGGTCTGGCCTACACGTGACTCCAGACCCACAGCAATGTGGTTAACTTCCCTCTGCAAATGGCCTTGCAAGCCCCTCAGTTCAAGGGATGGGCAATAAGTATTGTCCCAGCCAGTGACGCCCTCATTCTGTGAGGAAAGGCCTGAGTTACGAGGAGAGATTAGGCAAATTGGGGCTGTTTTCCTTAGAAAGACATAGACTTAGAGGAGATCTAATAGAGGTGTACAAGATTATGAAGGGGATAGATAGAGTAAACAGGGTTAAGCTTTTTCCTAGGTTGGACTCAAATTGCACAAGGGGTCACGGGCTTAGTGTGAGGGGGGTAAGGTATAATTTGGATGCACACAGAGGGTGGTGGGGGTATGGAATGCGCTGCCAAGTAAAGTGGTGGAGGCAGGTACTCTGGAGTTATTTAAAAGATACTTAGATGGGCACATGAACAGAATGGGAATGGAGGGGTATAAAAAACTGATTTAAAATAGGGATCATGAGCCTTGGGAGTCCCTGGGAAGTGTGTAAATAGATGATGATATTGATGTACTTGTTTTTATCCTACAGGTGTTTTGGTCCACCTTGTTGTCTAACGAGGGGCATACACGCAATGGGTCGTCAGAGGGCTGCTCTTGGATTTTTTTCGAGGGTATCCTAGTGCTTCACGTCGTTAGTGTATGCTTGACCTGGAGCATTTGATGGGCAACACGACAACTCAGTGACTATTGCTGTGCTGTGCAGATACATGGATTTGGGCCTCTGTCTTCTAAACTCCAGTGAATTTAACTATAATTCTCCTCGCGAGTCCCACTTCTGCTCTTTGTCAAGTATTGCTATGGGGTCTTTTATGGGAGCTTGCGCATTCTCCCCATGCCTGCGTGGGTTTTCTCCGATTTCCTCCCACGTCCCAAAGATGTGCTCTTAGGCTAATTGGCAAAACAAATTCTCCCTAAATTGTCTCAAATTTGGCTCCAATGCAAATTTCTACAAACATAGACAGGGATCACGGTCAGAGGTGGGAACATCGGGGTGGCAGTGCGGGCTCGTTGGGCCGAAGGGCCTGTTTCCCGCGCTGTTTTGTTCTTTGAAATAAATCTCCCTTCTTGAGAAGGCACTGTCAGGTCTAATCCTTTGACCAAGTTGTTGGTGATCCTCTCCAATTCCACCTTATTTTAATTTCTAATGCTCTCGTGAAGTATCTTTTTATTGGTACCTTTATTTCGATAAGCCAATTGGGATCAAGTCCAATCCTGATCCCCACAAGCGGCAGAAATCAGATCCAAGATGAGATATTGCACTCCCTTCCCAATGCTCCATTTTACCCAAAAGGTGGAGGTGGTTTTAAAATATTGCATTCGGTAAAACCTCGGTTTAACCTCATTGATCCCCCTGGTCCTTTACCCAAGCCCCTGGGCAGACCACCATCGCAGAATGTAGTGGGCTTTGCTTCATCCTGCCTGCTCACGTCCAATGTACTATTTCCGTGGAAACTGTTGCTAAATTAAAGCCCTCTGAGGACCTATAACTCACGTGCATGACCCACTTGTTGAAGGAGCAATGCTCCGAAAGCTTGTGCTACCAAATAAACCCATTGGACTTTAACCTGGTGTTGTGAGACTACTTACTGACCTAATGTAAACCAATAATGTGCATCAAAAGTCCAGGGGCTTTATAGTTCATTTCCAAGAGTTGACCACTAACACTAGGTCGATGCTTAGTGCTTGCAGTGCAAGAGATGCCACCGCTCCAGTTGAGGGTTTTGGAAGCTTGGGTTTGCCTTATGGAAGAATGTAAAAGACCCCATAGCAATACTTGACAAGGAGCAGAAGCGGGACTCACGTACGAGAGGGATTATAGTTAAATTCACTGGAGTTTAGAAGACTGGGGATCCTGGAAACTTCTAAAATTCTAACAGGGTTAGACAGAATTGACTCAGAAAGAATGTTCCTAATGGGTGGGGGAGTCCAGAACTAGGGGTCAGAGTTTGAGGATAAGGGTTCGGACTGAGGTGAGGAGAAATTTTTTTTCATCCGGAGGATGAGTACGTGGAATTGAACAGAATTGAGGTTTATAGTAAGCCTAGTAGACACAGATATCGTCAGTGCAACTTGTTTGTGCTATAGTTTTTCTGTGTAGGATGATGAATGTGTGGAATTCAGTCCCACAGAATGTAGTTGAGGTTAAAACATCCGATTTCTAGAAGAAATCAGATATAGTTCTTGGGGGCTAAAGGGATCCGGGGATTAAGGAGGGGATCAGGAGATTGAATTTGAACTTCAGCCATGATCAAAATGAATGGTGGAGCAGGCTCGAAGGGCTGAATGGCCTCCCCGTTTTTCTATGTATGTTTCTATGTGTGAGTAGTGGAGATCTAGTAATGTTGGGACTTTTCACTTTATACAACAATGATACAGGTGAAACAACTAAGGGCATTGTGGCTAAGTTTGCAGATGGTGGAAGGACATAGTATTGAAGAGGTGGGGAGCTGTCTCCTTGGACAGGTTAAGCTGGAGTCCCAGGCTATCCACACCATTCCCCCCCGCTGACTGTGGCAAGGTCTCCAAGACGTAACAGGCTACAAGATGAAGGCTTGTAAAATCACCAACTCCAACGCATCCCTCCCTGATGAGCTGAATGTATTCAATGCCCACTTTGAACAAGAGGTCAGCAGGAGTGTGCCCTCCACCCCGGAAGTCCTGGATGAACCTGTGTCTGGGGTCACCATTGCAGATGCCAAAGCAGCTGTCTCGAGGGGCATACACGCAATGGGTCGTCAGAGGGCTTCTCGGATTTTTTTTCGAGAGTATCCTAGTGCTTCACGTCGTTAGTGTATGCTGACCTGGACCATTTGATGGGCAACACGACAGCTCAGTGACTATCGCTGTGCTGTGCAGATACATGGATTTGGGCCTGTGTCTGTGGGAGTTTGCACATTCTCCCCATCCTTGCGTGGGTTTTCTCCGGGTGCTCTGGTTTCCTCCCACATCCCAAAGATGTGCTCTTAGGCTGACTGGCAAAACAAATTCTCCCTAAATTGTCTCAAATTTGGTTTTTAATCCATAGATCTATAAACATGGACAGGGATCGCGGGTAGAGGTGGGAACATTGAGGTGGCGGCGCGGGCTTGTTGGGCTGAAGGGCCTGTTTCCCGTGCTGCTTGTTCTTTGTTCTAATCTACGGAAAGGGGTACCCAGATCAGATCCTGAGTGGATCAGCTGGTGAGAGCATTTGCAGACATCATCAATCCTTACAACAATCTGAGGTCCTTTCCTGCTTCAAGAAAACTATCATCTTGGTGCCTAAGAGAAAGAAAGCAGTGTGACTCACTGACCGTCAGCTGGTGGCTCTGATATCCATCATTATGAAGTGTTTCGAAGGGTTAGTCATGGCAAGAATCAACTCCAGCCTCCCAGCCTGCCTGGATCCACTAGTTTGCCTATCACCGCAACAGGTCCATAGCAGATGCCATCTCCCCACCCTGCACTCAACCCTGGAACACCGAGATAATAAGGAGACCTATGTCAGATTCCTATTTATTGACTATAGCTCATTAATCCCACAAAACTCATTTCCAAACTCTGGGCCTGGGCTCCTCCCTCTGGATCCTGAACTTCTTAACCCAAAGTCCACAATCAGTAAAGATCGGCAACAACACCTCCTCCACAGTCATCCTCAACACCGGTGCCCCACAAGGCTGTGTTCTCAGCCCCCTACTATACTCCTTATACATCTCTCACTGTGCGACCAAATTCCCCTCCAGTTCCATTTTCAAGTTTGCTGATGACACCACCATAGTAGGTCAGATCTCAAACAACGATGAGACAGAGTACAGGAATGAGATAGAGAATCTGGTGAACTGGTGCGGTGACAATAATCTCTCCCTCAATGTTAACAAAATGAAGGAGATTGTCATCGACTTCAGGAAATGCAGTGGAGAACGTGCCCCTGTCTACGTCAATAGGGACAAAGTAGAAAGGATCGACGGCTTCAAGTTTTTAGGTGTCCAGATCACCAACAACCTGTCCTGGTCTCCCCATGCCGACACTATAGTTCAGAAAGCCCCACCAACGCCTCTAATTTCTCAGAAGACTAAGGAAATTTGGCATGTCCACTATGACTCTCACCAACTTCCATAGAAAGCATTCTTTCTGGTTGTATCATAGCTTGGTACGGGCTCCTGCTCTGCCAAAGACCACAAGGAACTACAAAGGATTGTGAATGTAGCCCAATCCATCACACAAACCAGTCTCCCATCTATTGAGTCTGTCTGCATTTCCCACTGCCTCGGCAAAGCAGCCAGCATGACTAAGGACCCCACGCGCCCCAGACATTCTCCCTTCCAGCTTCTTCCTTCGGGAAAAAGGTATAAAAGTCTGAGGTCACGTACCGACCAATTCAAAAACAGCTTCTTCCCTGCTGCTGTCAGACTTTTGAATGGAGCTATCTTGTTTTATGTTGATCTTTCTCTACACCCCAGCTATGACTGTAACGCTACATTTTGCACTGTCTTGTCTCCTTGTCTACGAATGGTACATTTTGTCTGTATAGTGCACAAGAATCAATACTTTTCACTATGTGAATACATGTGATAATAAATCGAAACAAAAGAAAGTGGACAAAGAATTGGCAGATGGAATATAATGTGGGAAAGTGTGAGGTTCTGCACTTTGAGAGGAAGGATAGAGGAGTAGACTATTTTCAAAATGAGGAGAGAATTCCAAAGTCAGAAGCGCAAAAGGGACTTGGGAGTCCTAGTTCAGGATCTCTTAAGATCATAATGCAGATTGAGATGGTAGTTAGGGAGGCAAATGCATTGTTAGCGTTTATTTCAAGAGGACTAGAACACAAAAGCAGGGATATACTGCTGAGGCTTTATAATGCGGTGGTCAGAGCACAGTTGGAATATTCTGAGCAATTTTGGGCCCTGTATCTAAGGAAGGAGGTTGATGAGAATGATCCCAAATTGAAGAGCTTGATGTGTGAGGAATCTGGGTGTGTACTCAATGGATTGCAAAGATGGGATCTCATTGAAACTTACAAAACACTGAGAAGCCTAGATAGAGTGGATGCGTGGAAGATGTTTCTATTAGTCAGAGAGACTAGGATCTGAGGGCACAGCCTCAGACTAAAGGAACAGAGATGGGGAGGAATTTCTTCAGCCAGAAGGTGGGAATTCATTACCACAGAGGACGCCTGGTCACTGAGTGTATTTAAGACAGAGATAGATAAGTTCTTGACTGGTAAGGGAAAAAGGCAGGAGAATGGAGTTGAGAAACTTTTCAGCCATGATTGAATTTGGGGCATTCTGAAGATGTGAAATACAATTTAAAGTTTATTTATTCGTGTTATATCGTAGTCACTGTAGAATTGAAGTGAAGTTGTCTCTCCCTTAGCCGGTGGTAATTTGTCAGCTCTGTTTCATGTTTGGAGAAGGCAAAATGTAACTGAGTACCATTAACAGATTGACCGATTCCCAAACAGCACCTTCTGGGTACACAAGAGTGTATTCGATGAGACACTTAGCTCAACAAAGGGAGTTCAAATGAAACTCAAGATAAAGCCTAATAGTCAACCAAAAGTCTCAAAGCAAGAGCTGTGCCTTATACAATTCATTTCTAGGTCAAAAAAAGAATTAGTATGCCCTGTTGACACTGGCGTATTAGAGCCTATTACAATGAGTGACTGGGCTACCCCCATTGTACCTGTCAGATATTCAGTTCGTATTTGTGGTGATTGTAAAACCATGGAATCCCTAAGTGCAGAAATAGACTACTTGGCACATTTAGTCCGCACCACTTTTCCCCCGAAAGAGCATCTCATTCTTCCCATGACCATAAATCCGGTGTTGTGTGTTGATCAAAATCCGCTTCATTTAACTGAAGATTTGTTTGTTGGGTTATCAGAAGGTTCAGCAGGGTTGATCTTTTACAAGATTATTTACTGATTAATATAGCTGCTATATTGCAACCATTGCTTATCACCGTTAGTCATGAAGGTCTTTTTCATTATAAAAGATGATCTTTTGGAATAACATCCACACCAATCCTATCCCAAAGATCGATGGGTCAGGTTTTAAGTGGTCTCTCTGGTGTACAATGTTATCTGATAGTATTCCAATTACAGGGTCCAGTGAACTGGAGTACCTGAAAATAGAAGCAACATTGGAACATCTTCGAGCACTTGGCTTACATATCAAGAAAGAAAAATGACTTTTTCCAGAATCAGTTCAGTATTTGTGTCACATTATTGATAGTAAAAGCTTACATACAGCACCTAAAAAGATGGACACTATTTTAGACTAATGTGATGCAATTGAAGTCCTTTCTAGTATTAGTAAATTATTTTTGCAAAATTGTTCCTAACATAGCTACGTATATGAAGCTATTGTATAGTTTACTATGTGTGAAACAGTTTTGGAACTGAACAACAGAATGAGAAATCACACAACAATGTCAAAGATGCTTTGCAGAAGTCTGAAGTATTGGTCCATTTTAATTCAAAGTTATTATTGCTGCTTGCTTGCAACACTTCACCTTATGGAGTAGGGTCTGTAGTTTCACATATTATGCCTTTGGGAGAAAAATGACCAATAGATTGTACTTTGCATACCCCCGACTAGTGCTGGATCTAACTATATTCAGAAAAAGAAGCACTGAGTATAATTTTTGGTATACAGAAGGTTTAATTTTATACATGGTCATCAGTTCACATTGACTGATCATCGACCCTGAACTGTTATTTTTGGGTGATAAAGGTAGATCTTTGTTAGCTGATTGCAAAGATGGTCAGTGATCTTATCTACACATAAAGTATAATGGAATAGCACCGCTATCATACTTACCTTTACGTATCGAGCTGATGCCACCAACTAGTTTTGCTAATGTTATTTATTTGTTGCTAGTAGATCATTTGCTTGTGACAGATAATAAAACTCTTCACGGTGGGGAAGGTGATGGATATGATATTGAAAGGAATGATGATACATCATCCACATCCTGATTTAAAACCAGGAAGTCTAAGGTGGACATCTATTGTGGGGACTCCAAATGATCATTCCTCCTAGTCTGCTTGGAAGAGTTCTTGAACAACTACATGGACTCTTAAATCAGCCTCGCAGGTGGAGGAAGTGGTTAAGAAGGCGTACGGTGTACTGGCCTTCATTAATCGAGGAATAGAGTTTAGGAGTCAGGAGGTAATGATGCAGCTCTATAAGACTCTTGTCAGACCCCAGTTGGAGTATTGTGCGCAGTTCTGGTCGCCTCATTATAGGAAGGATGTAGAGGCTATTGAGAGAGTTCAGAGGAGATTTACAAGGATGCTGCCTGGATTGGGAGGCAGGCCTTATGAAGATAGGTTGAGGGAGCTGGGACTCTTCTCACTGGAGAGACATAGGTTGAGAGTCGACCTGATAGAGTTTTATAAAATGTTGAGAGGAATAGATAGAGTGGACTCTCAGAGACTATTTCCCCGAGCTGAAATGGTCACTACGAGAGGACACAGATTTAAGGTGCAGGGAAGCAAATACAAAGGAGATGTCGGGGTAAGTTTTTCACTCAGAGGGTGGTGAGTGAATGGAACCGACTGCCGTCGGAGGTTGTTGAGGCAAACTCACTGGGGTCTTTTAAAAGACTTCTGGATGAGTATATGGAAAAGAATAGGATAGGGGGTTATAGATAGGTCTGTGGATTGATAGATGTGACCGGCGCAACTCGTGGGCCGAAGGACCTGTTTGTACTTTATTGTTCTATGTTCTATAATATCCTGGGATAGTCCAAATGAAGGAATTAGCATGTCGTTATTTTTGGTGGCCAGGTCAGGATACTCAGATTGGAGGAAAGGTGGGACACTGTCAATGCTGTGCACAAATAAGAAATACACCACCATTGTCACCTTTCCAATCTTGGGAGTGGCTCAAAATACCATGGCAATGACTGCATGCAGTTTGCTGGTGTGTTTAAGGGTTACATATTCTTAGTCACAACTGATTTACATTCAAAGTGGCCAGAAGTCATCAGGCGATCAACAATATCTAAACAAACCATTGAAAAACTTGACAAAACTTTGCAAATCGGAACAGATTGTTAGTGATAATGGTTCACAGGAGTTTGAGAATGATCTCAATGTAAATAATATTCAGTATATAAAATATACGCCTTATCAACCACCAACCAGTGGATTAGCATTCAATCCTTAAAACATTAAAACCTGTGGATTACTAGGGATATTGAGGACTTGGTTAGGAAGAAAAGAGAAGTGTATGATAGGTCGAAGCAGCTGGGAACCGAGACAGCATTGAAGGAATATAGAGAGAGTAGGAGGGAGCTCCAACAGGGAGTTTGAAGGGCAAAAAGGGGGCATGAAATGATTTTGGCGGATAGGATTAAGGAAAACCCAAAGGCTTTTTACTCCTATGTTAGGAATAAAAGGGTAGTTAGAGGAAAAATCGGACCTCTTAGGGACAGAGGAGGGAAACTGTGCTTAGAGCCCGAGGGAATGGCGGAGATCCTGAATGAATACTTTGCGTCGGTATTCACGAAGGAGAGGGGCTTGTTGATAGCTCCTGTCTCTGAGGGAGCTGTGGACCAGTTGAGGGAAATATCCATACCGAGGGAGGAAGTGTTAGAGCTTCTAGGTAGCATTAAAACTGACAAATCTCCAGGGACTGATGGCATTTATCCCAGACTGCTTAGAGAGGTGCGAGGTGAAATTGCTGGGCCTCTGATGCAAATCTTTGTCTCTTCCTTGGACACAGGTGAGGTCCCAGAGGACTGGAGAATAGCTAATGTTGTACCGTTGTTTAAAAAGGGTAGTAGGAATAACCCTGGAAATTATAGGCCGGTGAGTTTGACGTCAGTGGTAGGGAAGCTGTTGGAGGGGATTCTTAGAGATAGGATGTATAGGCACTTAGAGCGTTGCAATCTGATTAGGGATACGCAGCATGGATTTGTTAAGGGGAGGTCGTGCCTTACAGATCTGGTAGAATTTTTTGAGGAGGTGACGAAAACGGTGGACGAAGGGCGAGCCGTTGATGTCGTCTATATGGATTTTAGTAAGGTGTTTGACAAAGTCCCTCATGAGAGGTTAGTCGAGAAGGTCAAGGCAAATGGGATACAAGGAACAGGTAGCTAGATGGATAAGCAACTGGCTTGGTAATAGGAGACAGAGAGTAATAGTGGAAGGGTGTTTCTCTAGCTGGAGGTCAGTCACTAGTGGTGTGCCGCAGGGCTCAGTACTGGGACCTCTTCTATTTGTAATATATATAAATGACTTGGAAGAGAGAGTAAGTGGAGTGATCAGCAAGTTTGCAGACGATATAAAGATGGCTGGACTTGCGGATAGTGAGGAGCATTGTCAGGTGATGCAGCAGGACATAGATAGGCTGGTAGCTTGGGCAGATAGATGGCAGCTGGAATTCAATCCTGATAAATGCGAGGTGATGCATTCGGGAGAAAGAATGTAGGGGGAAGGTATATGATAAAGGGTAGACCTATTAAGAGTATAGAAACGCAGAGGGACCTGGGGGTACAGGTGAACAAGTCTCTGAAGGTGGCAGAGCAAGTGGAGAAGGTTGTGAAGAAAGCATATAGTATGCTAGCCTTTATAGGAAGGGGTATAGAGTACAAGAGCTGGCCTTTAATGTTGCAGTTGTATAAAACGTCGGTTAGACCTCATTTGGAATACTGCATCCAGTTCTGGTCGCCCTACTACCGGAAGGACGTGGAGACTCTGGAGAGAGTGCAGAGGAGGTTTACCAGGATGCTGCTTGGTATGGAAGGTCTGAGTTACGAGGAGAGATTAGGCAAATTGGGACTGTTTCCCTTAGAAAGACATAGACTTAGAGGAGATCGAATAGAGGTGTACAAGATTATGAAGGGGATAGATAGAGTAAACAGGGTTAAGCTTTTTCCTAGGATGGACTCAAATAGCACAAGGGGTCACGGGCTTAGGGTGAGGGGGGTAAGGTATAATTTGGATGCTAGAGGGAGTTTTTCACACAGAAGGTGGTGGGGGTATGGAATGCGCTGCCAAGTAAAGTGGTGGAGGCAGGTACTCTGGAGTTATTTAAGAAATACTTAGATGGGCACATGAACAGAATGGGAATGGCGGGGTATAGAAAACTGATTTAAAATAGGGATCATGAGCCTTGGGAGTCCCTGGGAAGTGTGTAAATAGATGATGATATTGATGTACTTGTTTTTATCCTACAGGTGCTTTGTCCACCTTGTTGTCTAACGAGGGGCATACACGCGATGGGTCGTGAGAGGGCTGCTCTTGGATTTTTTTTGAGAGTATCCTAGTGCTTCACGTCGTTAGTGTACACTTGACCTGGAGCATTTGATGGGCAACACGACAGCTCAGTGACTATCGCTGTGCTGTGCAGATACATGGATTTGGGCCTGTGTCTGTGGGAGTTTGCGCATTTTCCCCGTGCTTGCGTGGGTTTTCTCCGGGTGCTCCGGTTTCCTCCCACATCCCAAAGATGTGCTCTTAGGCTAATTGGCAAAACAATTTCTCCCTAAATTGTCTCAAATTTGGTTTTTAATCCATAGATCTATAAACATGGACAGGGATCGTGGGTAGAGGTGGGAACATCAAGGTGGCGGCACGGGCTCGTTGGGCCGAAGGGCCTGTTTCCCGTGCTGTTTTGTTCTTTGTTCTTTATTCCTTAAAAGCTTCACGAAAGCAAGGTTCTTTATTACATTGGGTGAACAGCTTTTTTGGCATCTTATAAGAAATAGGAGCAGGAGTGGCCCATCCAGCCCCTCGAGCCTGCCCCGCCATTCAATAAGATCATGGTTGATCTGAAATGAATCAGTTCCACTTACCCGCCTGCTCCCCGTAACCCTTAATTCCCTTATCGATCAACAATCTATCTACCCGTGACTTAAACATATTCAACAAAGCAGCCTCCACCACTGCAATGGGCAGAGAATTCTAGAGATTCACCACCCTTTGAATGAAGAAGTTTCTCCTCAACTCTGTTCTCACAGAAGCAATCCTCATGCGACTACCCAGAGTTCACCTGTATTATCACTTCTAAAGAGAAAGTTGAGAACTAGTTTAGATGTGTTAGTATCTCCAAAATCTTCAGAGATCGTAGAGCAACAATAACATCAAGCTAATGAAGGGGCTAGATAGGGTAGAGGTAGAGAGATTCTTACCCCTTAGAAAGGAAACCAGAATGAGAGGGCACAGCCTCAAAATAAGGGCGGGAGGGAGGTCAGTTTAGAACGGAGTTGAGGAGGAACTTCTTCATTCAAAGGGTGGTGAATTTCTGGAATTCTCTGCCCATTGAAGTGGTGGAGGCTTCCTCACTGAATATATTTAAGTCACGGGTAGATAGATTTCTGATTGATAAGGGAATTAAAGGTTATGGGGAGTAGGCGGTAAGTGGAACTGATCCACTTCAGATGAGCCATGATCTTATTGAATGGCGGGGCAGGCTCGAGGGGCTGGATGGCCCACTCCTGCTCCTATTTCTTATGTTCTTGAGCTACGAGACAAGAATTGAAGGCAAAACAGTACTCGTTTCAACAAAGAGATTGAGTGTTGGTGATAATAACGCAATAAGTAAGAAATGGATACCAGCCAGAGATTTAATAAAAAACAGGTTTAATTTCTTACACTGAAGATCCACAATTATCATTGCAAAACAATTTCTCAGAATCATCTCCAGAAGTATCAACATCTTCAGTCCCGAATATTGTGAATATTACTGCGGAAAATTTAGTCGAATCTGAGCTGTGTGATGATTGTGTCTTTGTGACTATATCACAAATGATGAAAATTAGTTCCAAGAGAAGAAGTGATTACTGACGTTCAAAATCCTACTTCTAGGGTCACGGACAGCCAAATTCCAGAATGTCGTATACATCCAAAGAGAAATAGACACCCTGATTGACTTTCTTATTGACTGTATAATGATTAATCCTGCAGAGCACTGTCGAGTATTATTGATCCTATGTATAACATTGTAGTTATTTGTTGACTTGACCATGGAAGTAAAGGCGGGGGGGTGGGGGGAACTGTTATATATTTCAAAGGTTTGCAAGTTGCTTTAAGAACTGAGCCCGTTGTTTGATGGTGATATTATTAGGGTGTTGCCACATGCTGCTGTTTTAATTTCGGTTTGTATTTTGCAGAACAGAGAACAGTTCCTTCAATAAAACCAGTTGTGTGTTAATTTGAACATACATATGTACACCAAATCTTAAAACCCACAGCCCCTAACATAATTCAGACATTACAGCAGCAGTGTCACTGGAATAAATGGCTCTTTTTCCAAATGGCAGGGAGCGACCAGTAGGGAACCCTAGGGATCAGTGCTGGAATCTCGTTAGTCTGAGGGTCAACTGCTTAGGATAGAGATTAGGAGGAATATCTTCACCCAGAGAGTGATCAACCGCTGGAATTCACCGCCACAGTTAGGGCTAAAACATTGTATATTTTCAAGAAGCAGTTAGATATCGCACGGGGGGAGAAGGGGATTAAAGGATATGGGAGAGAGGGGGAAATCAGACTATTGAGTTGGACAATCCGCCATAACCCTAATAAATAGTACAGCAGGCTTGAAGAGCAGAATGCCCTTCTCCTATTTTCTACGTTTCGCTGTGTCAGTTTTTGAATATTCTTGTATGAAGGAGAACATAATCTGACAAAGTTCAGGGCGCTATACAAATACAAGTTGCAGCTTCTTTTAGTTTCCCAGTGCACAGTGGTTTAGAACTGCAGCCTCACAACGTCAGGGACCCGGGTTCGGTTGCCGGCTTGGGTTGCCGTCTGCACGTTCTCCCAGTGTCTGCGTGGGTTTCCTCTGGGTTCCTCCCACAGTCTGAGGGCGAGGGCCCGAGGGAGTCGCGGACAGCCAAATTCCAGGCCATCACCCACAACCTACGGACAATACCTATCCTCTGCATGGTGTCCTGCTGGGATTTTCCTCCCACAGGTTGGTCTGGTGGATTGGCCGTGCTAAACTCTCCCTCATTGTACACAAACAGGCGCCGGAGTGTGGCGACTCGGGGACTTTCATAGGAACTTCATTGCAGTGTTAATATCAGTCTACTTGTGACGCTAATAAGTAAACTTTTAAAAGAAAACCCGTTATTCTCTTTACAATCCTTTTCCTCTTGCTGCTCTGAACCACTCTTGCTAAACGATGTCAGGAACCTACATGTACTTGGTGCATCAAGTCACTTATTCAGTAATTCCTATTTAACACTTTGTCCCAATAAAATCCCTTAAATCCAGAAAGATCCCAATTTGTGTGAAAATACAGCCAACACTGGCCTCTTGTGGTTACCTCACAACATTACAATGGGCTGTGCCCCTTTGAAACATGATTTGCATTTCCGTGGCGCCTGTCACGTCCAGCAGCTGTTGGCAGTCAATGCCGTGTTATCCGAAGTCGTGGCAAAAAGAGAAAGCTCACTCGCCTCATTCCTGGAACGAGGGGATATCTTATGAAGAAAGGTTGGGTCTATACTCATCAGGGTATAGAAGACTGAGAGGTGGTCGTATGGAAATGTACAAGATCCCGAGGGGATTGGAGACTGAGAGGGTGTTTTTCTTTTGTGGGAGGGTTTAGAACCAGAGGGACACAGGTTTAAAAATAAGGGGTTTATTATTTAAGATGGAGATGAGGAGAGTTTTTCTCTGAGGGTGGTTAATGTGTTGAATTCTCTGCAGTGAGCAGTGGTGGCTCAATTGTTGGATTTGTTCAAGGCTGTGTTAGATTTTTTTTAGAGATAAGGGGGGGGGGGTCGAGGACACAGATGCTGCCAGACCAGCTGAGACTTTCCATGTTAGATCCCAACATTCGTAGTGTTTTGCTTTTACGTAAAGGGAGGGGGTCAAAACTTTTGGGGAGAGACAGGAAAGTGAAGCAGAGACACAACCAGACTGGCCATGATCTGATTGAATGGAGGAGCAGATTCGAAGGGCTGAATGGCCTCCTGCTCCGATAAAACACAGCAGCCAATTTGTGCGCAGAAAGCTCCCACAAGCAGCAATCTGACAATGATGAGGCAACCTCTTACTGCGATGTTCACTAAGGGCTAAGTATTGACTAGGACACAGAGATAATCTCCTAACTTATCTTTGGAATAGCCCCCGCTTCGCCTCGGCCCTGATTTAAAATTTAATTTAAAAACAAATGTACTCCTTCCGCCCCTCGCTCTCAGCCCGGAGTTTCGTGCAGGAGATGATGTTCTGAAGCGTGCGGGTTAGATGGATCAGCCTCGGTAAATGCACGGGGTTAGGGCAGAGAGGTAGACCTGGCTAAAACACTCTGTTAGAGAGTCGGTGCAGACTCAATGGGCTGAGAAATTCGGACTGAGGTATGATTTAAGATAGAGAGAGACACACACACAAAAATCACACATCTGTCTACCTGGTTTCATTTCACTTTTTTGACACTTCGTGAGCCAAACTTTTCTCATTTTGGAATTCCTGTGGGCAGGATATAAAACTGCCAAAGGGATAGACTGAACGAATGAAGGATGCCTAAAATGTCTAACAAGGGGCATACACGCGATGGGTCGTGAGAGGGCTGCTCTTGGATTTTTTTTCGAGAGTATCCTAGTGCTTCACATCGTTAGTGTACGCTTGACCTGGACCATTTGATGGGCAACACGACAGCTCAGTGACTATCGCTGTGCTGTGCAGATACATGGATTTGGGCCTGTGTCTGGGGGAGTTTGCGCATTCTCCCCGTGCTTGCGTGGGTTTTCTCCGGGTGCTCCGGTTTCCTCCTACATCCCAAAGATGTGCTCTTAGGCTAATTGGGAAAACAAATTCTCCCTAAATTGTCTCAAATTTGGTTTTTAATCCATAGATCTATAAACATGGACAGGGATCGTGGGTAGAGGTGGGAACATCGGGGTGGCGGCACGGGCTCGTTGGGCCGAAGGCCTGTTTCCCGTGCTGTTTTGTTCTTTGTTCTTTGAAAGGTATCTTAAACCTTTCCAAATCGACTCATTAATAAAATCTCTACAGAAGGAGGCCATTCGGCCCACGGGTTAAGTTTATTTATTAGTGTCACAAGTAGGTTTACATTAACACTGCAATGAAGTTATTGTGAAAATCCCGAGGCTACATTGACAACAACCCAAACCCTATCCCCATAACCCTATGCATTTACCCTGCTTGGACACTAAGGGGTAATTTTAGCATGGCCAATCCATGCTATATCTTTGGACTGATGGAGGAAATTGGAGCATCCGGAGGAAACCCACGCAGACACTGGGAGAATGTGCAAACTCCCCAAAGCTGGAAACAAACCCGGAATTTGGACGTGTTTGGTTTCACTGGGCGACTTGCTGTGATCTAGAATGTTCTGTCTGACAGGGGGAAGCACATTCAACAGTCACTTTGAAACAGGGATTGGTTCCCTTCCTGAAGAACGTTTACAATTTATGGGGTGGCGCTGCTGCCCCACCACACCAGGGAGCCGGGTTCGATTCCCGGCTCGGGTCACTGTCTGTATGGAGTTTGCACATTCTCCCCGTGTCTGCGTGGGTTTCCTCCGGGTGCTCCAGTTTCCTCCCACAGACCAAAGATGTGTAGGTGAGGGGCACCCGCCCCTGGGTGTCCTAGTATGTGTGGGTTACAAAGAACAAAGAACAGCACAGGAAACAGGGCCGATAGACTGAACTTTGCAAAGGATTCATGCACAGGCCTGCAGATATTTAAAATTGGGGAAATATTCTTTAGGAGCACCTTTACAAAGCAATAGAGAAAGTGTAATGTGAAGCATATATGTCACATCTGGGGACACTGTAACCCCGGTCACCCTATTATAGAAAGAATATTATTAAACCAGAAAGAGTGCAGAAAAGAATGTTACCCGGACTTTGAGCTATAAGGAGAGGCTGGATAGACTGGGACTTTTTTCCCTGGAGCGCAGGAGGCTTAGTAGCGATTTTATAGAGGTCTATAAAGTAATTTTGATTTGATTTGATTTATTACTGTCACACGTATTAACATAGATGTCACATGTGAAAAGTTATCGTTTCTTGTGCACTATCTGAGGGTCACAGATCAGCTAGATAATCAATAACTTTTCCCAAAGGTAGGGGAGTCTAAAACTAGAGGTTTAAGGTGAGAGGGGAGAGATACAAAAGTGCCCTGGGGGCAATTTTTTTTTCACACAGAGGGTGCTGAGTGTCTGGAACAAACTGCCAGAGGTAGTAGTAGAATTTTGTCTTTTCGAAAGTATTTAGACAGTTATATGGATAAGATGGGATATAGAGGGATATAGACCAAATGTGGGCAATTGGGGCTAATAAGATGGTTATAAAAAAGGACATGGACAATTTGGGCCGAAGGGCTTAAATCTTTTGCCGTATCTTATTCTTCAAAATTGATTCAAGCCTTGTTAGGATGGGACTAGTGACAATCCTGCATCAGGATGTAATGTGACCAATGGTAACAACCTGTCAGAGTCAGCTGACCCAGTAAACCATGTAACCAATTACAGAAGAATGTGATGGTCACCTGACTCACAGTAAATAAGAACCTGTTGGGAATTGTGAGGCATTGGGATGGCTTAGGGTGAGGCCTCAAGTGTTGGAGTAATGAAGTTTTTTTTTATTAAAAACCCTTTCTTTGATTTATAAATTGGAGCAAAGTTTCTTGTATTTTTATTGTCTGCATTTAGAAGAGTTCCTTCTGAAGGAGCAAGCCTCAGCTCTCTGACTTTTCCACATAACACAGATCTCCGTCGTTAGTGTATGCTTAAACTGGACCAATTGATGGGCAACACGACAGCTCAGTGACTATCGCTGTTTGCTGTACAGTTACAGGGACCCAGGTCAGATCTCTGGCTTGGGTCGGTGTCTGTGGGAGTTTGCGCATTCTCCCCGTGCTTGCGTGGGTTTTCTCCGGGTGCTCCGGTTTCCTCCCCCACTCCAAAGATGTGCTTTTAGGCTGATTGGTGTCTCAAAATTAGACCTCCCTCAATCTGGAGCACATCTAATTCTCTAAATTTGCACCCCCTTTATTGTGGAGTCCAAGAAGTGTGGATAAAAGTCGTAGGTAGGAGAAGAATTGGAATGAGGCACTCACTGGGTGTTAGAATGGTAGCACGGGCTTGTAGGGCTGAAGGGCCTGTTTCCTGTGCTGTATTGTTTTTTGTTCTTTGTTCTCCCATTCCTGGTGTCAGTCTACTAAACCTTCTCTGAACTGCTAATGTACTCACACCTTTCCTTTGGTAAGGTGACAAATACTGTTCACGATACTCCTGATGTGGCCTCACCAATGTACAACTGAAGCATAATCTCCCTATTTTTGTGTTCAATTCCCCTCACAATGAATAATAACATCCTATTAACTTTTCTAGTTACTTGTTGTACCATTAGATTCGCCTTTTGCCATTCATGCACTAGGACACCCAGATCCCTCTGTAGTTCTGTAATCCCTCATCATTTCGATAATAAGTTCTTTCTTCATTCTTCCTGCCAAAATGGACAATTTCACTTTTGCCCATGTTATACTCCATTTATCAGATTTTCTTGTCCACTTGCTTTATCGAACTCTGTCCCTTTGCAACCCCCTGACGTCTTTGTCACAATTTACTATCTACCTTTGCGCCAAAAGCAAAATTATCAACCAAACCTTCAGTTCCTTCATCCAAATCATTGATGTAAATTGTAAAAGGCCCCCCTGTGGCTAGTTGTTACATCTTGCCAACTGGAAAAAAAGGACCAATTTAGAAGGTTCACCAGGCTGATCCCGGAGATGAGGGGGTTAGCTTATGAAGAGAGATTGAATATACTGGGTCTGTACTCATTGGAGTTTAGAAGGCAGAGGGGGGATCTTATAGAGACTTATAAGATAATGAAGGGGATGGATAGGGTAGAGGTAGAGAGATTCTTCCCGCTTAGAAAGGAAACCAGAACGAGAGGGCACAGCCTCAAAATAAGGCAGGGGGACGTTTAGAACGGAGTTGGGGAGGAACTTCTTCACTCAAATGGTGGTGAATCTCTGGAATTCTCTGCCCGTTGAAGTGGTGGAGGCTTCCTCACTGAATATATTTAAGTCACAGGTAGATAGATTTCTGATAGACAAGGGGATTATGGGGAGAAAGCGGGAAAGTGGAACTGATCCACTTCAGATCAGCCACGATCTTATTGAATGATGGGGCAGGCTCGAGGAGCTGGATGGCCCACTCCTACTCCTATTTCTTATGTTCTTATGTGAATCCTCTAGCTTGCTAATCTTCAATCCATGTCAACATATTACCCCCACATCATGAATCTTTATTTTCCACAATAACATTGATGTGGCATTTTATCGAATATCTGCAGGAAGTCCCTGCACATCTACTGGTTCCCCTTTATCCAAGCACATATGACTTCATCAAAGAACTTCAACAAATTTGTTCCATATAATTTCCCGTTCACAAAACCACGTAGTCCCTACCAGATTATCTTAAATTGTTCCAAATGCCTCGCTATAACATCTTTAATAATAGAACCATTCTACCACCCAGGGGGACACGGTAGCACAGTGGGTTAGCACTGCTGCTTCACAGCTCCAGGGTCCTGGGTTCGATTCCCCGGCTCAGGTCACTGTCTGTGTGGAGTTTGCACATTCTCCTCGTGTCTGCGTGGGTTTCCTCCCACAGTCCAAAGATGTGCAGGTTAGGTTGATTGGCTGTGCTATGAAATTGTCCCTTAGTGTCCAAGGATGCGTAGGTTAGAGGGATTAGTGGGTATAATATGTGAGGATAAGGAGGTAGGGCCTGGGTGGGATTGTGGTCAGTGCAGATTCGATGGGCCAAAGGGCCCCTTTCTGTACTGTAGGAATCTATGATTCTCCTCACCCGCTGTGGAATCGGCGCTGGTGAAGGGAGCCCAACAATGGAAATCTCCAAAAACCTTGGATAGAATTTTCAGTTCCACTCGAGCGAGGTTGTAAAATCCTGCTCATAAAGTGATAGAGATAAACAGCATGGAAATAGGCCCTTCGGCCTAACTTGTCCACGCTGAACAGCCTTCCTGAACTATTAACATTTGCCTTGAAACCTTCCCCATCCATGTCTTTTAAATGCTGCAATTGTACCTGCCTCTACTATCCCCTCATACGCAGAGGGACCTGGGGGTGCAGGTGAACAAGTCTCTGAAGGTGACTGAGCAAGTGGAGAAGGTTGTGAAGAAAGCATATAGTATGTTAACCTTTATAGGAAGGGGTATAGAGTACAAGAGCTGGCCTTTAATGTTGCAGTTGTATAAAACATTAGTTTGACCTCATTTGGAATACTGCGTCCAGTTCTGGTCGCCTTACTACCGGAAGGATGTGGAGACTCTGGAGAGAGTGCAGAGGAGGTTTACCAGGATGCTGCCTGGTATGGAAGGTCTGAGTTACGAGGAGAGGTTAGGCAAATTGGGACTGTTTTCCTTAGAAAGACATAGACTTAGAGGAGATCTAATAGAGGTGTACAAGATTATGAGGGGTATAGATAGAGTAAACAGGGTTAAGCTTTTTCCTAGGATGGACTCAAATAGCACGAGGGGTCACGGGCTTAGGGTGAGGGGGGTAAGGTATAATTTGGATGCTAGAGGGAGTTTTTTCACACAGAGGGTGGTGGGGGTATGGAATGCGCTGCCAAGTAAAGTGGTGGAGGCAGGTACTCTGGAGTTATTTAAGAAATACTTAGATGGGCACATGAACAGAATGGGAATGGAGGGGTATAGAAAACTGATTTAAAATAGGGATCATGAGCCTTGGGAGTCCCTGGGAAGTGTGTAAATAGATGATGATATTGATGTACTTGTTTTTATCCTACAGGTGCTTTGGTCCACCTTGTTGTCTAACAAGGGGCATACACGCGATGGGTCGTGAGAGGGCTGCTCTTGGATTTTTTTCGAGAGTATCCTAGTGCTTCACGTCGTTAGTGTACACTTGACCTGGACCATTTGATGGGCAACACGACAGCTCAGTGACTATCGCTGTGCTGTGCAGATACATGGATTGGGCCTGTGTCTGTGGGAGTTTGCGCATTCTCCCTGTGCTTGCGTGGGTTTTCTCCGGGTGCTCCGGTTTCCTCCCACATCCCAAAGATGTGCTCTTAGGCTAATTGGCAAAACAAATTCTCCCTAAATTGTCTCAAATTTGGTTTTTAATCCATAGATCTATAAACATAGACAGGGATCGAGGGTAGAGATGGGAACATCGGGGTGGCGGCGCGGGCTCGTTGGCCGAAGGGTCTGTTTCCCGTGCTGTTTTGTTCTTTGTTCTTTGTTGTTCTCATTCCATCTACGCACCACCCACTGTGTGAAGAAGTTGCCCTTCAGTTCCCTATTAAATCTTGCCCCTCTCACCTTCAACCTCTGTCCCTCTAGTTTTGGACTCTTTTGTTCTATTCTCTCCACTGGTTGGCTGAGACCCTCAGGTTCACGAGGATATTTGCCAGCCTCTTAAAACATATTTCAAACAGAACAAGAAGAATTGGGCACTTTCAGGTCACACAATCCTATTTAATCCCACATCGGGCGCTATTGGTTTGGACAGAGTAGTGGTTGTCCAAACTCTGGACAACCACTGTCCAGCGCCAGGGGTTTCATTTCCAGCCTCGGGTCGCTGTGCGGAGTTTGCACCTTCTCCCCATGTCTGCGTGGGTTTCCTCAGGGTGCTCCGGTTTCCTCCCACAGTCCAAAGATGCGCGGGCTAGGTGGATTAGCTGTGGGAAATTGCTCCTTAGTGTCCCAAAGTGTGGAGGAAATGGGGACCTCACTAGTGAGAAACATCCAGATGAAGTCATGACGCAACACAAGATAGCTACAAACAACCCCATTAAACATCTTCCTAACACCTCCATCCCTGTTCACCCTTCACTGAAATCTTTGTCTATGTTTTTTGCTAGCTCCAGTCTCAACTGCTCCAACATTGTTCTGGTAAGTCTCACACCTTCCAGCTCCCTGAATCTCTGGCTGATTGAAACTCTGCCATCTCTGTCCTAAATTTGACAAAGCCCCAATGGTTCCCCTCACCTTTATGTTCATATCATACTTTGACCTCAACATCACCCCCAAACTGTGCCCCCCTCTTCCCCCCCATCAACTCTGTAAACCCCTCCTAGCTTTCGAACCCTCTGGCCGTTCTGTGTGACTCCCTAATGTGTTCCCTATCTCCTTTATCCCTTCAGCCGAAGCCAAGCCTTTCCACTCCCTTGCCCCTGGAATTCCCCTCCCTACAACTCTCTCCTTCACCCACAATGTTTAACCAATGTCCCGATATCTGTTACTGTGGCTGGCTATGGTGTTGTACTCACGGTGGCCTTGCCTCTGAGCTAGGAGCAAATGGGTCAAGTCGCAGCCCAGGAGGGAGGTGTCTTCATAACGCGGTGAAACCGGGGAGTATCAGCCAGCAAAATCCTCCCAGCAGGCGACGAAGCCGAGATGGTAAGAACGAGAGAGACTTGACTGTGCGATGGAATGAATTTTGGAGCCTCCCACTGTCCCTATCCATAGCTCCAGCCTAAGTAAACTCCTGTTCCAACTAGATGGATTCTGCCTCCTTACCCAAAGCATGATGGTAAATATGGACTCCTTACCGAAGGCATGATGGTAAATTTGGTCTCCTTATCCAAGGCATGTTGGTAAATTTGGCCTCCTTACCCTAGGCATGATGGTAAATATGGCCTCCTTACCATAGGCATGATGGTAAATTTGGCTTCCTTACCGTAGGCATGTTGGTAAATTTGGCCTCCTTACCCAAGGCATGATGGTAAATTTGGCCTCCTTACCGTAGGCATGATGGTAAATTTGGCCTCCTTACCCAAGGCATGATGGTAAATTTGGACTCCTTACCCAAGGCATGATGGTAAATTTGGCCTCCTTACCGTAGGCATGATGGTAAATTTGGACTCCTTACCCAGTGTCAGGGGGATGAACAAGGTAAATATGTTGGGTTCCGGGGATAGGGCCTGGGTGGGATTGCGGTCGGTGCAGATTTGATGGGCTGAATGACCTCCTTTTGCACAGTAGAGATTCAATGATTACAGGAACAGTATAAATATGTATGTGTTTTTGATGGTGGGAGAGTATTCTGTTCTAAACAGAAATAATAATCCAGTGAACGTGGGTTCAAATCTCATCGTGGCAGTTTGAGGATGTGAATTCCCTTATGAAAATATGGAATTAAGAAGGTAGTTCCAGTGCAAATAATCAATGGCTTGTTAAAAACACTCTTTGTTGGGGGACTGAGTTTCAATGTTTGGTGACCAGGAATTCCGAAGAGAGGTTTATTGAAAATCTGAGAAGCCCTGGCTTATTGTGTGTAGAGAGAGGATTGGGTTGGTAGGTAATTAGGAGACATAATTCTGCGTTTTGTAAATAAACCAACTATCTAGGAAAGAGTTTGTATTTAGTTTTATATTCTTATCACTCCCTGGCACGGGGAACCAGCTAACCTATATTGTAACTCTCTTTAAAACACCTAACAGGAATATACCTTTCTGTGCATGAGTACCAAGGAAAGTTTGAGTCTGTGGGGCACGGTGGCACAGTGGGTTAGCACTGCTGCCTCACAACTCCAGGGACCCGGGTTCGATTCCCGGCTCGGGTCACTGTCCGTATGGAGTCTGCATATTCCCCCTGTGTTCCTCCAGTTTGCTCCCACAATGAGGTGGATTAGCCGCGCTAAATTCCCCATTGGTGCCCCAAAGATGGGCAGGTTAGTTAGATTGACCGTGGTGAACGCGCAGGGTTATGGGGACGAGGAGGAGGAGATGCTCTTTCGGGGAGTCAGAGCAGACTCGATGGGCCGAATGGCTTCCTTCCACCTTATCGGGATGAGGGGCCAACTTGGGAGTTTGCCAAGTTATCCTCCATCTCAAAGGGAAGAAAACCTGAAGCGTTGAAGATTTTCCGTTGGTTTTTGACCTCTGGATGAGATCTCCGCTGATTCCTCCCATGGAGTCTTCACGGCATTGAGTGGCAGAGAGTCCCCCGCAGCGTCACGGACAGGAATAAAGCCAGAATAAAACCATTCCCTGAACCACCCTCTCAGATTACATTTTCTCAAATAGATTGTCTGCAGGGCCAATATCGAGTGTGTGAGCCAACACTTATCCCACAGCCAACACCACAATTCCTCAGTGGATTACCTGGGGCTGTTGTTTCTCCCAACACCATAACTGTGACGTCACTTCCGAACGATTTCCCCGAAACGCTTCGACAAGGGGAAAGACGCAACCAACATATATATCTACCTCCAGCCCCAAAAAGACTGGGCTGGAACGAATGAAAATAGAAGGTGTCTCTGATGCCAGCGAGGATGGAGAATTTGGCACTGCGCCAAATCCTCCCTCAGCGAGGCTAGAAAATCCCTCCGGTTTGAGCAACATTCTGAAACTGGCGGTCGCGGGGAAAGCAGGAGACGGGATTTTGTTATCTCTGATCATCTTTTTAATTCTTGTTATTGCACTTATTTCAAAAATGTAATAAATTATTTCTCTTTCAATACAAAAAAATCAAATCCTTCAATTTTCTTTATATCCTTAAAGCTCCTCGAGTCTTTTTAACCCAATAAACTTGTCGCTGCTGCGTTCCTGTGTCAATCGGTGATGCTAGTGGGTGAGATTTCGCCAGCCCCGCCTGCCCTGTGACGGTGTTGTCACTGGGCTGGTAATCCAGAGACTGGGGTCGGGGGACTCGGCTCCCACCTGGTGAATTCAATAAAAATCTGGGATTTAAGAGTTTAATGGGGATCGTGAATCAACGGTCAGGGGGAGAGAAAAGAAACCCCTCAGTTCACAAATATGTCCGTTTGGGGAAGGAAATCGGCCATCTTTATCCGGTCTGGCCTACACGTGACTCCAGACCCCACAGCAACATGGCTGACTCGTGAGAACTGATTGAGTGAGCCGTTCAGGTTTTCGGGATGGGTGATAGATTCTGGCCCAGCCAGTGACGCCCGCATCCCAAGAATTAATTAAAAAAAGAGATGTTTTTCTTTACAGGCCCCACCCATGTAGATTGCCTTGTAGGGGGGAAGGAGGGAGGGAATGTGGTTGGGGAGCAGAGCAGGGGCAGACTTGACGCAGAGAGGGGAAAGATGGTTAGGTTAGGCCTCAGGCTTCACATGTTATTTTCAATTCTTTTTTTAAAAAAAATTAGGCCGGCCGTTTTATTCTACTTTTCGGCGGTGGGGGGGGCGGTGGTTGGGGAAATGTGAAACTGTTGTGGTCTCATATTAGAGATATCAAGTTTCAGAAACACAAATTAGATTGTTTAAATCGAGTCCGGTCGGCACCCATGCGTACAGGGAAAAGTTGAAGCGAGATTGGTTTCCCCCGGAGCTTTTCTCTGTCACTCGGTTACGCGTAGTAGACCCAGAAGAAGATGCAAACACTGAATAGGATCATGGCATTAACGTTGACTATCTTCTTCCACAAGGGTTTCTCGGAAATGTCTATCAGTTGTTGCTGCATGGTCTCCTCCTCCTCCTTGCTCAGCTTCTGGATCTGTTGGTCAAATCCGCAGAACCAGTTGTAGGCTTTCTTAAAGCAGCTCAAATCCTGGGCCACCTCTGGGGCAACAAGAGGAAGAAGAGGAAGAGAATGTGAGTTCCAGTGCTGGGTGGGGGGAGGGTTTGGACGGAGAGGAACAGGAAGTAGGCCTCTTGAGCCTGCTTCGCCATCCGTCACTGGGGGAGGCAGTAGCCTAGTGGCAATATCAGAGTGTAATCTCTCAAGGGTGTGGCGAAATGATACCGCACCAGGGGAAGCCGTGGCCTATCACCCCGGAAACTCAGCTGGATGTCCTGGGTTCGAATCCCACCGCGGCAGACGGTGGAAATTTTAACGCAAAAAAGATTTGAGAATGACCACGAGACCATTGTCAATTGTCGGAAAAACCCATCTGGTTCACTGAGGTTCTTCAGGGAAGGAAATCTGCCGTCCTTATCCGGTTTTGGCCTACAGAGCAATGTGGTTAACCTTCACAAGGGCAATTAGGGATAAATGCTGTCTAGTTAGTGAGGCCCATGGATGAATAAACAAAAAACCCTTGAAGTCAAAAATTCGAATCCTTTCTCTGAAAAAGTGCTTCTTAATTTTAAGGATCGCGTCTACATTATTTCCGAATCCCTCACGAGATTGTAACCTTCCCAAAGGTGTGACCTTTACCCTGTGACCTGGCCAGGGGTGGGAAGGGGGATTAGTGTTTGGGACACACAGCCCAAATTGTTTCTGAAACACGCAGGAGATATACACTCAGTGTGTGTGAGTACGTACGAACACACTGTTTGTGATTATGTCGGTAGGATTTTGAAGAGAGCAGTTAGAACATAGAACATAGAACACTACAGCACAAAGAGACCCTTCGGCCCACAAGTTGTGCCGATCATATCAGTACCTACCAGGCCATAGAACTATCTGTAACTCCCAATCCCATTAAATCCCACGTACTCATCCAGAAGTCTCTTAAAAGACCCCAGCGAGTTCGCCTCTACCACCACTGACGGCAGCCGATTCCATTCACTCACCACCCTCTGAGTGAAAAACTTACCTCTAACATCTCCTCTGTACTTACCCCCCAGCACCTTAAATCTGTGTCCTCTCGTAGTGACCATTTCAGCCCTGGGAAATAGCCTCCGAGAATCTACTCTATCTATTCCTCTCAACATCTTAAAAACCTCTATCAGGTCGCCCCTCAACCTTCTCCAGTGAGAAGAGTCCCAGCTCCCTCAACCTATCTTCATAAGACCTGCCTCCCAATCCAGGCAACATCCTTGTAAATCTCCTCTGCACTCTCTCAATAGCTTCCACATCCTTCCTACAGTGAGGCGACCAGAACTGCGCACAATACTCCAAGTGGGGTCTGACAAGGGTCTTATAAAGTTGCAGCATTACCTCCCGACTCCTAAACTCAATCCCTCAATAAATGAAGGCCAGTTGAACAGAGGGATCTGGGAATACAGGTACGGAATTCTCTAAAAGTGAAGTTGCAGGTGGATAGGGGTGTAAAGTGTGCTTTTGGTACATTGGCCTTTAGAAATCGGAGTACTGAGTATAAAAATTGGAGTGTTATGATAAGGTTGTATAAGGCATTGGTGAGGCCAAATGTAGAGTATTGGGTACAATTTTGGTCACCCAGTTACGGGAAGGATGTAAATAAGGTTGAAAAAGAGCAGAGAAAGTTTGCAAGGATGTTGCCAGGACTTGAGAAGCTGAGAGAGAGATTGAATAGGTCAGGACTTTATTCCCTGGAGAATGAGAGGAGATTTGATAGAGGTGTATCAGATTCTGGTGGGTATCAATAGAGTGAATGCAAGCAGGCTTTTTCCACTGAGGCTAGGGGAGAAAAAAAACCAGAGGGCCTGGGTTAATGGGGGAAAGTTTAAAGGGAATATTAGGGGGGGAATTCTTCAGGCAGAGAGTGGTGGGAATGTGGAATGAGCTGCTGGATAAATGCGGGGTCACTTTAAGAAAAACTTGGACGGGTTCATGGATGAGAGGGGTGTGGAGGGATAAGGTTCAGGTGCAGGTCAGTAGGGACTAGACAAAAAAATGGGTCAGCACAGACAAGAAGGGCCAAAAGGCCTGTTTCTGAGCTGTCATTTTCTACGGTTCTATATTGATGTGTATATCTATAGTTATATATGTATTTGTATGGATAGGATCATAGAATATCGAGTCCATTCAGCCCACTGCCATGCTGCTGGTTACCCAATGAATCTCCACCAGAACTCCAGCGATTTATTTTGACGGTCCAGTTGAACTTTTCACCCTGCCTGGTAGGGATCTGCTCCCCTCCACTTTCCCCACCCCTGATTTTCTCCCCAGCCGCCCTGTAAACTTTTCATTCTCCTCGTGTCTGCGTGGGTTTGCTCCGGTTTCCTCCCACAGTCCAAAGATGTGTGGGTTAGGTTGATTGGCCGTGCTAAGAAATTGCCCCTTAGTGTCCAGGGATGTGTAAGTTAGAGGGATTAGTGGGTATAATATGTAGGGATATGGGGATAGGGCCTGGGTGGGATTGTGTTCGGTGCAGACTCAATGGGCTGAATGGCCTCTTTCTGCACTGTAGGGTTTCTATGAATCTATGAGACCTCAGATTGCCCCTGATATTTTCACCAGTCTCCTTAAATCTCCTACCCATTGACTGGAATGGATTCCATTCTGGAATTGGGACAGCCAAAACTCGTAGAACAGAAATCTCCGTTGACCTCGGGCAGGGTTTTAACATCTCTTCTGAGCAAAGTCATAAAATCCCATCCTTTGACTCCATCTACACTTCCCTCTGTCTCAGCCAAGTAGCCGGCATAATTAAGGACTTCACATACCCCGGACATTCTGTCTTCCACCTTCTTCCGTTGGAAAAAGATACAAAAGTCTGAGGTCACATACCAACCGACTCAAGAACAGCTTCCTTCCTGCTGTTGTCAGACTTTTGAATGGACTTACCTTGTATTAAATTAATCTTTACCTACACCCCAGCTATGACTGTAACACTTCATTCTGCACGCACTCCTTTCTTTCTCTATGAAACTTTTACCATCTCGCCAGCCCCGATTCCCAGACAGCCGAGATTCCCAGAATGGAAATCTCCCTTGGCAAGGTTTTACGATCTTGCCCAAGCGAAGCTGTAAAATCTCGCCCAGTGTGTGCAAGTCCATCTGTATGTGTACACGTGTGTGTGTGTGTCTGCAGGTTAGTCTGTATGTGTACACGTGTGTGTGTGTGTGTCTGCAGGTTAGTCTGTATGTGTACACGTGTGTGTGTGTGTGTGTGTGTCTGCAGGTTAGTCTGTATGTGTACACGTGTGTGTGTGAGTGTGTGTATGACTGTGGGTTAGTCTGTGAGTGTACACGTGTGTGTGTGTTTGCAGGTTAGTCTGTATGTATACATGTGTGTGTGTGTGTGTGTCTGCAGGTTAGTCTGTATGTGTACACTGTCTGTATGTGTACACGTGTGTGTGTGTGTGTGTGTGTCTGCAGGTTAGTCTGTATGTGTACACGTGTGTGTGTGAGTGTGTGTATGACTGTGGGTTAGTCTGTGAGTGTACACGTGTGTGTGTGTTTGCAGGTTAGTCTGTATGTATACATGTGTGTGTGTGTGTGTGTCTGCAGGTTAGTCTGTATGTGTACACGTGTGTGTGTGTGTGTGTGTGTGTGTGTGTGTGTCTGGAGGTTAGTCTGTGTGTGTACACGTATGTGTGTGTGTCTGCAGGTTAGCCTGTATGTGTACACGTGTGTGTGTGTGTCTGTAGGTTAGTTTGTATGTGTACACGTGTATATGTGTGTGTGTGTGTATGACTGTGGGTTAGTCTGTATGTGTACACATGTGTGTCTGCAGGTTAGTCTGTGTCTGTACACATGTGTGTGTCTGCAGGTTAGTCTGTATGTGTACACGCGTGTGTGTGTGTGTGTGTGTGTGTATGACTGCAGGTTAGTCTGTATCTGTACACATGTGTGTGTGTGTCTGCAGGTTAGTCTGTATCTGTACACGTGTGTGTGTGTGTTTGTCTGCACATCTGTGTGCATGTTAGTGAGAGCGTGTGTGTGTGTGTTTTTTTTATTCACACAGGCGACACTGTAGCACAGTGGGTTAGCACTGCTGCTTCACAGCTCTGGGGACCTGGGTTCGATTCCTGACTCGGCTCACCATCTGCGTGGGGTTTGCACATTCTCCTCGTGTCTGCGTGGGTTTCCTCCGGATGCTCCGGTTTCCTCCCACAGATGTGCGGGTTAGATGGATTGGCTGTGATAAATTGCCCCTTAGTGTCCCGGGATGTGTAGATTAGAGGGATTAGCGGATATAATATGTAGGGATATGGGGGTAGGGCTTGGGTGGGATTGTGTTGGGTGCAGACTCGATGGGCCAAAGGACCTCTTTCTGCACTGTCGATTCTATCTATTAGAGGTGGGTGTTACCAGCGAGTGCAGCTCACCCCAGAATCCCCAGCCTCTGATAGCCCCAGTTAGTTCAGGTAACTTCCTCGTCAGTGGTAACCAATTTCCCCAGATATTGAGAGGATTGCAGATCTTTGAACTAAACCTCTGATTAAAGATTTATCAATAAGAAACTGCTCCCACTATTCAGCACACCATATAGCTTCACCAGGTTGGCACCTCATTTCTAGGTCTACCTGGCGTTGCCCCTGGCATGGCCCTCTCTATTGAGCCCGGGTCAATCCCCTGGCTTGGTGGGAGTGGTAGAGAGGGGCATATGCCAGGCTATGAGGTTACAGATTGTGGTGAGCACAATGCCCCTACACCGCCTCGCAGATGCCTCGTTTCGAGTTATGTCGGACGTCTATCCCGTTTAGCAGGTTGGCAGTGCCACGCCAGTGCGGTTGGTCACTCTCACAGCCAGCGACGGAGGCTGGCAGCTCCGTGAGCCGGTCGTCGAAATGATTTTTCCCTTCCTCTCATTGGTCCTGCCGTGGTCGAGTGAATAACTCAAGAGCCATCCACCTTCAGGGTTCCCTCCGAGAGTTATTCGACGTGGAGGGGCACTGATACATCGGGGCGGGGCGGGGAGGGGGCGGGGGGGGGGTGGAATGGTGTGTGGTAATCCAGGGAGATGCTAAGGATTCCCTGGGCAACTCCCTCTTAAATCTATTATCAAAGGCCTGCCACCATCTCTGTCTTTGAGGAGGGTGTGTTTGTGAGCAGGGTGGAAACAGTCCTTATCTCTGGTGTAAAGTGAGTTTGTTAAATCACCTTCCTCCATATCCATTTTATTGTTGTCATTTTCACGCTTCCAACTGTCTCCGTCCAAATCCACCCGTTCCATGGTGCTATGCCGTAAAGTCCAACACAATCTGTAAAGCTTGAACAGAGATTGCATCATTAAACTCACTAAACCAAAACCCAGCCCCTAACACTGAGAGTGAGATTGATTAGAATCGCAACACAGCAAGTTTCAAATAGCTTAACCCCAATATTACAAAACTAATACCTGTGACTATCCAGTAACATCAGAAACACACACGGATCACTCCCAACACGCAGATCATCCCAAACGTTCGCATCATCCCCAAACACACACGGATCATCCCCAAACACACACGGATCATCCCAAACACACGGATCATCCAAACACAATGGATACCCAAACACACAGATCATCCCAACACACAGATCATCCCAACCACGGATCCCCCAAACACACACGGATCACCCGAAACACCACGGATCCCCCAACACACACGGATCACCCGAAACACACGGATCACCACAAACACATGGATCACCCAAACACCGGTCATCCAAACACACACGGACATCCCAAACACACGGATCATCCCAAACACACAGATCACCCCAACACACGATCACCCAAACACACACGGATCACCCGAACACACGATCACCCCAAACCACACGATCACCCGAAACACACGGATCACCACAACACATGGATCATCCCAACACACGGATCATCCCAAACACCACGGATCATCCCAAACACAGGATCATCCCAAACACACACGGATCATCCAAACACACGGATCACCCAAACACAGGATCATCCCAAACACACAGGATCATCCCAAACACAGTCCCCAACACACGGATAACCCAAACACACGGATCACCCAACACACGGATATCCCAAAACACGGATCACCCCAAACACACAGGATCATCCAAACCATGGATCATCCCAAACACATGGATCATCCCAAACACACCGATCATCCCAAACACATGATCATCCCAACACACGGATCATCCCAAACACACGGATCACCCCAAACACACGATCATCCCAAACACACGGATCACCCCAAACACATGGATCATCCCAAACACACATGGATCATCCCAAACACATGGATCACCCCAAACACACGGATAATCCCAAACACACGGATCACCCCAAACACACGGATAATCCCAAACACACGGATCACCCCAAACACACACGGATCATCCCAAACACATGGATCATCCCAAACACATGGATCATCCCAAACACACACGGATCATCCCAAACACATGGATCATCCCAAACACACGGATCATCCCAAACACACAGATCACCCCAAACACACGGATCATCCCAAACACACACAAATCACCCCAAACACACGGATCATCCCAAACACACAGATCATCCCAAACACACACGGATCATCCCAAACACACGGATCACCTCAAACACATGGATCATCCCAAACACACACAGATCACCCCAAACACGATCATCCACACACACAGATCATCCCAAACACACACGGATCATCCCAAACACACAGATCAACCCAAACACACACGGATCATCCCAAACACACGGATCACCCCAAACACACGGATCATCCAAACACACACGGATCACCCGAAACCACGGATCACCACAAACACATGGTCATCCCAAACACACAGATCACCCCAAACACACGGATCATCCCAAACACACACAGATCACCCCACACACACGGATCATCCCAAACACATGGATCATCCCAAACACACGGATCATCCCAAACACACAGATCATCCCAAACACACACGGATCATCCCAAACACACGGATCACCCCAAACACATGGATCATCCCAAATACACACAGATCACCCCAAACACACGGATCATCCCAAACACACAGATCATCCCAAACACACACGGATCATCCCAAACACCACGGATCATCCCAAACACACAGATCACCCAAACACACAAGGATCATCCCAAACACAGGATCACCCCAAACACACGGATCATCCCAAACACACACGGATCATCCCAAACACACGATCACCCCAAACACCACGGATCACCCAACACGGATCACCAAACACATGGATCATCCCAAACACACGGATCATCCCAAACAACGGATCACCCCAAACACATGGAACATCCCAAACACACGGATCACCCAAACACACGGATCATCCCAAACCACACGATCGTCCCAAACACACGGATCACCCCAAACACACACGGATCACCCCAAACACACGGATCACCCCAAACACACACGGATCATCCCAAACACATGGATCATCCCAAACACATGGATCACCCCAAACACACGGATCACCCCAAACACACAGGGATCATCCCAAACACGCGGATCATCCCAAACACACAGGGATCATCCCAAACACATGGATCACCCCAAACACACGGATCACCCCAAACACACACGGATCATCCCAAACACATGGATCATCCCAAACACACAGGATCATCCCAAACACACGGATCATCCCAAACAACGGATCATCCCAACACCGATCACCCAAACACACGGATCACCAAACACACGGATCATCCCAAACAAAACACACGGATCACCCAACACACGGATCATCCCAAACACACGGATCATCCCAAACACACACGGATCACCCCAAACACACGGATCATCCCAAACACACGGATCATCCCAAACACACGGATCATTCCAAACACACAGATCACCCCAAACACACGGATCATCCCAAACACACGGATCATCCCAAACACACGGATCATCCCAAACACACACGGATCATCCCAAACACACGGATCATCCCAAACACACAGATCACCCCAAACACACAGATCATCCCAAACACACACGGATCACCCCAAACACACGGATCACCCCAAACACACACGGATCACCCAAACACACGGATCACCCCAAACACACGGACATCCCAAACACACGGATCATCCCAACACATGGATCACCCCAAACACACGGATCATCCCAAACACGATCACCCCAAACACACGGATCATCCCAAACACACGGATCACCCCAAACACACGGATCACCCCAAACACACGGATCATCCCAAACACATGGATCATCCCAAACACACACGGATCATCCCAAACACCGATCACCCCAAACAACGGATCACCCAAACACACGGATCATCCCAAAACACAGGATCACCCCAAACACACGGATCATCCCAAAACACACGGATCATCCCAACCACGATCACCCCAAACACACGGATCACCCCAAACACACGGATCACCCCAAACACACACGGATCATCCCAACACACGGATCACCAAACAAACACACGGATCATCCCAAACACACGGATCATCCCAAACACACATGGATCATCCCAAACACACGGATCATCCCAAACACACGGATCACCCCAAACACACGGATCATCCCAAACACACGGATCACCCCAAACACACGGATCATCCCAAACACACACGGATCATCCCAAACACACATGGATCATCCCAAACACACACAGATCATCCCAAACACACATGGATCATCCCAAACACACAGATCATCCCAAACACACGGATCACCCCAAACACACGGATCATCCCAAACACACACGATCACCCCAAACACACGGATCATCCCAAACACACGGATCACCCCAAAACACACGGATCACCCAAAACACGGACCCAAACACACGGATCACCCCAAACACACGGATCATCCCAAAAACACGGATCATCCCAAACACACGGATCACCCCAAACACACGGATCATCCCAAACACACACAGATCACCCCAAACACACGGATCACCCCAAACACACGGATCATCCCAAACACACACAGATCACCCCAAACACACGGATCATCCCAAACACACAGATCATCCCAAACACACGGATCATCCCAAACACACACGGATCACCCCAAACACACGGATCACCCCAAACACACACGGATCACCCCAAACACACGGATCACCACAAACACATGGATCACCCCAAACACACGGATCATCCCATAACACACGGACACGCCCCAGCACACATGGATCATCCCAAACACACATGGATCATCCCAAACACAATGGTCTAGCCCAAACACATCGGATCATCCCAAACACAAACGGATCATCCAACACACACGGATCATCCCAAACCACCATGGATCATCCCAAACACACGGGATCATCCCAAACACACAGGGATCATCCCGACTATGGATCATCCCAAACACACACGGGATCATCCACACACACGGATCATCCCAACACACACGATCATCCCAAACACGCGGATCATCCCAAACACATGGATCATCCCAAACACACGGATCATCCCAAACACACGGATCACCCCAAACACGCGGTCATCCCAAACACATACAAACACACAGATCACCCCAAACACAACGGATCATCCCACACTGGATCACCCCAAACACACGGATCCCCCAAAACACGGATCATCCCAAACACACGGATCACCCCAAACACACGGATCATTACAAACACACAGATTCACGCACTGAATAAATATTTCTCTTCGGTATTCACGCAGAGTGCTGGAAATGTAGCTATGGAGAACACTGAGGTACCAGGGTTGCAAATTGGGAAGTATTGTAGTAGATAGGGAGGATGTGTTAGAAATTCTCGAGGGTTTGAAGTTGGATAAGTCCCCTGGGCCGGACGGGATTTACCCTAGGATTCTCTGGGAGGCAAGAGAGGAGATTGCAGAGCCTCTGGCTCTGATCTTCAGGTCCTCGTTGGTTACGGGTGTGGTTCCGGAGGACTGGAGGATAGCGAATGTGGTCCCATTGTTTAAGAAGGGGAAGAGAGACCTTCCTGGGAATTATAGGCCAGTGAGTCTTACTTCTGTTGTGGGCAAGGTATTGGAGAGAATTATTAGGGATAGGATTTATAGTTATTTAGAGAGAAATGAATTGATTGGGGATAGTCAGCATGGTTTCGTGAAGGGTAGGTCATGCCTTACTAACCTCATTGAGTTTTTTGAGAAAGTGACCAGAGAGGTGGATGGGGGTAAGGCGGTTGATGTAGTATATATGGACTTTAGTAAGGCGTTTGATAAGGTGGCCCATGGAAGACTTCTACAGAAAATGCAGATGTGTGGAATAGAGGGTGATTTAGCTAATTGGATTAGGAATTGGCTGGCAGATAGAAGACAGAGGGTGGTGGTTGATGGGAGATATTCATCGTGGAGTTCGGTGACGAGTGTGGTGCCTCAGGGGTCTGTTTTGGGGCCCCTGCTGTTTGTAATTTTTATAAATGATCTGGATGAGGGTATTGAGGGATGGATCAGTAAATTTGCAGATGACACTAAAGTTGGTGGAGTGGTAGATAGTGAAGAGGGGTGTTATAGTTTACAGAGTGACTTGGACAAGTTGCAGAGCTGGGCCGAGAGGTGGCAAATGGAGTTTAATGTGGAAAAGTGTGAGGTAATGCACTTTGGCAGGAACAATAAATGTGTAGAGTATAGGGCTAATGGTAGGGCTCTTAATAGTGTTGAGGAACAGAAGGATCTTGGTGTATGTGTCAATAGATCCCTGAAAGTAGGCAGTCAAGTGGATAAAGTTGTTAAGAAGGCATATGGAGTCTTAGCTTTTATTGGCAGGGGGATTGAATTTAGGAGCCGCAGCATCATGTTGCAACTGTACAAAACTCTAGTGCGGCCGCACTTGGAGTATTGTGTGCAGTTCTGGTCCCCACATTATAAGAAAGATGTGGAGGCATTGGAGAGGGTACAGAGGAGGTTTACCAGGATGTTGCCTGGTATGGAGGGCAGGTCCTATGAAGAGAGGTTGAAGGATTTGAGGTTGTTTTCGTTAGAAAGGAGGCGGCTAAGAGGGGATCTTATTGAAGCATATAAGATGATTAGAGGTTTAGATAGGGTGGACAGTGATAGCCTTTTTCCTAGGATGGAGAAAGCTAGCACGAGGGGACACAGCTTTAAATTAAGGGGTATGAGTTATAGGACGGATATCAGAGGTAGGTTCTTTACTCAAAGAGTGATTAGGGAGTGGAATGCCCTGCCTGCAGCTGTTGTAGATGCGCCAAGTTTGGTGGCGTTTAAGAGGTTTAATTGATAAGTATATGGAAGAGAAGGGAATGGTTTAGTTTGGAGGGGCATTGCTTTTTATTTTGGTCGGCACAACATCGAAGGCCGAAGGGCCTGTTCTGTGCTGTAATGTTCTATGTTCTATGTTCTAGATCATCCCAAACACACGGATCATCCCAAACACACGGATCACCCCAAACACACACGGATCATCCCAAACACACGGATCACCCCAAACACATGGATCATCCCAAACACACACGGATCACCCCAAACACATGGATCATCCCAAACACACGGATCATCCCAAACACACGGATCATCCCAAACACACGGATCATTACAAACACACAGATTACCCCAAACACACGGATCATCCCAAACCACGGTCATCCAAACACCGGATCATCCCAAACACACACGGATCTCCCAAACACACGATCATCCCAAACACACGGATCACCCCAAACACACACAGATCATCCCAAACACACGGATCATCCCAAACACACACTGATCATCCCAAACACACGGATCACCCCAAATGCACACGAATCATCCCAAACACACGGATCACCCCAAACACACGGATTATCCCAAACACACGGATCACCCCAAACTCTCCAAACACACCGATCATCCCAAATACTCCGGATTACCCGGAATACGTCAGGCTTTGGGAATGTGTTACAGGGTGAAATTTGCTCGCAGTAGTCACCAGCACACTCACATGTTTGTCTTCAATGGGTTTTGTCAGTAAGGACACGGTGAGAACCACCAGACTGGTGGCTCCGAAGAGGATGATTGCAAAATACAGGTAGTGGATTCCACAGATAACCACGGGGCATTTGCTGGGCTTCACACAGCTTCCGGTTCCAAATACAAACTCAGGAATCATTCGGGACAATCCAACAACAAGGCCGAACATTAACCCCCAGAACGCGCCCTGAAACAAGATCACCTTAATAAATCTCGGAGAATCCACTCGCAGAGTTACACAAACAGGGCGATAGCAAATCACCCGCCTCTTTCACGCGCCTCACACCTTCAGTTCTGCAAGTCTCATGGTCATTTTTAACGTTTTTTAAGCTCTAGATTTAAAAAAAAAGACAGGTTCAAGTTCTCAGACTGGTGGGATTTGAACTCTCTCCTCTCCGGATTAACAGCAGCATCATCACCACGCACTCACTTCCTTAACTGAAAGTTACTGAGGTGGATTGCGGTAGCTCAATTATTGTCCGGCTGGGATCGAAGGAATCAACATGCTCCTTGCGTTGGAATCGGAGTTGCGGAGGGGTTTCTTCACGCAGAGGGTGGTGAATCTTTGGAATTCTCTGCCTGGTGAGGTGGTGGAGGCTTCCTTGCTGAATAGGTTCAAGTCAAGAGTGGATAAGTTTTTGATTGATGAAGGAATTAAGGGTTACGGGGAGAAAGCGGGAAAGTGGTACTGAACCACTACAGATCAGCCATGATCTTATTGAATGGTGGGGCAGGCTCGAGGGGCTGGATGGCCCACTCCTGCTCCTATTTCTTATGTTCTTATGTCTGCGTGGGTTTCCTCTGGGTGCTCCGGTTTCCTCCCACAGCCCAAAGATGTGCGGGTTAGGTTGACTGGCCAAGCTAAAATTGACCATTAATGTTGGGGGATGTCAGGGGGGATTAGCAGGGTAAATGTGTTGGTGTTATGAGGAAAGAGCTAGGATAGGATTGTTGGTGCAGGCTCAGTGGGCCGAATGGCCTCCTTCTGCACTGTAGGGGCACTATGATTCTAGGCTTACATTAACACTGCAATGAAATTACTGTGAAAATCCCCTGGTCGCCACACTCCGGTGCCTGTTCGGGTATACTGAGGGAGAATTTAGCACGGCCAACGCATCTAACCAGCACGTCTTTGGAACTTTGGAAGGAAACTGGAGGAAACCCATGCAGACATGGGGAGAATGTGCGAACTCCACACAGACACGGTGGAAAGTGATCTGGGAGGATGCACTACAAGTTTGTGTCAGACTGAAAAGATTGAGTATGTAGATATTAAGGAAGCGGATGTGTTAGAACTTTTAAATGCTATCAAGATAGACAAGTCTCTGGGACCAGATGGGATGTACCCCAGGTTATTGTGGGAGTTGAGGGATGTCATTGCAGAGCCCCTGGCGATGATCTTTGCGTTGTCAATGGAGATGGGAGAGGTTCCAGAGGATTGGAGGATTGCGGATATGGTCCCTATTTTCAAGGGAGGGAACAGGGATAGTCCTGGAAATTACCAACCAGTGAGTCTGACCTCAGTGGTTGGTAAGCTGATGGAACGGCTTCTGAGGGACAAGATAGAACATAGAACATAGAACATTACAGCACAGAACAGGCCCTTCGGCCTTCGATGTTGCGCCGACCAATATAAAAAGCAATGCCCCTCCAAACTAAACCATTCCCTTCTCTTCCATATACTTATCAACTAACCTCTTAAACGCCACCAAACTTGGCGCATCTACAACTGCTGCAGGCAGGGCATTCCACTCCCGAACCACCCTTTGGGTAAAGAACCTACCTCTGATATCCGTCCTATAACTATCACCCCTTAATTTAAAGCTGTGTCCCCTCGTGCTAGCTTTCTCCATCCTAGGAAAAAGGCTATCACTGTCCACCCTATCTAAACCTCTAATCATCTTATATGTTTCGATTAGGTCCCCTCTTAGCTGTCTCCTTTCTAACGAAAACAACCTCAAATCCCTCAGCCTCTCTTCATAAGACCTGCCCTCCATACCAGGCAACATCCTGGTAAACCTCCTCTGTACCCTCTCCAATGCCTCCACATCTTTCTTATAATGTGGGGACCAGAACTGCACACAATACTCCAAGTGCGGCCGCACTAGAGTTTTGTACAGTTGCAACATGACGTTGCGGCTCCTAAATTCAATCCCCCTACCAATAAAAGCTAAGACTCCATATGCCTTCTTAACAACCTTATCGACTTGACTGCCTATTTTCAGGGATCTATTGACACATACACCAAGATCCTTCTGTTCCTCAACACTATTAAGAGCCCTACCATTAGCCCTATACTCTACACATTTATTGTTCCTGCCAAAGTGCATTACCTCACACTTTTCCACATTAAACTCCATTTGCCACCTCTCGGCCCAGCTCTGCAACTTGTCCAAGTCTCTCTGCAAACTATAACACCCCTCTTCACTATCTACCACTCCACCGACTTTAGTGTCATCTGCAAATTTACTAATCCATCCTTCAATACCCTCATCCAGATCATTTATAAAAATTACAAACAGCAGGGGCCCCAAAACAGACCCCTGAGGTACACCACTTGTAACCGAACTCCACGATGAATATCTCCCATCAACCACCACCCTCTGTCTTCTATCTGCTAGCCAATTCCTAATCCAATTAGCTAAGTCACCCTCAATCCCATACATCTGCATTTTCTGCAGAAGCCTTCCATGGGCCACCTTATCGAACGCCTTACTAAAGTCCATATATACCACATCAACTGCCTTACCCCCATCCACCTCTTTGGTCACTTTTTCAAAAAACTCCCCCTCCCCGGGGGGTTTCCTCCCCCCAGTCCTGGTTAGGTTCATTGGCCGTGCTAAATCGGCCCTCAGTGTCCGAAGATGCGTAGGGGAGCTGGTAAATGTGACGGGAATGGGACCCTGGGTGGGATTGTCGTCGATGCAGACGTGATGGGCCGAATGGCCTCTTTCTGCACTGTCGGGTTTCTGAGGAGAGGTTGCTAAGAAATTGCCCGAGGGAGAGACGGGTGGGAAGAGGAGAGAGAGGTAAATATAAAAGCAGTAGTGACTTACCTGCTCGTTCACGCGCTTGACGAAGATAGCCAGCAGGAAAATGGAGGCGATGGGCGGACCGAGGTAGCTGGTGATGGACTGGATGTAGTCGAAGAGTTGCCCGCTCTGTGCTGACTGAACGATTGGAATCCAGGCAATGCTGACCCCAATCAGGAACAGGGTGAAGATCCTGAGGACACAGGGACGGAAAAAGCCATCAAGCACGGGGACTGTGCCGCCCTCTGGCAAACTGCCCCGCAAACCCGGGACTCCTCCCAGCTGGCATCGCCATTCACAGCGGGTGGAAGAGGCAAGGAACCATGGAAACCCACCCCATCTGGAATATCATCGCCACGTTGGGAGTCAGTGCCCGGGACACGCTCGGCGTTATTAGACCAGCGATTCTGAGACCACTCGGCGTGGATGGAAATGTAGGATCCAGAGAGCCGGGAATCGAGATTCCAGCGGGATAAATACGTGGGGTTAGGGGGCCATAGGGTGGATTTATCGTTGGTACAGGCTCGATGGGCAGAATGGCCTCATTCTGCACTCGAGGATTCGATGATTCTATCAGTGCGCCTTTATTCTGAGAATTGATCATAATTCAGATACATATTTATTACAGGATTGCACAAGGGTTGGCACAGGAAGGATCTTTCTCCCTGGCTTTGGGTGGGTGGGGGGGGTTCGGGGGTTTTCGAACCAGCAGCACAGTGGGTTAGCACTGCTGCTTCACAGCTCCAGGGTCCTGGGTTCGATTGCCGGCTCTGCGTCTGTGCAGAGTTTGCACATTCTCCCCGTGTCCGCGTGGGGTTTCCTCCGGGTGCTCCGGTTTCCACCCACAGTCCAAAGATGTGTGGGTTAGGTTGATTGGCCATGCTAAGAAATTGCCCCTTAGTCTCCAAGGATGTGTAGGTGAGAGGGATTAGCGGGTATGGTATGGAGGTAGGGCCTGGGTGGGATTGTGTTCGGTGCAGACTCGATGGGCTGAAGGGCCTCTTTCTGCACTGTAGGTGTTCTATGATATGGTCAGGCTGTGTTGGGCTGGACTGAGCACACTCTTCCCTCGACAGGGGATCGAGATTAGTATTTCCTTTCTCCATTTCCGATGGGGTGAATCTTACCTTCCCGCCAGCATGAGTTCTTTCTCAGAGGCTTTGGGCCTGAATTTGGTCCAGATGTCCATGGTGAAGAGGGTGCTAGCACTGTTAAAGATGGACGTCAGAGAACTCATCAAGGAGGCCAACATTACGGACAGCATCAAACCGCGAAGACCTAACAAAGGATATACAACAGGATATCGTTGTTGTACAGGCTGATCACTCTGGCCTCCATCTTGCCTCAGAGCACGGAGAAAATACACAACAAACTGGAGCAAAAACTCTAATTGATAACCAGCGGGGTGGATTAATACTGCTGCCTCACAGGGACCCGGGTTCGATTCCCGGCTCAGCGCACAGTGGGTTAACACTGCTGCCTCACAGCACCAGGGACCCGGGTTTGATTCCCGGCTCAGCGCACAGTGGGTTAACACTGCTGCCTCACAGGGACCCGGGTTCGATTCTCGGCTCAGTGCACAGTGGGTTAACACTGCTGCCTCACAGCACCAGGGACCCGGGTTCGATTCCCGGCTCAGCGCACAGTGGGTTAACACTGCTGCCTCACAGGGACCCGGGTTCGATTCCCGGCTCAGCGCACAGTGGGTTAACACTGCTGCCTCACAGCACCAGGGACCCGAGTTTGATTCCCGGCTCAGCGCACAGTGGGTTAACACTGCTGCCTCACAGCACCAGGGACCCGGGTTCGATTCCCGGCTCAGCGCACAGTGGGTTAACACTGCTGCCTCACAGGGACCCAGGTTTGATTCCGGCTCAGTGCACAGTGGGTTAACACTGTTGCCTCACAGGGACCTGGGTTCGATTCCCAGCTCAGCGCACAGTGGGTTAACACTGCTGCCTCACAGGGACCCGGGTTCGATTCCCGGCTCAGCGCACAGTGGGTTAACACTGCTGCCTCACAGACCAGGGACCCGGTTTGATTCCCGGCTCAGCGCACAGTGGGTTAACACTGCTGCCTCACAGCACCAGGGACCCGGGTTCGATTCCCGGCTCAGCGCACAGTGGGTTAACACTGCTGCCTCACAGGGACCAGGTTTGATTCCGGCTCAGTGCACAGTGGGTTAACACTGTTGCCTCACAGGGACCTGGGTTCGATTCCCAGCTCAGCGCACAGTGGGTTAACACTGCTGCCTCACAGGGACCCGGGTTCGATTCCCGGCTCAGCGCACAGTGGGTTAACACTGTTGCCTCACAGGGACCCGGGTTCGATTCCCGGCTCAGCGCACAGTGGGTTAACACTGTTGCCTCACAGGGACCCGGGTTCGATTCCCGGCTCAGCGCACAGTGGGTTAACACTGCTGCCTCACAGGGACCCGGGTTCGATTCCCGGCTCAGCGCACAGTGGGTTAACACTGCTGCCTCACAGGGACCCGGGTTCGATTCCCGGCTCAGCGCACAGTGGGTTAACACTGTTGCCTCACAGGGACCCGGGTTCGATTCCCGGCTCAGCGCACAGTGGGTTAACACTGCTGCTCACAGCCCAGGGACCCGGGTTCGATTCCCGGCTCAGCGCACAGTGGGTTAACACTGCTGCCTCACAGGGACCCGGGTTCGATTCCCGGCTCAGTGCACAGTGGGTTAACACTGCTGCCTCACAGGGACCACCTGGGTTCGATTCCCGGCTCAGTGCACAGTGGGTTAACACTGCTGCCTCACAGGGACCCGGGTTCGATTCCCGGCTCAGCGCACAGTGGGTTAACACTGCTGCCTCACAGGGACCCGGGTTTGATTCCCGGCTCATGCACCTGTGTTAACACTGCTGCCTCACAGCACCAGGGACACTGTGCCTCACAGGGACCCGGGTTCGATTCCCGGCTCAGTGCACAGTGGTTAACACTGCTGCCTCACAGGGACCAGGGCCTGGGTTCGATTCCGGCTCAGTGCCAGTGGGTTAACACTGCTGCCTCACAGCACCAGGACCCGGGTTCGATTCCCGGCTCAGCGCCATGGGTTAACACTGCTGCCTCACAGGGACCCGGGTTCGATTCCCGGCTCAGCGCACAGTGGTTAACACTGCTGCCTCACAGGGACCCGGGTTTGATTCCCGGCTCAGCGCACAGTGGGTTAACACTGCTGCCTCACAGGGACCCGGGTTCGATTCCCGGCTCAGTGCACAGTGGATTAACACTGCTGCCTCACAGCACCAGGGACCCGGGTGCGATTCCCGGCTCAGTGCACAGTGGGTTAACACTGCTGCCTCACAGGGACCCGGGTTTTATTCCCGGCTCAGTGCACCGTGGGTTAACACTGCTGCCTCACGGCACCAGGGACCCGGGTATCCCTGTGTTTCCTCCGGTTTCCTCCTGCAGTCTCTGAAAAACATGCTTGTTAGGTACACTGCCCGTGCTAAATTCTCCCTCGGTGTACCTGAATGTCGCTGGAGTGTGGCGACTAGAGGATTTTCACTGTAACTTCATTACAGTGTTAATGTAAGGCTATTGTGACACTAATAAACTTTAAACTTTGTTTCTTGTGCGCTATACAGACAAAGCATACCATTCATAGAGTACATAGAGGAGAAGGAAAGGAGAGAGTGCAGAATGTAGTGTTACAGTCATAGCGAGGATGTAGAGAAAGATTAACTTAATACAAGGTAAGTCCATTCAAAAGTCTGACAGCAGCAGGGAAGAAGCTGTTCTTGAGTCGGTTGATACGTGGCCTCAGACTTTTGTATCTTTTTCCTTATGGAAGAAGGTGGAAGAGAGAATATCCAGGGTTCTTAATTATGCCGGCTGCTTTGCCGAGGCAGCGGGAAGTGTAGACAGAGTCAGTGGAGGGGAGGCTGGTTTGTATGACGGATTGGGCTACATTCACAACCTTGCAATTCCTTGCGGTCTTGGGCAGAGCAGGAGCCCACACCAAACTGTGATACACCCAGAAAGAATGCTTTCTATGGGGCATCTGTAAAAGTTGGAGAGAGTGGTAGTGGACATGTCAAATTTCCTTAGTCTCCTGAGAAGGTAGAGGTGTTGGTGGGGCTTTCTTAACTATAGTGTTAGCACGGGGGGGTACCAGGACAGGTTATTGGTGATCTGGACCCCGAGATACTTGGAGCTCAGAACCATTTCCTCTTCATCACCCTGTACACACACACGTACACCCCTCCTGCCCCCAACATCCGCAATGTGAGAGCTATAATTTCACGAACGAGGGCTGCTTTGCAGATTAATCAAGGGGAGATGTTTAACAATAAAATTTAATATAATGCTTGATGGTATCGGGTGAAAATGGAGAGGCGAAGGATGAGAGGCGACCTGATAGAGGTTTATAAGATGTTGAGAGGTATAGATCAGGTAGATTCTCGGAGGCTATTTCCCAGGGCTGAAATGGTCACTACGAGAGGACGCGGGTTTAAGGTGCTGGGGGGCAGGTACAGAGGAGATGTTAGGGGTAAGTTTTTCACTCAGTCTGTGGTGGGTGAGTGGAATCGGCTGCCATCGGTGGTGGTGGAGGTGAACTCGCTGGGGTCTCTTAAGAGACTTCTGGATGAGTACACGGGACTTAAAGGGTTATAGGCAAGCCTTGTTGGTAGGGATATGATCGGCACAGCCTGTGGGCCGAAGGGCCTGTTTGTGCTGCAGTTTTTCTATGTTCTACGTTACCTGTATCCTGGAATCTCCTGCAATCATTGGAAAATAGGAGCAGGAGGAAGCCATTCTGCCCTTTACATCTAATCTACCATGGCTGATTATCTCACTCAATTCTATCTTCCGCCATCCCCTACCACGCCATCCCCCCCTACCCCATTCCATCCCCCTATATCCTTCCACCCCCTTCACCTAGCTGCTTTGTGAAAGAATCACAGAACCATCGAACCTTACAGTGCAGAAAGAGGCCCTTCGGCCCATCGAGTATGCACTGACCAGAATCCCACCCAGGCCCCACCCCCCCCCCTTAATCCCTCTAACCTACACATCCCTGGATGCTAAGGGGCAATTTTAGCACAGCCAATCAACCTAACCCGCACATCTTTGGACTGTGGGAGGAAACCCACGCAGACACGAGGAGAATGTGCAAACTCCACACAGACAGCGACCCGAGCCGGGAATCAAACCCGGGTCCCTGCAGTGGCAGTGCTGACCCACTGTTAGCATTCAGCTGTTTTGGCTCTGCGATAGAGGGTTCTCCTCTCTATCTGTGCCCATCTCCACGGCCTCCCCAAAGTGGCGCTACTGAGCGCCAGAGCTAGCGGCCCCTGATTGGACGGCAGCTCCCAGCAGCAAGAGTTTGGCCTCTGGGTCTTGATTCCAGAGTAGGGTTCGGTGGGGGGTGACCTCGCTACTGCCCGATTGGAGTGTGATTGGGTAGAGAGGGGGGGGCAACCTGAAAAATAGTGTGAGTCTCTCCCCGATAATGAGCAAATTCAGCAGGGCAATCTGTAAATACCTAGAATAAGTATAATCAGAGTTATCAGCGCATGGACTGTGGGTCAATCTGATTGCTTCAAACTGATATTTATTGCCATTATTCTTGCTGACACATGTAATAATATTAATATTTTAATATGGAAATGTTCCAATTAATCTGATGGTACGGAACAATTCCCAAGCTAGAGAGTCATCTAATCTTCTGGTATTGCCCCCCAGGTGTAATAACAATGTAGTAAGCGATTAAATCCCCCTTTCAAAGCAGCGTCAGTAAAAATTGTCAATACCAAGGTTGCTGGGGCTCCATGGTCTACACAGAGTTTGGGGTCAATATGAGGCGTGCGGACAGGCAGGGACAGATTCCCCGGCCTTGCTCACAGCTGACTGAATGGAGACTGAGTGCCAAATTCTCTGTTCTCACTGGCGGTGGGTGTGAACGGCCTGAGAATCATAGAATTGTGCAGAAAGAGGCCACTCAGCCCATCGAATCTGTACCGACTCTGCAACTGAGCATCTCTCCTCTCTCCGTAACACATTTACCCTGCTAATTCCCCGAACCCCTACACTTCTTGGGACACTAAAGGGGCAATTAGCGTGGCCAATCAATCTAACCCGTACATCTCTTGCTGTCTGTAATAAACGCGGTAACATTAGTTGGGAGCTCTTGTGGTGCAGGGTAGTGTTCCTGTCTCTGGGCTAGAAGTCCCATTGATTCTGTCTACATTTCCTGCTGCCTCGGAAAAGCAGCCAACATAATCAAGGGTCCCATGCTCCCCGGACATTCTCTCTTCCACCTTCTCCTGTCGGGAGAAAGATACTAAAGTCTGAGGTCACATATCAAGAACAGCTTCTTCCCTGCTGCCATCAGACTTTTGAGTGGACCTACCCTGCATTAAGCTCCACTTTCGCTACACCCTACATTGCACATTCTCTCCTTCTCTAGGAACGGTATGCTTTGTCTGTATAAGAACCAATATTTATCACTGTCTCCCAGTACAATAATAAATCAGATGAAATTGAGGATCGAATTGGTTAGTTGGGTTGTAAATCTTTCCAATATAACAGGCAGTGAGAGTGAGAGGGCTTCCTGGGTCAGCCAAACTGCAGAAGGCAATAGAACACGGTGTGACTCTGGGCCAACCCAATGAAGGTCTATGGCTGTCATTCTGCAGAGCATTTGGAGAATTAATTCCAGCTCCAATTAACCAATTTGGTTACGGTTAATCGGCATCATTTTCCCACCCTCGGCGAAGAAAGATCGAGCTCAGCATTGTCACCTCGCTTCATTTCAATATTCACTGTGGGCTGGATTCCACGTCTCCTTCCCTCATTTTCCTCCTGAACTAGACCAGTTCGATTTTTTTTTGTATCCTTGTGAGAATCACTGGCTAGACCAGCATTTATTGCCCATCCCTAGTTGCCCCTTGTGAAGGTGGCGGTGAGTCCCCTTCTGGAATCAGTCCGTGTGATGTAGGTACACCCACAGTGCTGTTAGGGAGGGAGGGTTTTGACCCAGCGACGGTGAAGGAATGGCCGATGTATTTCCAAACGAGGCTGGTGTGTGAATGGGAGAGGAGGCCACAGACTTCCGCGAGGGGAAATGGCACCCATCCCATACAGTCACACAACTGTTACAGGCCATTTGACCCATCATGTCTGTGATATCTCAATCAGATCCTCCCCCTTAATCCTCATCTTCAAAGGAAATCCATGTCTGCGCAACTGACCCTTGGAATTTAACCCTTTGAGCCCAGTATCATTCTGGTGAACTCTGTCCAAACTTTCCACATCGTGTCAGAGGCTGCTGTACAGAATTGGAGCACAACCTTCGTCTCTTTGTCGAGCAGAGTTTGACTTTCCCTGGAAGGCGAATTTTGGTTTATGTTGTGGTTGACCTTGTTCCTGCCTGGGTTACACTGTGAGAACATCCACAGGGGCCAAAGCCTGTGTCCCATTCATGACTGGGAGAATCCTTCAGTCAAAACTATTGGAGTTGACCGTAGCCTATAGCTTTTCAGAGCTACAGCAAGTTCACTATTTACCCCCCTCGGTTAATTCTCCCGAATACTTGTCAAATACCTTCTGGTAGTCTCCATCCTCCCTGCCTGGGCACAGTGAGCGATGTAGAATTGATGATTTGGGGCTGGGTTTAGGATAACTCAGTCTGCAGGTACAGCGGGTGATCAAGAAGGCGAATGGGATGTTGGCCTTTATAGCGAGGGGGGATAGAATATAAAAGCAGGGAGGTCTCGCTGCAACTGTACAGGGCACTGGTGAGGCCGCAACTGGAGTACTATGTGCAGTTTTGGTCCTCGTATTTGCGAAAGGATATATTGGCCTTGGAGGGAGTACAGAGAAGGTTCACCAGGCTGATACCGGAGATGAGGGGGGTTAACCTATGAGCAGAGATTGAATAGACTGGGTCTGTACTCATTTAGAAAGCTGAGGGGGGATCTTATAGAGACTTACAAGATAATGAAGGGGCTAGATAGGGTAGAGGTAGAGATATTCTTTCCACTTAGAAAGGAAAACAGAATGAGAAGGCAACAGTCTCAAAATAAGGGTGAGGCAGTTTAGAATGGAGTTGAGGAGGAACTTCTTCACTCAAATGGTGATGAATCTTTGGAATTCTCTGCCCGTTGAAGTGGTGGAGGCTACCTCACTGAATATATTGAAGTCCCGGGTAGATCGGTTTCTGATAGACAAGGGAATTAAGGAGAGAAAGCGGGAAAGTGGAACTGATTCACTACAGATCAGCCATGATCTTATTGAATGGCGGGGCAGGCTCGAGGGGCTGGATGGCCCACTCCTGCTCCTATTTCTTAATCCCACCCGGATCCTATCCCTGCTTATTCCCCTGATACTAAGGAGCAATTTAGCTCGGCCAATCAAACTAACCCTCACATCTTTGGAGCATGGAAGGAAACTGGTGCACCCGGAGGAAACTCACACGGACATTTCAATGATGCGTGGGTTTGGTTAATTGGCCGTGCTAAATTGACCCTTAGTGTCAGGGGGATTAGCAGGGTAAGGGGATAGGGCCTGGATGAGATTGTGGTTAGTGCAGACTCGATGGGCTGAATGGCCTCCGCCTGCACTGACTGAATGTTATGCTCTATGATTCTACAGGGAGAATGTGGAAACTCCACAGGGATCGCGACCCAAGCCGGGAAGCGAACCCGGCTCTCTGGCACTGTGAGGCAGGAGTGCTAACCACTGGCCTAAACCTGCTGTAGCAAACGAATATCGACAGAGACCATCCAACTCTCATCTTAATTCAGATTGACCACAATGAGATCTTGCAATCCACTGACCAAAGGGCACCCACACCCTTTCCACCCCCTTTGCCCCTTTTACAGACTGGTACTCACCCATTGGCATCAGCTTCACCACCAGCCGGGGGTAGGCAATGTTGGTGCATCCAACCTCAGTGTCGCAGTAGCTTTTGCAAATGCTGGGTACCACACAGCCAATAACATCTGGCGCAGAGTGAGATCAAAGGAAACTTCGATTAACTTTCACCGATTCATGTACATATTCAAGGAGCAAGACTTACACCCTACCCTGCCACGTACAACTCCAGGGTGTCTGAAAGGACTTTGACAAAGAACAAAGTACAGGAAACAGGCCCTTCGGCCCTACAAGCCTGCGCCGCCCATTCTAACCCTCAGTGAGTGCCTCATTCCAATCCTTCTTCTATCTACGACTTTTGTTTACATCTAGAGGGACTCCACGATAAAAGGGGTGCAAATTTAGGGAATTATATGTGTGCCAGACTTAGGGAGATCCAATTCAGGGACAATTTATTGATACCAATCAGCTTAAGAAGCACGTTTCTGGGAGGACCCAGAGAAAACCCATGCAGGCACGGGGAGAAGGTGCAACAGACACCGACCCAAGCCGGAGATCCGACCCGGGTCCCACAGCAAACAGTGATAGTCACTGAGCTGTCGCGCTTCCCGTCAGTTGGTCCAGTTTAAGCGTACACTAACGACGTGAAGCACCAGGGGACTCTCGAAGCAACATCCAAGAGCAGCCCTCGCACGACCCACCGTGTGTGTGCCCCTTGTTGGCCAACAAGGCGGACCCAATCGCCTGTGGATATAAAATAAGAGACATCAATAAACGTACAACAGGCTATACAGACGTTAATGGAAGATCCCCAATAGCTCCAACATAAGAGACCAGGTGCGGCGTAAATTTTGTTGGACGGCCGATTGGAATCTAGTAATTCCCAGGAACGTCCTGAGGCTCTTGCCTCTTCCAAGATTTAGACCTGCTTGGGAATGTTATCACCATCGCATTGTCAATTAGAGGCACAGCAAGATCCAACAAGAAAGGGTCCATACCCTTACAAGATCCATACAAGAAAGGGCATATACGACCCATCTGGGTTCTGAGTGCGGCCCCCTCGAGACATTTTGTTGACCGCTCCCCACGCGCTGAGTTGCCACACTCCGCTGATTTAATTCTGTGCAGTTTTTTAACCCCTTCCCCGCCGTGATTCACAAGTAAAGCGAGACTGAGTGAAGTGAGGTGCGTGCTGATAACTCACAACACTGAGTGTGAGAGTCCTGCGCTCCCTCCGTGTCCAAAGTTTCAATATTTCTTTTGTTTTTAACCGTAGAAAATGACAGCTCAGAAACAGGCCTTTTGGCCCTTCTTGTCTGTGCTGACCCATTTTTGTCTAATCCCACTGACCTGCACTTGAACCACATCCCTCCACAACCCTCTCATCCATGAACCCGTCCAAGTTTTTCTTAAATGTTAAAAGTGAGCCTGCATTAATGTGGCAGCTCATTCCAACACTCCCACCACTCTCTACATGAAAAAACACCCCCCCCCACTAATATTCTCTTTAAACTTTTCTGCTTTCACCTTTAACCCTGGTTTTTTTTCTCCCCTAGCCTCAGTGGAAAAAGCCTGCTTGCATTCACTCTATTGACACCCATCAGAATCTGATACACCTCTATCAAATCTCCCCTCGTTCTCCAGGGAATAAAGTCCTAATCTATTCAATCTCTCTCTCAGCTTCTCAAGTCCCGGCAACATCCTTGCGAACTTTCTCTGCTCTTTTTCAACCTTATTTACATCCTTCCTGTAACTGGGTGACTGAAAACCGCACACAATTTGTACATAATACCATTTCAATTCTATTAATGTAGAAACAATGAAGTATTTTTTAATAACTCGTTATGAAATATTCGGTGTGAATTGAATGTGTTTAATCTTATTAATGGCCCGTGGTTAGTGATTAGGTCCAATTTCAATCTTGCGGCCCGTTGAGATGAAGGAGGGTAACCTCTGGCTTCTGTTACCTATCAGGGTGTTACAACAGATGAATATATGAGATGGGGTAGACACTCAGCCCCTCTCTTTGTAACCTCAACCCCACGTTCCCAATGTTTTCCCTCCTCCCCCACTAACCTTTCATCTTTTTTTCTCAAGTCTCTTCCTGTTCATCCATTAGAAAGATCAAACAGTACTTCAATCTCAGGCAAAAGACGGCATCTCTGACACTGCTGCTCTCCCTTGGCACGGTATTTAAACGTTAAAGTGGGTCTTGTGCTCAGTTCTCTGTGGGGCAGGGTAGATCTTGGGGTCACTGTCTGTGACCCCCCATGACTTGTCTTGAACTTGCAACATCTCATCTGGAGACAATACACATCCCTTTAACCTGTGCTTAACCCTCTCTCCACTCACATTGTCTGCACCTTTAAGACTTGATTAGCTGCAAAGACTCGCATTCTAATCGGTGTTCTGAAAACTGTGCATGATTTTATATGCCCTTCTCTGATCAGAACCACACATCTGACAAAGAAACACTGTTTCTGAAAGCTTGTGGGTTTATTGTCGAATAAACTGATTGGACTTTAACCTGGTGCTGTGAGACTTCAAACTGTGGTATTTGGACCAAGGGCCACTGATCCTCCAGTGGAGATTGCGGGAATTAAGGATTAATCTCCGGGAGAAATGTCCTGGGAAAGGTTCGGGAGGCATTTTCAGGTAAAATAGTTGCCTGATGCACATGATCCATCTGCTTTGCTACCCAGTGGTGCGGGAAGGGGTTGGAGACCGTGAGGATGGAGGTTGGGGATAATATTCACTGGAATTTAGAAAAGTGAGAGGGGAATCTCGTAGGAACTTATAAAATTCTAAGAGGGTTAGACAGAGTCGTTTCAGAAAGTTCACGGGGGGGATCCTGAATTAGGGGTCAGTTTGAGGATGAGGGGTAAACCTTTTTAGAACTAAGGTGAGGAGAAATTTCTTCACCCAGAGGGTGCTGAATGTGTGGAATTCACTCCCACAGAAAGTAGTTGAGGCCAAAATATTATCTGATTTCAAGAAGAAATTAGACACAGCTCTTAGGGTTAAAGGGATTAGGAGATATGGAGGGGAAAGGGGGATCAGGATATTGAATTTAATAATCGGCCATGATCAAGATGGATAGTGGAGTGGGCGCGAAGGGCAGAATGGCCTCTTCCTGCTTCTGAGTTTCAATGGTCAAACTTCAGGACACAGAGATGATAAATATAAAACAACCTCACAATACTTAATAAGTATTTAGCTGACCACTTGCCGTAGCAGATAAGGACAGGGCCCTAGAGCTGGAAAGTAGGTGCTTGTTGGCTAGTGCAGACCCAATGGGCCGAAGGGCCTCTTTCTGCTTTGTAAAACCCTATGGCTCTACGACTTCAACGCTGAGAATGGTATCCCCCCCAAGATCGAAGGTGAAACATTGGAGGTGAAGGAGAAGCTACTTCACTCAGGAAGGTTGTTTGCGAAATTGGCCTTGGAGGGAGTACAGAGAAGGTTCAGCAGGTTGATACTAGAGATGGGGAGGAGGTTAGCCTATGAGGAGAGATTGAGTAGATTGGGCCTGTGCTCGTTGGAATTTAGAAGTGGGGGGAATCTTATAGAGACTTGCAAGATAATGAAGGGGCTAAATAGGGTAGAGGTAGAGAAATTCTTCCCGCTTAGAAAGGAAAGTGGGACGAGAGGGCACAGCCTCAAAATAAGGGGGGGCAGTTTAGAACAAAGTTGAGGAAGAATTTCTTCTCTCAGAGGGTGATGAATCTCTGGGATTCTCTGCCCGTTGAAGTGGTGGAGGCTACCTCGTTGAATATGTTTAAGTCACGGGTAGATAGATTTCTGATAGACAAGGGAATTAATGGGAGGAAGCAGGAAAGTGGAACTGATCCACTTCAGATCAGCCATGACCTTATTGAATGGTGGGGCAGGCTCGAGGGGCTGGATGGCCTACTCCCTGCTCCTATTTCTTACGTTCTTATGTTGTCAATCTTTGGAATTCTCTATCCCAGAGGACTGTGAACGCTGAATATATTCAAGGATGGGGCAGGCAGATCTCTGACCTCTCAGGAAATCGAGGGAAACAGGGAGAAGACAGGAAAATGGCATTGAACCTCAAGATGGTTGCGTTGAATGGTAGGGCAGGCTCGATGGGTCGGATGGTTTACTCCAGCTCCTATTCCTCGCCTTCTTGAAGAAAGAGCAGGAAGTTCGCCTGGAAGTGTGGTGGTGTGTGACAGGCCGAGCAAAGCCTCCTGTCCAATTCCCCAAGAATCCCTTACCCGTGTAGAGAATTCGGCTGATCATTCCAGGGAAGACCATGAGATACATGGGCAGAAGCTTGAGATAGCCGCAGAGAATACAACCAGCTTTGACGTGAGTCAAGTTCTTGGCCGAGAGACATCGTTGAACAATAACCTGTGAGGAACGGTAAAGAGTAACTAGCTAGAGCCGAGATCAAAATAGTCTGAAGTAAAAGGGAGGAAGAGAGGGTCGGAGATCATGATTGGCTTATTTTTGGGCCACTCGTGTGGCAAAACTGTCCTCAACAAAGTCCCATTGGACGGTCTGTCTCAAAGAACAAAACAGCACGGGAAACAGGCCCTTCGGCCCAACGAGCCCGCACCGCCACTCCAATGTTCCCACCTCTACCCGCGATCCCTGTCTATGTTTATAGATCTATGGATTAAAAACCAAATTTGAGACAATTTAGGGAGAATTTGTTTTGCCAATTAGCCTAAGAGCACATCTTTGGGATGTGGGAGGAAACCGGAGCACCCGGAGAAAACCCACGCAAGCACGGGGAGAATGCGCAAACTCCCACAGACACAGGCCCAAATCCATGTATCTGCACAGCACAGCGATAGTCACTGAACTGTCGTGTTGCCCATCAAATGGTCCACGTCAAGCGTACACTAACGACATGAAGCACTAGGATACTCTGGAAAAAAAATCCAAGAGCAGCCCTCTCTCAACCCATCGCGTGTATGCCCCTTGTCAGACAACAAGGTGGACCAAAGCACCTGTAGGATAAAAACAAGTACATCAATATCATCATCTATTTACACACTTCCCAGGGACTCCCAAGGCTCATGATCCCTATTTTAAATCAGTTTTCTATACCCCTCCATTCCCATTCTGTTCATGTGCCCATCTAAGTATTTCTTAAATAACTCCAGAGTACCTGCCTCCACCACTTTACTTGGCAGCGCATTCCATACCCTCACCACCCTCTGTGTGAAAAAACTCCCTCTAGCATCCAAATTATACCTTACCCTCCTCACCCTAAGCCCCTCTTCTAGGTGACCGCTCCGCTGGTCTGTCATAAAGTTGTGCCTGATCACGGTTTTGGAGCCTCAATCCTGGGACCTGCAAGTGGTGGGGTAATGGTATTATCACTAGCCTACTAAACCAAAGGCCCCAAGTTAAAGGATCACAGGTTCAAATCCCACCATAGCAGCTGATGGGGTTTAAATTCAATGAATGAAATCTGGAATAGAAAGCTGAGAACTACCATCGATTGTTGTTAAAAAAAAAACACCCCATCTGCTTCACGAATGTTCTTCACCTGGCCTAGGACTCAACATGCTACAGTGCAGAGGGACCTGGGGGTCCTTGTGCATGAATCGCAAAAACTCAGTCTGCAGGTACAGCAGGTGATCAAGAAGGCGAATGGAATGTTGGCCTTTATAGCGAGGGGGATAGAATATAAAAGCAGGGAGGTCTTGCTGCAACTGTACAGGGCACTGGTGAGGCCACAACTGGAGTACTGTGTGCAGTTTTGATCTCCTTATTTGCGAAAGGATATATTGGCCTTGGAGGGAGTACAGAGAAGGTTCACTAGGCTGATACCGGAGATGAGGGGGTTAGCTTATGAGGAAAGATTGAATGGACCGAGTCTGTATTCATTGGAGTTTAGAAGGCTGAGGGGGGATCTTATAGAGACTTACAAGATAATGAAGGGGCTAGATAGGGTAGAGGTAGAGAGATTCTTCCCGCTTAGAAAGGAAAACAGAACGAGAGGGCACAGCCTCAAAATAAGGGGAAGATCGGAGTTGAGGAGGAACTTCTTCACTCAGAGGGTGGTATCTCTGGAATTCCCTGCCCATTGAAGTGATGGAGGTTACCTCGCTGAATATATTGAAGTCACGGGTAGATAGGTTTCTAATAGACAAGGGAATTAAGGGTTATGGGAAAGTGGAACTGATCCACTTCAGATCAGCCATGATCTTATTGAATGGCGGGGCAGGCTCGAGGGGTTGGATGGCCCACTCCTGCTCCTATTTCTTATGTTCTCGTGACTCTTAGCTGAACTGTGAAATGGCCCAATAAGACCCTCAGTTTAAGGGCAATTAGGGATCTGTGGGCTGCTGCAGATACAATGGGCCGAAGGGCCTCTTTCTGTGCTGTATGACAGACTTTCTTTCTCAGAGTTGAGAATGGCATCCCCAAACCTTCAGATCAAAGGGGAAAAAAACTCTAGTGGAGGGGAAGGGCAAACTATTTCAAAAAGAAACTTGTCAATCTTTGGAATTTTCTACCCCAGGGGATTTGCAGATGTTTGAATATATTTAAGGATGGGACAGGCGGATATTTGAATTCTCGGGGAATTGCCAATCTTTCCTGCGACGCCCAGAGTTAAAAAGAAACATGTTAGCCAGCCAAATCCGATTGTTGCTTGTAAAACATTTCCATTCTTTGGACAGGGTGACACAGTGAGGTGGTGCTGTTTCTTGAGAACGTCAGGGCGGCACAGCGGGTTAGCACTGCTGCCTCACAGCGCCAGAGACCCCGGTTCGATTCCCGGCTCGGGTCACTGTCTGTGTGGAGTTTGCACACTCTCCCTGTGTCTGCGTGGGTTTCCCCTGGGTGCTCCGGGTTCACAGTCTGAAAGATGCGTTGGTTAGGGTGCATTGGCTGTGCTAAATTCTCCCTCAGTGTAACCCAAACACTGGAGCGGCTTGACTAGGGAGATTTTCCTACTAACTTCATTGCGGTGTTAATGCAACTTATAAATACTCTAATAAATACTCTTTAAACATTGACACTAATAAATACTCTTTAAACATTGTACGTGGGAAAGGAATCAGCTATTTAGCTCCTTGTTCCTGCTCTTTCTCTTACTGAGAACTCTAATTCCATATATCTTTCCTCAATAACTCTGATTAATGAAAATTTCTGAATCTCAGTTTGAAAACAAATGTGAAGGGATTTATTTAGGGTAGATATCTCTGTCTCGCTGTGTCAACTCAATGTTGTTACAGATGTGTAGCTCTTAGAATCATAGGATCCCTACAGTGCAGAAGGAGGGCATTTGACCCACCACAATTCTACCCATAACCCTACAAATTGACCCTGACATTCCCCTGACATTAAAATCAATTTATCATGGCCAATCAACCTAACCCACACATCTTTGGACTGTGGGAGGAAACCCACACAGACACGAGGAGAATGTGCAAACTCCACGCAGACAGTGACCCGAGCCGGGAATCGAACGCAGGAGCTGTGAAGCGGCAGCGCTGACCCACTGTGCTACCGTGCCGCCATGATACCTTGCTATCAACCAGAATTTGTTGAAGTCTGTCCATTAGTTTTGGAGAGACATAACTTACAGACTAATAAGCGGGTGGAAACATTACCTCCGCAATTTTCAGCGGCGTGGGTGAATTAACCAGTGACTCAGCATCAATGGCAGAATTCCCATTCTCATCCCACACCTGGTGATGTACCAGGATTCCGGATATTCCCACAGTTGGCAATTTGTGGAGTTAATCTGTTGCCAGAGGCTCCCAGTTTTAGGAGTGCCACCCTGTTGTGTAAGAGAGGCCCCCCCCCACAAGATGTCTACCACCCTCTGTGTCAGTTGCCATGGATATGCCAGACGTCACCATGGTGATTAGCTTTCTTCCAATGCATAAAAACACCCTTCTAACTCTTAAACTCAAATTTGACACCTTGGCCTTCTTTCTATTGCCTTCCCCCCCACCCCCGTCCACCCCAATCCACCCACCCTTCTCTCCCCCCCAATCCACACCCTTCCCCCATCACTCCCCGCCATTTTAGTTTTATTTGATTTGATTTATTATTGTCACATGTTTAGTATACAGTGAAAAATGTTTCTTCTTGCCCACTGTATAGGCAAAGCATACCATTCATAGGGCAAGAAATAAATCAGAGTGTCCCTGCAGTGCAGAAGGAGGCCATTTGGCCCATCGATTTTGCACCAACAACAATCCCAACCCAGGCCCTATCTCTACATATTTACCCTACTAATCCCTCTAACCTACGCATCTCAGGATACTAAGGGGCAATTAAGTATGGCCAATCAACCTAACCCACACATCTTTGGTCTGTGGGGGGGATGATGTAGAGATGCAGGTGTTGGACTGGGGTAAACACAGTAAGAAGTCCGGCGTTGTGAGATTCCTTACTGTGGGAGGAAAGCGGAGCAAGGAGGAAACCCACGCAGACACGGGGAGAATGTGCAGACTTCACGCAGACAGTGACCCGAGCTGGGAATCGAACCGAGGTTCCTGGCGCTGTGAGGCAGCAGTGCTAACCCACTGTGCCAAGCAAAGGGAAGCTACAGAATGTAGTGTTACAGTCACAGCGAGGGGTGTAGAGAAATATCAACTTAATGCGAGGTAGGTCTGTTCAAAAGTCTGACAGCAGCAGAGAAGAAGCTGTCCTTGAGCTGGTTGGTACGAAACCTCAGACTTTCGTTTCGGAAGAAAGTGGAAGAGCGAATGTGTGGGGTCTCCTTAACTGTGCTTTCCTGAGGCAGCAGGAAGTGTAGAGAAAGAGTCCGTGGATGGAAGGCTGGGTTGCGAGATGGACTGGGCTGTTGAGGCGAGTGAAGAAATGGCCATTGGCAGAGAAACCCTGAATGCTCAAGAGGTCAGAGCTGGAGGAATATACACACATCTGAGAGGGTTTGGAGCTGAAGGAAATCAGACTGTTTTAAAAGTTTATTTAATAGCGTCGCAGGTAGGCCTACACTACAATGAAGTTATTGGAAATGAACGTTTGGGTGATGTGAAGTTAATGGAATGCGGGAAATCAGCTGGGAGAGTGTTGGAAAACACAAGATTAGAAGCAACACAGGAGGGATGAGGTAATCTGAGATGGGATAGGGTTGGACAATGCGATAGCGGTGGAAATTTTGGTGATGACATGAATATATAGTCGGAACTTCATCTTGGGATTAAGCATGACACCCAATCATTTTATTCAGCCTGAGACAGTTACCAGGGAGAGGGACGGAGTCGGGAGTTAAGGAGGGGAGATTTTATTGCCGGCACACTCTCAACATTAAGCTGGGAACACCCTTGTGTCTGTAAAACTAATTCTGAGGATGTATGCATCGTTGGCGAGACCATCTTTATTGCTCATTCCTCATTGCCCCTTGAGAAGGTGGTGGTGAGCTGTTTTCTTGAACCACTGCAGTCCCTGAGGCTTGGGTGCACCCACAACGCTGTTAGGGAGGGAGTTGCAGCATTTTGACCCCAGTGACAGAGAGGGGATGGCCAATATATTTCCGAGTCGGGACAGCGTGCGGCTCGGAGGAGGGAATTCGGAAGTGGATGTAGTCACAGAATAAACTCAACGAAACTCATAAGTTAAAATTGGCATTTAAAAAGAACAATATTATAATGCTACATTCATAGATTTCGTCAATATTTAAATACAGAGTCCAACCTTGGGAGTCCCTGGGAAGTGTGTAAATAGATGATGATATTGATGTACTTGTTTTTATCCTACAGGTGCTTTGGTCCACCTTGTTGTCTACTTTTTTCGAGAGTATCCTAATGCTTCACATCGTTAGTGTATGCTTGACCTGGACCATTTGATGGGCAACACGACAGCTCAGTGACTATCGCTGTGCTGTGCAGATACATGGATTTGGGCCTGTGTCTGTGGGAGTTTGTGCATTCTCCCCGTGCTTGCGTGGGTTTTCTCCAGCGCTCTGGTTTCCTCCCACGTTCCAAAGATGTGCTCTTAGGCTAATTGGCAAAACAAATTCTCCCTAAATTGTCTCAAATTTTTTAATTCATAGATCTATAAACATGGACAGGGATCGCGGGTAGAGGTGGGAACATCGGGGTGGCGGCGTGGGCTCGTTGGGCTGTTTCCTGTGCTGTTTTGTTCTTTGTTCTAACTCTGTACCAAAGTTAATTTGTTTCTTTATTCATTCATGGGAATTACTGGCTGGGTCTCCGATGGGAATTTGTTGCTGGGGCTCTGGAGTCACATGTAGGCCAGACAGGGTGAGGATAGCAGATTTCCTTCCCTGAAGAATATTAGTGAATCAAATGGGTTTTTACCAACAACGGTGATCAATTCCAGATTTTTATTGAATTCAAATTGTACTGTCTGCCGCGGTGGGATTTGAAGCCGGCTCTCTGCAGTAAGACCCCAGCGTCTGAATTTACTAGTCCTGCGACATTGCCGCAATTGGCCAAATTAATTGCCCAAAGAATTGAACCCTACCATGGTAGGTTGGAGCCGGGCGGTCTTTGCGATGCATATTCCAAGTTAGGCTTTGCGTAACTGTCTCTTACCTGATCGGTACACCAATACCAGATGGCCAAGATAGTTAGGCCAAAGATGAGGCCTGGCCAAGGTATGTCACCCGTGATAGGGTCACGTAACAAGTGGAAGGCATCTGCTCGGGGCATGTAACACGAGGCGCTGATGTTGAGGTTGGGATCCGTTGTCTGAGTGGTGATGGCGCTCATGTACTTCTCCCTCATCGCGTCGTAGCCGCCAACTTCACTGAACGCTGCAACACAAAAATGTCCGCCCTTAGTCTCTCAGAGGCCAAGTGGGGGCGGTGAGGAGGGTGGGGACTGCTCAGGAAAGTCAAAGGCGCCTTTGAGACACGCAGCTCAGCACGAAATCTCATTTCAGAGCAAACTCCGGAGATTTGAGCTTTAGTTTGGTCACTCCTGTTCTCATAGGGATCCCGTTCAGCAACACCCTGTAACCGGGGGGTAATGGAACTCGCTGTAACCGGGGGGTAATGGAACACCCTGGGGGGGGTAATGGAACACCCAGTAACCGGGGGGGTATGGATTGAACCGGGGGGTAATGGAACACCCTGTAACCGGCAGGGGTAATGGAACGTAACCGGGGGGGTGGGGGGGGGAACACCCTGTAACCGGGGGGGGTAATGGAACACCTGTAACCGGGGGGGGGGAATGGAATAACCGTGGGGGTAATGGAACACCCTGTAACCGGGGGGGGGTAATGGAACACCTGTAATAACACCCTGTAACCGGGGGGGTAATGGACCTCCCTGTAACCGGGGGGGTAATTGAACTCCCTGTAACCGGGGGGGGGGGGGGGTAATGGAACACCCTGTAACTGGGGGGTTAATGGAACACCCTGTAACGGGGGGTAATGGAACACCCTGTAACCGGGGGGTAATGGAACAACCCTGTACCGGGGGGGGGGGAATGGAACACCCTGTAACCGGCGGGGGTATGGAACTCCCTGTAACCGGGGGTGTAATGGAACACCCTGTAACCGGGGGGGGGTAATGGAATGTAACCCGGGGGGGGTGTAAATGGAACCCCCTGGGGGGGGGGGAACCGGGGGGGGGTAACAACCCCCTGTAACCGGGGGGGGTAATGGAACCCTGTAACCCTGGGGGGTAATGGAACACCCTGTAACCGGGGGGGGGTAATGTGTAAACCGGGGGGGTAATGGAACACCCTGTAACCGGGGGGGTAATGGAACCCCTGTAACCGGGGGGGGTTAATGGAAGTCCCTGTAACCGGGGGGGTAATGGAACTCCTGTAACCGGGGGGTAATGGTGTACCGGGGGGGTAATGGAACACCCTGTAATGAACACGGGGGGGGGGGGGTAATGGAACACCCCTGTAACCGGGGGGTAATGTGTAAACCCGGGGGGGTAATGGAACACCTGTAACCGGGGGGGGGGGGTAATGGAACACCCTGTAACCGGGGGGTAATGGAACCCCTGTAACCGGGGGGGTAATGGAACACCTGTAACCGGGGGGGTAATGAACACCCTGTAACCGGGGGGTAATGGAACCCCTGTAAACCGGGGGGAACACCCTGTAACCGGGGGGTAATGGAACACCCTGTAACCGGGGGGGGTATGGAACACCCTGTACCGGGAAATGGACCCCTGTAACCGGGGGGGTAATGGAACACCCTGTAACCGGGGGTAATGGAACACCCTGTAACCGGGTGGGGTAAAACCCTGTAACCGGGGGGGGAGGGGGGTAATGGAACACCCTGTAACCGGGGGGGGGAATGGAACACCTGTAACCGGGGGGGTATGAACACCCTGTAACCGGGGTAATGGAACACCCTGTAACCGGGGGGGGAACACCCTGTAACCTGGGGGGTAATGGAACACCCTGTAACCGGGGGGTAATGGAACACCCTGTAACCGGGGGGGTAATGGAACACCCTGTAAACACCCTGTAACCGGGGGGGTAATGGAACACCCTGTAACCTGGGGGGGGGGTAAACACCCTGTAACCGTGGGGTAATGGAACACCCTGTAACCGTGGGGGTAATGGAACACCCTGTAACCGGGGGGGTAATGGAACACCCTGTAACCGGGGGGGTAATGGAAACCCTGTACCGGGGGGTAATGGAACACCCTGTAAACCGGGGGGGTAATGGAACACCTGTAACCGTGGGGGTAATGGAACACCTGTAACCGGGGGGGGGGTAATGGAACACCCTGTAACCGGGGGGTAATGGAACACCTGTAAACCGGGGGGTAATGTGTAACCGGGGGGGGGTAATGGAACACCCTGTAACCGGGGGGTAATGGAACACCCTGTAACCGGGGGGGGGAACACCCTGTAACGGGGGGGGTAATGGAACACCCTGTAACCGGGGGGGGTAATGGAACACCCTGTAACCGGGGGGTAATGGAACCCTGTACCGGGGGGGGAATGGAACACCTGTAACCGGGGGGGAATGGGTAACCGGGGGGGGTAATGGAACACCCTGTAACCGGGGGGGGTAATGGAACACCCTGTAACCGGGGGGGTAATGGAACACCCTGTAACCGGCGGGGGTAATGGACACCCTGTAACCGGGGGGGTAATGGAACCCTGTAAATGGAACACCCTGTAACCGGGGGGTAATGGAACACCCTGTAACCGGGGGGGTAATGGAACACCGGGGGGTAATGGAACACCCTGTAACCGGGGGGTAATGGAACACCCTGTAACCGGGGGGGTAATGGAACACCCTGTAACCGGGGTGGTAATGGAACACCCTGTAACCGAATGGAACACCCTGAACCGGGGGGTAAGGAACACCCTGTAACCGGGGGGTAATGGAACACCCTGTAACCGGGGGGGTGGAACACCCTGTAACCGGGGGGGGTAATGGAAACACCCTGTGGGGGGGTAATGGAACACCCTGTAACCGGGGGGGTAATGGAACACCCTGTAACCGGGGGGGTAATGGAACACCCTGTAATGGAACACCCTGTAAACCGGGGGGTAATGGCAATTGGAACACCCTGTAACCGGGGGGGTAATGGACCTCCCTGTAACCGGGGGGGTAATGGAATAAAATATTGCAGGAAAATACAGTATGGAATAAGGATCAACTCACCAAATCCCATGAGAATGAACGCGCCTCCCACCATGATAACGGTTTGTAAGGTGTCCGTGTAGATCACTGCCATCAAGCCACCTGTTAATCAGACACACAACAAGCGCCCGTTACTATGACGATGTCAAGGAAACCCGTTGCCATGGTAACCTCTTTGCCAAGCGTCCCAATGGACAGGACCTTGGAATTCAAGAAGGAAGATCCACACTTATTATTAGTGTCACAAGTAGGCCTACATTAACACCTCAGTGGAGTTACTGTGGAAATCTCGTCACCACTCTCTGGTGCCTGTGTAAGTCCAAAGATGTGTGAGTTAGGTTGACTGACCGTTGACCCTAGTATCAGGGGCAGTGGCAAATGGGAGGGATTGTACTCACTCGATGGACAGAATGGCCTCCTTCTGTGCTGTAGGGATTCTATGATTCCATGACCGGGGCTGAGGGGGGGTAGAATTTAGCACGGCCAGTGCTAAATGGCATGTTCTTCAGACTGTGGGACAAAACTGGAGCATCCGGAGGAAACCCACGCAGGCACGGGGAGAACGTGCAGACTCCGCACAGACCCAAGCCGGGAATCGAACCCTGGTGCTGCGAGGCGGCAGTGCTAACCCACTGTGCCTCCATAATGCCCCACTCGACCAACTCGAGGAGAAATTGAAGTGGCACGCGGTCAATAAAAATATCTGGAATTAAGAATGTCGACGTCAATTGTCGTAAAAACCCTCCTGGTTCACTAATGTCCCTTTAGGGAAGAAAATCTGCCATCTTTACCTGGTCTGGCCTACAGAGTCAAAGCAATGTGGTTGACCCTCAGGCAACTAGGGATGGGCAATAAATATTGGTTCAACCAGAGGTCCCCCTGTCCCACAACTTTTTTAGTTCTGGGAAAATTAAGGAAGCTCCCCAACTAATTCCCCCCCGCTCCCCACCCCGGGGAAATGACAGTGAAACTGGGCCTATTGCGGAAACGCAAAAGATCCACAGGGAAAGGTTGGACACTGGAATCTCAGGAAGGCAGCAAAAGCTCCAACACTGAGGGGGTGGGGGGGTAATTTTCCTATCCCACCCGCCACGGGAATCGTACCGAGCGTGGGGGCAGGATTCCGTTGATCTCCGGCGGAAGGAATCTTCCAGCTCCAAAAGCTGGAAAATCCCGCCCTGCGTACACGGGGCAGATATCCTTCACGTCCAATGTTAGACAATGGGGGAGCTAGAGTTGAGCTGCCATTGAAAAAAATGGGAGAAAGAAGGAACAAAACACCTAAAAATTCCGAACGGACATTCCAGGCTTCCCACCAGAATATCCGTGGATCCCTGCGGTGCAAAAGGAGGCCCACGCAGTCCGCACCAACTCTCCGAAATCTTGCCTACCTCTGACTGCTTCTGATCCCCGCTACCTTGCCGGGAAGCGCCATTCTCAAATTGTGAAGAATAGATATTGTGTTCCTTAGCGTATCCTCCGTAACTCTGTTCACACCAACTTAATAATTCCTTCGAAACTGGTTCCGCAGAAGGAAACTCAGTTAGAAGTCTCACAACACCAGGCTCATCTGAAGTGGATCAGTTCCACTTACCCGCCTGCTCCCCATAACCCTTAATTCCCTTATCAATCAGAAATCTATCTACCCGTGACTTAAATATATTCAATGAGGTAGCCTCTGCCACTTCAATGGGTACAGAATTCCAGAGACTCATCATCCTTTGAGTGAAGAAGTTCCTCCTCAACTCTGTTCTAAACAACCCCCCCCCCCCTTATTTTGAGGCTGTGTTCTCTAGTTCTGGTTTCCTTTATCAGTGGAAAGAATATCTCTATCTTTACCCTATATAGCCCCTTCATTATCTTGTACGTCTCTATAAGATCCCCCCTCAGCTTTCTAAACTCCAACGAGTACAGGCCCAATCTTCTCAATCTCTCCTCATAAGCTAACCCCCTTATCTCCATATCAACCTGCTGAGCTTTCTCTGCAATCTCTCCAAGGCCAATATATCCTTTCGCAAATGAAGGGACCAAAATTGCACATAGTACTCCAGTTGTGGCCTCACCAGTGCCCTGTACAGTTGCAGCAAGACCTCCCTGCTTTTCTATTCTATCCCCCTCGCTATAAAGGCCAACATTGCATTCGCCTTCTTGATCACCTGCTCTACTTGCAGACTGAGTTTTTACGATTCGTGCACAAGGACCCCCAGATCCCTCTGCACTGTAGCATGCTGCATTTTTTACCCTTTAAATAATAATCCCTCCTACTATTATTTCTCCCAAAGTGGATAACCTCACACTTGCTAACGTTATACTCCATCTGCCAGGTCCTCGCCCACTCACTCAGCCTATCAGTGTGAAGGTAACCATGCCGTATGCCTTCTCAACCACCCCATCCATTTGAGTTGTCACTTCCACGGAAACTGTGGATCTGTACGGCCAGATCCCTCTGCACGCGAATGCTTCTGTCCTTTACTATACCCTGTACTTGAAGTTTAGGAAATCTGCCATGCCTTGCCCCCTCCGGAGATGCCGATGCCAACTGTGTACCACCTTGTCTCTTTAACCTGTGCTTAATGCTATCTCCACTCACATTGTCTGCACCTTTAAGTCTATATTAGCTGTAAAGACCCGCATTCTAATCAGTATTCTGTAAACTGTGTGTGCCTTTATATACTCTGTTTGAGACCAGAACTCTCACTCACCTGATGAAACCCTGAAAACCAGTGGCTTTTATTACCAAATAAATCTGTTGGATTTTATCCTGGTGTTGCAAGACTTCTTACTGTCTTTACCCCCGTCCAACATCTCCACATCACATTTTGTGTCCCAATGTTTCCTTTGCTGAGAATTTTTTTTGTTGTTGCTCCTGTGAATGATCTTATTGGGAGGCTGGCGTGCCATCAAGGGGAACATTTGGATGTACTCTTTGGAGTTTAGAAGGCTGAGGGGGGATCTTATAGAGACGTATAAGATAATGAAGGGGATGGATAGGGTAGAGGTTGAGAGACTCTTCCCACTTAACAGAGATAGCAGGACTTGAGGGCACAGCCTCAAGATTGGGGGGGCGAGGGGGGTTGAGATCGGAGTAGCGGAGGGGTTTCTTCACGCAAAAGGTGGTGAATCTTTGGAATTCTCTGCCTGATGAGGTGGTGGAGGCTTCCTCACTGTTCAAGTGAAGAGTGGATAGGTTTTTGATTGACAAGGGGGTTAAGGGTTATGGGGAGAAAGTGGGAAAGTGGAATTGAACCACTGCAGATCAGCCATGATCTTATTGAATGACGGGGCAGGCTCGAGGGGCTGGATGGCCTGCTTCTATTTCTTATGTTCTTAAGTTATTGGGGATGGAGGTGGAATTTGGATCCCTGGACCGGTTTCCCATCAGCACTGACTTTGACCCCTTAAATCAGCTGAAGCTTCAGAGTGGAGGCTCAGGAGGAGACGTGCTGGAATGTTCTGGAACTCGATGTCGGTTTTTATGAGCTCCTTTCCATTGTTCCCTGTTGGCAGTGAGCCCTGATTTAGTCACTCCCTGATTCCACTGCTTCCTTCGCAATACTCCGAGTAACTGAATAACTCACATTATCTCTCTCACGGGGAACTGAGATTGGTGAGGGCACGCCTCGCAGGTACAGCGAGGATTAACTGTTGCGACATCTGTGTGGAATTGACCCTTTGGAATGTAATTGTTGTGAGATTGTGAGAAAGTGCTTCAATATTTCATGTATATAACTTCACATACATGCACACTCTCACACGCGCACACACACACACACACTCGCATACACATGCACTCATACGCACACCCACACACGCATACTCAAACACAGACACACACACGCACTTGCACACTCCTGCAAACACACTCGCGCACACACACACTCACACACATCCACTCACACACACACACACACACACATGCACACACTCACACTCAACACACACACACACTCGCACACTCCTACAAAGACACTTGCACACATAACACACACACACACACACACACACACACACACACACACACAACACACACTCAAACACACACACACACTCCTGCAAAGACACTCGCACACATACACACACACACACACACTCACACACACACTCACACATACACACTCGCACACTCTGCAAAGACACTCGCGCACACATACACCCACACACACTCACACTCAAACACATACACACTCGCACACTCCTGCAAAGACACTCGCACACATACACACACACACACACACTCACACTCAAACACACACACACTCGCACACTCCTGCAAAGACACTCGCACACACATACACAACACACACACCACACTCACACCCTCAATCACACACATACACACTCGCACACTCCTACAAGACACTTGCACACATACACACACACACACACTCACACTCAAACACACACACACACTCGCACACTCCTGCAAAGACACTCGCACACATACACACACACACACACACTCACACTCAAACACATACACACTCGCACACTCCTGCAAAGACACTTGCACACATACACACACACACACACACACACATGACTCACACTCAAACACACACACACTCGCACACTCCTACAAAGACACTTGCACACATACACACACACACACACACACATGCACACACTCACACTCAAACACCACACACACTCGCACACTCCTGCAAAGACACTCGCACACATACACACACACACACACACATCACACACACACTCAAACACATACACACTCGCACACTCCTGCAAACACTCGCACACATACACACCACACACACACACACTCACACACACTCAAACACATACACACTCGCACACTCCTGCAAAGACACTCACACACATACACACACACACACTCACACTCAAACACATACACACTCCACACCACACACACACACTCACACTCAAACACATACACACTCGCACACTCCTACAAAGACACTTGCACACATACACACACACACACACACTCACACTCAAACACACACACACACTCGCACACTCCTCAAAGACACTCGCACACATACACACACACACACACACCACCACACTCAACACACACTCGCCACTCCTCAAAGACACTCGCACACATAACACACACACACACTCACACTCAAACACATACACACTCGCACACTCCTGCAAAGACACTCGCACACATACACACACACACACACAAACACACTCAACCAACTTTCCACAAAGACACTTGCACACATACACACACACACACACACTCACACTCAAACACACACACACACTCGCACACTCCTGCAAAGAACTGCACACAACACACACCAACCACATCAAATTGTACACTCACCTCAACACAACTCGCACACTCCTACAAAGATACTTGCACACATACATACACACACACACTCACCTCAAACACACCCACACACTCGCACACTCCTGCAAAGACACTCGCAACACACACACACAGCACGCACACACTCACACTCAAACACACACACACTCACACACTCCTGCAAAGACACTCACGCACATACACACTCAACACACACACACACCCGCACACACTCACACTCAAACACACACCACACACTCGCACACTCCTACAAAGACACTCGCGCACATATCACACACGCGCACACACACACACGCACACACACACACACACATGCACACATTTGCACAGACACACACTCAAACACACACTCGCACATGCATATTCACGCACACTCACACACATACACAAACATACACGCGCACACACACACACACACACATACACACTTGCACACACACACACACACACACACACACACACTCACACACACACACCTTTACATATCCCTGGGAGGACAAGAAACTCGAATTGGCCAAATGGCAAAACGGACGTTCTATCTCCAATTCCCACTCAAGCAGTTCATGCACAACAGAGCAGCCTGTTTGACTGACAGCCTTAAACATCCACTCCCTCCACCAGCAATGCAATAGCAGCAGTGTGAAGCATCTACAAGGAGCACTGCAGCAACTCAGCAAGGCTCCTTTAACACACCTTCCAAACCTGTCAACTCTCTCAGCAAGAGGAACAAGAGCAGCAGACACATGGGAGCACCACCAGCTGGGCGATTCCCTCCAAATCACTCAGCATCCTCACTTAGAAATATATCACTCCTCCCCCCCCCCGCCTTCTCTGTCACTGAACACCCTCTCTAACAGCACTGAGGGTGTACATACACCTCAGGGACTGCAGCGATTCAAAAAGGCGGCTCACCTCTACCTTCTCAAGGGGCAATTAGGAGATGGGCAATAAACGTTGGCCTAACCAGCAATGCCCACATCCTATGAATGAATAAAAAAGGACTCAGGAATTAGGGGTGGCATGATGGTGGGCGCTGCTGCCTCATAGCGCCAGGGACCTGGGTTCAATTCCTGGCTTGGGTCACTGTCTGTGTGGAATTTGCACATTCTCCTCGTGTCTGCATGGGTTTCCTCTGGGTGCTCCGGTTTCCTCCCACAATCCAACAGATGTGCGGGTTAAAGGAATTGGCCATGCTAAAATTGCTCCTTAGTGTCTAAAGATGTGTATACTGGTGGGGTAAATACATGGGGCTATGGGAAAGGGCCTGGGTGGGATTGGAGAGTCAGTGCATTCCCGATGGGCTGAATGGCCTCTTTCTGTACTCTGGGGGATTTTATAATCTATTGCCTCTAAGGGGAGACCTATGGTGGCGCAGGAGCGAGGTCACTTCTTACAAGCTGTGGCCAGCTTACTTTCTAATTCTATCTTCTATTCTCATTCTGTGCTTCTAAAACTTTATCCAAACTCTTTTATGATTGTAACACTACATTCGGCACTCTCTCCTTTCCTTCTCCATGAATGGTCTGCTTTATCTGTATAGCGTGCAAGAAACAAATACTCTTCACTGAGGTTAGCAAAAAACTTCACTTACTGCGCTGTCTGGAGAAAATACACAATTCTCTAATCAATGCTCAGGATTCCCTTCACACACATTGTTAGCCACTTTAACACTTGAATAGCAGGTTAGATGTAAGGATTCGCATTCTAACCAGCAATCTGTGACTGTCTGTGCTGATGTGTGCTATTGCAGACCAGAACACTGCATTTGCCTGAGGAAGACACAAGAGTCGAAAGCTCGTAATTTTACTATCAAATAAATCGGTTGGATTAAAAATTGGTGTTGCTAAATTCTTACTGAGTTCTTACTAACACACGTGACAGTAATAAATCAAACCAAATCAGGATAGTGATTAGGAACACTCAGGAGAGTTATAACAATCATTGTTCCATTGATTTATTAAGGAGTCACACACCAATGTTTACAAAAAGCAACTTGTATCTGTGTCAACTCGTCAACTTTAAGGGCATTCAAATGGTCAGTGGATAGGCATACGGATAATATTGGAATAGTTTAAGATCGAGGGTCATTAGATTGGTTCCACTGGTCAGCACAACATTGAGGGCGGAAGGGTCTATACTAGAACGTAGAACATAGAACACTACAGCACAAACAGGCCCTTCGGCCCACAAGTTGTGCCAATCATATCAGTACCTCCCAGGCCATAGAACTATCTGTAACTCCCAATCCCATTAAACCATGTACACATTCAGAAGTCTCTTAGAAGACCCCAGCGAGTTCGCTTCTACCACCACTGACGGCAGCCGATTCCATTCACTCACCATCTTCTGAGTGAAAAGCTTACCTCTAACATCTCCTCTGTACTTGCCCACCAGCACCTTAAACCTGTGTCCTCTCGTAGTGACCATTTCAGCCCTGGGAAATAGCCTCCGAGAATCCACCCTATCTATTCCTCTCAACATCTTAAAAACCTCTATCAGGTCGCCTCTCAATTTTTGTCTCTCCAGGGAGAGGAGACCGAGCTCTCTCAACCTATCTTCAGAAAGCATGCCTCCCAATCCAGGCAACATCCTTGTAAATCTTCTCTGCACCCTCTCAATAGCTTCCACATCCTTCCTATAGTGAGGCGACCAGAACTGCACACAATACTCCAAGTGGGGTCTGACGAGGGTCTTATAAAGTTGCAGCATTACCTCCCGACTTCTAAACTCTATTCCTCTATTAATGAAGGCCAGTACATCATACGCCTTCTTGACCACTTCCTCCACATGCGAGGCCGATTTAAGAGACCTATGGACGCAGACCCCAAGATCCTTCTGCTCTTCAACACTGCCAAGACTCCTACCCTTGATACTATACTGCTTCATCCCATTGGTCCTGCCAAAATGGCCCACCACACATTTATCTGCATTGAAGTCCATCTGCCACTTCTCCGCCCAGTCTTGCATCCTATTGCACTGTAATGTTCTATGTTCAATGTGTCCCTTCCCCTTTGCACCTCATCAACGTGCACAATGCTCAGGATGAGCTGGTTATGTTAGAATGTAGTCATGATGTGGAGATGCCAGTGTTGGACTGGGGCAAACACAGTAAGAAGTCTCACAACATCAGGTTAAAGTCCGACAGGTTTATTTGGGAATAAACGCCACTAGCTTTTGGAGTGCTGCCCCTTCGTCAGGTGAGTGGGGAGTTCTGATCACAAACAGGGCATATAAAGGAACCGATTAGAATGCAAGCCTGTTTCCTTCCTGTTGGGGAACACATCAGCGGTTACAGACATTCTGCCTCTGATCTTTGGGTAAACATTCTCCAAAACGGCCTTCACGACAGAGCAGAGTGGCTAAGCGGAGACTGATAGCCAAGTTCCACACACATGAGGATGGTCTCAACTGGGATCTTGGCTTCATGTCACACTATCTGTAACCTCCACGACTTGCCTGGGTTAGCAAAATCTCACTAACTGTCCCATCTGGAGACAATACACATCTCTTTAACCTGTGCTCAGTGCTCCGTCCACTCGCATTGTCTGTACCTTTAAGACTTGATTAGCTGTAAAGACTTGCATTCTAATCAGTATTCTGTAAACTGAGTGTGTGTATTTATACGCCCTGTTTGTGATCAAAACTCCCCACTCACCTGACGAAGGAGCCGCACTCCAAAAGCTAGTGGCGTTTCTTCCCAAATAAACCTGTTGGACTTTAACCTGTTGCTGTGAGACTTTTTACTGTGTTAGAATGTAACCAGTGACAACATTGGATCTGTTATAATGTGACCAATGGTTAACAAGCTGTAAGTATCAGCTGACCCAGTAACCAATGACAGAATGATCAGCTGACTCAATGTAAATAAGAACCTGTTGGGAATTGTGAGGGATGGCCTAGGGTGGGGCTTCAAGTGTTGGAGTAATGAAGTTTCTTCATTAAACCGAGTAGTTTTTAAAAATATTTTCATTTGAAGAGTTATTTCTGGATTACACCCAGGATCTCATCTTGCTGCTGGGCCTAGGGTTTCAAACAGGCTGATATTATCCTTACCGATAACACAGAGGCCAGACACGCCGAAAGCTGGTTCAATTTGGCTCCAGATTCTTACCTGTTACGGTGTAGAGGGCGGTGATAGAGAGCAAGATCACCACGGCAACATACAGGTTCAATCCCAGTGCCTCTCGGATAAATATGGCTCCTGAAAACATGTCTGCCTGGAGAAAAGAAGCAACAACACAGCGCTCAGTGAATGCATAGGAGCAGGAGTAGGCCCCGCGAGCCTGCCCCACCATTCAATAAGATCATGACTGATCTGAAGTTCCACTTTCCCACTTTCTCTCCTTAATTCCCTTGTCTATCAGAAACCTATCTACCCGTGACTTAAACATATTCAGCGAGGTAACCTCCATCACTTCAATGGGCAGAGAATTCCAAAGATTAACCAACTTCTGAGAGAAGTTCCTCCTCAACTCTGTTCTAAACTGACTCCCCTTATTTTGAGGATGTGCCCTCTAGTTCTGTTTTCCTTTCTAAGTGGAAAGAATCTCTCTACCTCTACCCTATCTAGCCCCTTCATTATCTTGTAAGTCTCTATAAGATCCCCCCTCAGCTTTCTAAACGAGTACAGACCCAGTCTATTCAATCTCTGCTCATAGGTTAACCCCCCTCATCTCCGGTATCAGCCTGGTGAACCTTCTCTGTACTCCCTCCAAGGCCAATATATCCTTTCGCAAATAAGGAGATCAAAACTGCACACACTACTCCAGTTGCGGCCTCACCAGTGCCCTGTACAGTTGCAGCGAGACCTCCCTGCTTTTATATTCTATCCCCCTTCGCTATAAAGGCCAACATCCCATTCGCCTTCTTGATCACCCGCTGTACCTGCAGACTGAGTTATCCTAAACCCAGCCCCAAATCATCAATTCTACATCGCTCACTGTGCCCAGGCAGGGAGGATGGAGACTACCAGAGGGTATTTGACAAGGATTCGGGAGAATTAACCGAGGGGGGTAAATAGTGAACTTGCTGTAGCTCTGAAAAGCTATAGGCTACGGTCAACTCCAACTGTTTTAACTGAAGGATTCTCCCAGTCATGAATGGGACACAGGCTTTGGCCCCTGTGGATGTTCTCACAGTGTAACCCAGGCAGGAACAAGGTCAACCACAACATAAACCAAAATTCACCTTCCAGGGAAAGTCAAACTCTGCTCGACAAAGAGACGAAGGTTGTGCTCCAATTCTGTACAGCAGCCTCTGACACGATGTGGAAAGTTTGGACAGAGTTCACCAGAATGATACTGGGCTCAAAGGGTTAAATTCCAAGGGTCAGTTGCGCAGACATGGATTTCCTTTGAAGATGAGGATTAAGGGGGAGGATCTGATTGAGATATCACAGACATGGTGGGTCAAATGGCCTGTAACAGTTGTGTGACTGTATGGGATGGGTGCCATTTCCCCTCGCGGAAGTCTGTGGCCTCCTCTCCCATTCACACACCAGCCTCGTTTGGAAATACATCGGCCATTCCTTCACCGTCGCTGGGTCAAAACCCTCCCTCCCTAACAGCACTGTGGGTGTACCTACATCACACGGACTGATTCCAGAAGGGGACTCACCGCCACCTTCACAAGGGGCAACTAGGGATGGGCAATAAATGCTGGTCTAGCCAGTGATTCTCACAAGGATACAAAAAAAAATCGAACTGGTCTAGTTCAGGAGGAAAATGAGTGAAGGAGACGTGGAATCCAGCCCACAGTGAATATTGAAATGAAGCGAGGTGACAATGCTGAGCTCGATCTTTCTTCGCTGAGGGTGGGAAAATGATGCCGATTAACCATAACCAAATTGGTTAATTGGAGCTGGAATTAATTCTCCAAATGCTCTGCAGAATGACAGCCATAGACCTTCATTGGGTTGGCCCAGAGTCACACCGTGTTCTATTGCCTTCTGCAGTTTGGCTGACCCAGGAAGCCCTCTCACTCTCACTGCCTGTTATATTGGAAAGATTTACAACCCAACTAACCAATTCGATCCTCAATTTCATCTGATTTATTATTGTACTGGGAGACAGTGATAAATATTGGTTCTTATACAGACAAAGCATACCGTTCCTAGAGAAGGAGAGAGTGTGCAATGTAGGGTGTAGCGAAAGTGGAGCTTAATGCAGGGTAGGTCCACTCAAAAGTCTGATGGCAGCAGGGAAGAAGCTGTTCTTGATATGTGACCTCAGACTTTAGTATCTTTCTCCCGACAGGAGAAGGTGGAAGAGGGAATGTCCAGGGAGCATGGGACCCTTGATTATGTTGGCTGCTTTTCCGAGGCAGCAGGAAATGTAGACAGAATCAAAGGGACTTTACCCCAGAGCTTCTAGCCCAGAGACAGGAACACTACCCTGCACCACAAGAGCTCCCAACTAATGTTACCGTGTTTATTACAGACAGCAAGAGATGTACGGGTTAGATTGATTGGCCACGCTAATTGCCCCTTTAGTGTCCCAAGAAGTGTAGGGGTTCGGGGAATTAGCAGGGTAAATGTGTTACGGAGAGAGGAGAGATGCTCAGTTGCAGAGTCGGTACAGATTCGATGGGCTGAGTGGCCTCTTTCTGCACAATTCTATGATTCTCAGGCCGTTCACACCCACCGCCAGTGAGAACAGAGAATTTGGCACTCAGTCTCCATTCAGTCAGCTGTGAGCAAGGCCGGGGAATCTGTCCCTGCCTGTCCGCACGCCTCATATTGACCCCAAACTCTGTGTAGACCATGGAGCCCCAGCAACCTTGGTATTGACAATTTTTACTGACGCTGCTTTGAAAGTGGGATTTAATCACTTACTACATTGTTATTACACCTGGGGGGCAATACCAGAAGATTAGATGACTCTCTAGCTTGGGAATTGTTCCGTACCATCAGATTAATTGGAACATTTCCATATTAAAATATTAATATTATTACATGTGTCAGCAAGAATAATGGCAATAAATATCAGTTTGAAGCAATCAGATTGACCCACAGTCCATGCGCTGATAACTCTGATTATACTTATTCTAGGTATTTACAGATTGCCCTGCTGAATTTGCTCATTATCGGGGAGAAACTCACACTATTTTTCAGGTTGTCCCCCCCCCTCTACCCAATCACACTCCAATTGGGCAGTAGCGAGGTCACCCCCCACCGAACCCTACTCTGGAATCAAGACCCGGAGGCCAAACTCTTGCCGCTGGGAGCTGCCGTCCAATCAGAGGCCGCTAGCTCTGATGCTCAGTAGCGCCACTTTGGGGAGGCCGTGGAGCCGTGTGGAGATGGGCGCGGATAGAGAGGAGAACCCTCTATCGCAGAGCCAAAACAGCTGAATGCTAATAGTGGGTCAGCACTGCCGCTGCAGGGTTCGATTCTCGGCTCGGGTCACTGTTTGTGTGGAGTTTGCACATTCTCCTCGTGTCCGCGTGGGTTTCCTCCCACAGTCCAAAGATGTGTGGGTTGGGTCGATTGACCATGTTAAAATTGCCCCTTCACGTCCTGGGATGCTTAGGTTAGAGGGATCAGTGGGTATAATATGTAGGGATATTGGGATAGGGCTTGGGTGGGATTGTGTGCGGTGCAGACTCAATGGGCTGAAGGGCCTCTTTCTGCACTGTAGGGTTCAATGGTTCTATGATTCTTTCACAAATCAGTTAGGTGAAGTTGATCAACGGATATGGGGCGGGGGTGGGGAGGTGTGGAATAGAATGGGCAACCTCTTTCAGGTCACCTCTCATCCTTCCATCTCTTTATGGAGAAGAGACCGAGCTCCCTCAACCTATCCTCAGAAAGTCAATCTCCTCTACACCCTTTCAATAGCTTCCACATCCTTCTTGTAATGAGGTGACCAGAATTGAGCACAATATTTTGAGAGACACCATGTTGTTTTCAGAATCAGTTTTATGGTTACGCTGGTGCTGAGTGCCAATGAGGTATTTACCCATCGGGGTTGGATGCCTTAGCCAATTGATTGGGGGGCAGGAAGGGCAATTGATGGGATGGGATACTGACTGACCTGACCCATCCCCCTCCCCCCACCCCCCCCCCTCACCCTTTTTCCCATCTCCACAAGAATTCGTTTTGGGCCAACAACACCCATGGCCACCCCACCATTAGTCGAGACCCTTGGGTGGCCAGTTAATGCCACCTGTACTAACCCAGACCTCGGCAGGTCCGAGTGGCCTGCTTCTCACTTCTGGGGGTGGGGGGCATGAGGGGGCAAGTCTCCCTATCATGGGATCGAGGGACAGGACATCGGGAAGATACAGGGAGTGGGACACCCACTGCTGACCCCTCTGCTTCAGACAAGCCCCCACCGCACAAACCCCTCCTCTACATGCTTTTTTATCTCCTTAGAGAGACGAAGGTTGAGAGGCGACCCGATCGAGGTTTATAAGATGCTGAGAGGTATAGATAGGGTGGATTCTTGGGGGCTATTTCCCAGGGCTGAAATGGTCACTACGAGAGGACGCGGGTGATTTAAAATAGGGATCATGAGCCTTGGGAGTCCCTGGGAAGTGTGTAAATAGATGATGATATTGATGTACTTGTTTTTATCCTACAGGTGCTTTGGTCCACCTTGTTGTCTAACAAGGGGCATACACGCGATGGGTCGTGAGAGGACTGCTCTTGGATTTTTTGAGAGTATCCTAGTGCTTTGGTTCAGGATTAATCGAATTTCTTCCGAGTTTTATTCTAGTGTCAGATCACACCTAGAATGAGGCCTTTGGGCCCATCTAATTCCTGCCTCCCATCTTCCACAAGCCCGATTATTTCATCTGCTGGGGAAGAGGTTCTGCTTAAAGATGTTCTGAATCCCAAAGGGAATTAAGTAAATCTCCGGAATACTCTGTGCACACACATATCCTGCTTTATATTTTTACACGATACCATCAAACATTATATCGGGTTTTATTGTTAAATGTCTCCCCTTGCTTAATCTGCAAAGCCACTCTTGTACAACATTATAGCTCTCACATTGCGGATGTTGGGGGCAGGAGGGGTGTACGTGTGTGTGTACAGGGTGATGAAGAGGAAGTGGTTCTGAGCTCCAAGTATCTCGGGGTCCAGATCACCAATAACCTGTCCTGGTCCCCCCCCACCATGCTAACACTATAGTTAAGGAAGCCCCACCAACACCTCTACCTTCTCAGGAGACTAAGGAAATTTGACATGTCCACTACCACTCTCTCCAACTTTTACAGATGCCCCATAGAAAGCATTCTTTCTGGGTGTGTCACAGTTTGGTGTGGGCTCCTGCTCTGCCCAAGACCGCAAGGAATTACAAAAGGATGTGAACGTAGTCCAATATATCACGCAAACCAGCCTCCCCTCCACTGACTTTGTCTACACTTCCCGCTGCCTCGGCAAAACAGCCGGCATAATTAAGGACCCTGCGCGCCCCGGACATTCTCTCTTCCACCTTCCTCCTTCGGGAAAGAGATACAAAAGTCTGAGGCCACGTATCAACCGACTCAAGAACGGCTTCTTCCCTGCTGCTGTCAGACTTTTGAATGGACTTACCTTGTATTAAGTTAATCTTTCTCTACATCCTCGCTATGACTGTAACACTACATTCTGCACTCTCTCCTTTCCTTCTCCTCTATGTACTCTATGAATGGTATGCTTTGTCTGTATAGCGCACAAGAAACAAAGTTTAAAGTTTATTAGTGTCACAATAGCCTTACATTAACACTGTAATGAAGTTACAGTGAAAATCCTCTAGTCGCCACACTCCAGCGACATTCAGGTACACCGAGGGAGAATTTAGCACGGGCAGTGTACCTAACCAGCATGTTTTTCAGAGACTGCAGGAGGAAACCGGAGGAAACACAGGGATACCCGGGTCCCTGGTGCTGTGAGGCAGCAGTGTTAACCCACTGTGCGCTGAGCCGGGAATCGAACCCGGGTCCCTGTGAGGCAGCAGTGTTAACCCACGGTGCACTGAGCCGGGAATCGAACCCGAGTCCCTGTGAGGCAGCAGTGTTAACCCACTGTGCACTGAGCCAGGAATCGAACCCGGGTCCCAGTGAGGCAGCAGTGTTAACCCACTGTGCACTGAGCCGGGAATCGAACCCGGGTCCCGGGTCCCTGTGAGGCAGCAGTGTTAACCCACTGTGCACTGAGCCGGGAATCGAACCCGGGTCCCTGTGAGGCAGCAGTGTTAACCCACTGTGCGCTGAGCCGGGAATCGAACCCGGGTCCCTGGTGCTGTGAGGCAGCAGTGTTAACCCACTGTGCACTGAGCCGGGAATCGAACCCGGGTCCCTGTGAGGCAGCAGTGTTAACCCACGTGCACTGAGCCGGGAATCGACCGGGTCCCTGTGAGGCAGCAGTGTTAACCCCGTGCTGAGGGAATGGTGGGTCCCTGGAGCAGCAGTGTTAACCCACGTGCCTGAGCGGGAATCGAACCCGGGTCCCTGTGAGGCAGCAGTGTTAACCACTGTGCACTGAGCCGGGAATCGAACCCGGGTCCCTGTGAGGCAGCAGTGTTAACCCACGGTGCACTGAGCCGGGAATCGAACCCAGGTCCCTGTGAGGCAGCAGTGTTAATCCACTGTGCACTGAGCTGGGAATTGAACCCGGGTCCCTGTGAGGCAACAGTGTTAATCCACGGTGCACTGAGCCGGGAATCGAACCCGGGTCCCTGTGAGGCAGCAGTGTTAATCCACGGTGCACTGAGCTGGGAATCGAACCCGGGTCCCTGTGAGGCAACAGTGTTAATCCACTGTGCGCTGAGCTGGGAATCGAACCCGGGTCCCTGTGAGGCAGCAGTGTTAACCACTGAGCGGGAATCGAACCCGGTCCCTGTGTCAGCAGTGTTAACCCACTGTGCGCTGAGCCGGGAATCGAACCCGGGTCCCTGTGAGTCAGCAGTGTTAACCCACTGTGCGCTGAGCTGGGAATCGAACCCGGGTCCCTGTGAGGCAGCAGTGTTAACCCACTGTGCGCCTGAGCTGGGAATCGAACCCGGGTCCCTGGTGTGTGAGGCAGCAGTGTTAACCCACTGTGCACTGAGCTGGGAATCGAACCCGGGTCCCTGTGAGGCAGCAGTGTTAACCCACTGTGCACTGAGCTGGGAATCGAACCCGGGTCCCTGTGAGGCAGCAGTGTTAACCCACTGTGCACTGAGCTGGGAATCGAACCCGGGTCCCTGTGAGGCAGCAGTGTTAACCTACTGTGCGCTGAGCCGGGAATCGAACCCGGGTCCCTGTGAGTCAGCAGTGTTAACCCACTGTGCGCTGAGCCAGGAATCGAACCCGAGTCCCTGGTGCTGTGAGGCAACAGTGTTAACCTACTGTGCGCTGAGCCGGGAATCGAACCCGGGTCCCTGTGAGGCAGCAGTGTTAACCCACTGTGCGCTGAGCCGGGAATCGAACCAGGGTCCCTGGTGCTGTGAGGCAACAGTGTTAACCCACTGTGCGCTGAGCCGGGAATCGAACCCGGGTCCCAGGCGCTGTGAGGCAGCAGTGTTAACCCGCTGTGCGCTGAGCCGGGAATCGAACCCGGGTCCCAGGCGCTGTGAGGCAGCAGTGTTAACCCGCTGTGCGCTGAGCCGGGAATCGAACCCGGGTCCCAGGCGCTGTGAGGCAGCAGTGTTAACCCGCTGTGCGCTGAGCCGGGAATCGAACCCGGGTCCCAGGCGCTGTGAGGCAGCAGTGTTAACCCACTGTGTCACTGTGCAGCCCCAGTTTGAAAATACTTTTTGCTGTATCCCAATACATGCGATAATAACAATCAAATTTGTGAGGCTGGGAGACAGTGGATGGATCAGTGAGTTTAATCATTAGGTGTTTGGATGTTCCTGTGCTCCTAGTGTGGGAATATGGATTGCAGAATGAGGAATAGGCCAAGCTCATGAGCTGAGAATCTTATCACAACACTGCACTCTGTAAGGGGCAGTGTGACGGGGTGTGTGTGTGAGGGGCAGTGTGACAGGGTGTGTGTGTGTGAGGGCAGTGTGTGTGTGTGTGTGAGGGGCAGTGTGACAGGGGCAATGTCACAGGGTGTGTGCAGTGTGACAGGGTGTGTGTGTGAGGGGCACAGGGTGTGTGTGTGACAGTGTGACAGGGTGTGTGTGTGTGAGGGACAGTGTGAGGGTGTGTGTGTGTGTGGGGCAGTGTGACAGGGTGTGTGTGTGTGGGCGGTGTGACAGGGTGTGTGTGTGTGTGGGCAGTGTGACAGGGAGTGTGTGTGACAGTGGGTGTGTGTGTGTGTGGGGCAGTGTGACAGGGTGTGTGTGTGTGAGGGGCAGTGTGACAGGGTGTGTGTGTGTGTGGGGCAGTGGACAGGGTGTGTGTGTGTGTGACAGGGTGAGGGGCAGTGTGACAGGGTGTGTGTGTGAGGGGCAGTGTGACAGGGTGTGTGTGTGTGTGGGGCAGTGTGACAGGTGTGTGTGTGTGAGGGGCAGTGTGACAGGGTGTGTGTGTGTGTGGGGCAGTGTGACAGGGTGTGTGTGTGAGGGGCAGTGTGACAGGATGTGTGTGTGTGAAGGGCAGTGTGACAGGATGTGTGTGTGTGTGACAGGGTGTGTGTGTGTGAGGGCAGTGTGACAGGGTGTGTGTGTGTAAGGGGCAGTGTGACAGGGTGTGTGTGTGTTGTGTGAGGGGCAGTGTGACAGGTGTGTGAGGGGCAGTGTGACAGGGTGTGTGTGTGTGAAAGGCAGTGTGACAGGATGTGTGTGTGTGTGGGGCAGTGTGACAGGGTGTGTGTGTGTGAGGGGCAGTGTGACAGGGTGTGTGTGTGTGAGGGGCAGTGTGACAGGGTGTGTGTGCAGTGTGTGTGTGTGTGTGTGTGAGGGCAGTGTGACAGGGTGTGTGTGTGAGGGGCAGTGTGACAGGGTGTGTGTGTGAGTGTGACAGGGGCAGTGTGACAGGGTGTGTGTGTGTGAGGGGCAGTGTGTGTGTGTGTGGGCAGTGTGACAGGGTGTGTGTGTGTGAAGGGCAGTGTGACAGGATGTGTGTGTGTGGGCAGTGTGACAGGGTGTGTGTGTGAGGGGCAGTGTGACAGGGTGTGTGTGTGTAAGGGCAGTGTGACAGGGTGTGTGTGTGTGTGTGTGTGAGGGGCAGTGTGACAGGGTGTGTGTGTGAGGGCAGTGTGACAGGGTGTGTGTGTGTGAAAGGCAGTGTGACAGGATGTGTGTGTGTGTGGGGCAGTGTGACAGGGTGTGTGTGTGTGTGAGGGGCAGTGTGACAGGGTGTGTACAGTGTGACAGGGTGTGTGTGTGTGTGTGAGGGGCAGTGTGACAGGGTGTGTGTGTAAGGGCAGTGTGACAGGTGTGTGTGTGTGTGTGGGGCAGTGTGACAGGGTGTGTGTGTAAGGGGCAGTGTGACAGGGTGTGTGTGTGTGTGAGGGGCAGTGTGACAGGGTGTGTGTGTGTGAGGGATGTGTGACAGGGTGTGTGGTGTGTGGGCAGTGTGACAGCGTGTGTGTTGTGAGGGGCAGTGTGACAGGGTGTGTGTGTGAGGGGCAGTGTGACAGGGGTGTGTGTGTGGGGCAGTGTGACAGGTGTGTGTGTGAGGGGCAGTGTGACAGGTGCAGTGTGACAGGATGTGTGTGTGTGAGGGACAGTGTGACAGGATGTGTGTGTGTGAGGGGCAGTGACAGGGTTGTGTGTGTGTGACAGGTGGGGTGTGTGTGTGAGGGACGGTGTGACAGGTGTGTGTGTGTGTGTGAGGGCAGTGTGACAGGGTGTGTGTGTGTGGGGGGGGAGTGTGACAGGGTGTGTGTGTGTGTGGGGCAGTGTGACAGGGTGTGTGTGTGTGAGGGCAGTGTGACAGGGGTGTGAGGGGCAGTGTGACAGGGTGTGTGTGTGTGTGGGGCAGTGTGACAGGGTGTGTGTGTGTGTGGGGCAGTGTGACAGTGTGTGTGTGTGAGGGGCATTGTGACAGTGTGTGTGTGTGAGGGGCAGTGTTTTGATAATTGAGTTTAATTGTTGAGTAAATCACGGGTTTGGTAAATCAGACAAGTTTCTTTCCCAATCCCTGCGCTGGTCATTAACACTGGGCAGCATGATAGCACAGTGGTTAGCACTGCTGCTTCACAGCTCCAGGGTCCTGGGTTCGATTCCCGGCTCGGGTCACTGTGTCTGTGTAGAGTTTGCACATTCTTCCCGTGTCTGCGTGGGTTTCCTCTGTGTGCTCCGGCTTCCTCCCACAGTCCAAAGATGTGCGGGTTAGGTGGATTGGCCGTGCTAAGAAATTGCTCTTTAGTGTTCCAGGATGTGTACGTTAGAGAGTAAATGTATAGGGATAGGGCTTGGGTGGGATTGTGTTCAGTGCAGACTTGGTGGGCCTCTTTCTGTGCTGTAGGGATTCTATGGTCGAGGCTGCTAACCAACTCACCGATATCTTGGTGAATATGTAAAGACACAGCGAGAGGACAGACAGGTAGATCCTAATCCGGCTCCCCCCAAATCTCTTCTTCAGGTATTCCGGCATTGTCACCACCTGGAATAGGGAGAACGGTCAGTGTGAAGAGGAGGAGGTACAGCACAGGCAGAGAAGGGAGAGGACAGCAGCTCAGCAATGAACTTACCCCCGCTCTGATGTAAATCGGTACGAACAGCCATCCCAGAATAATGACAATGACCAGAGCCTGGCGAGACAGAGAACAGCGAAAGGTTATTGGAAAAATCAATTACGCTGACAATATGAACTCACAGAGTGGCGATTTCTGTCTCAAATAAAACTGTGGAAAGATACAGTTTGGAAGTGTTCTGATTTCAGAGATGTGATTTAATTAAACACAGCCAGTCAGAGTGAAGCTGGCGGCCCTCACGAAATTCAAACATGCTGCTGAACTCAGCAAGGAGTTCACAATGTTACGTTAACGTAGGCCAGTGTGTGTTTTGTTACTTATTTTAATTTTATTTTAGAAGTACGCCACCCTTCAGGATCTGTCACCATGAGGACTGAACTCTTCTCAATTTTTTGCTGTTTTTGTAGCCATTTCGTGTCCCAATTAACATCCATTTTCATTATTTATTTGTACTCTGAGACTATTTGATTGATTCAGTCAGCTCAGGATATATTGCAGGGCTGTCTTTCAGGCCTTTTATCCAGGCCTTTTGTGTAGGCTTATTGTTCAGGTGTGTTGTGCAGGCCTGTTGTCTAGGCCTGTTATCTAGGCCTGTTGTTCGGGTCTGTTGTCTAGGCCTGTTATCTAGGCCTGTTGTTCGGGTCTGTTGTCTAGGCCTGTTATCTAGGCCTGTTGTGCAGGTCTGTTGCCTAGGCCTATTATCTAGGCCTCTGACGCAGGCCTGTTGTGCAGGCCTGTCGTTCAGGCCTATTATCCAGCTCTGTCGTGCAGCCTTGTTATTCAGGTTTGTTGTCCAGACCTGTTAGCCAGCCTTTGTCATTCAGGCCTGTCATCCAGGCCTGCTGTCCAGACCTGTTGAAATGGTTGACAGCTGTTATTCATGCCTGTTTCTCAGTTGGTTTTCGAGCTGTGTGCCTATTTTGGACGTAGGTGGGTGTGGGAAGTGTGAGTGGCAGGTGAGGAAAAACTCTGTTCATCCCCACCCCAGCAAACATACATTCCCCATTCCTCCCCCAATCCCACAAACACCCCCCCCTAATCCCTCCCTAGCAACACACACTCCCTATACCCTCCCTTATAGATCCCAGTATGGCAAAACAGTACCTATCCTAATCCCTCCCACCATTATCATCCCCATTCACAACAGTGCTGCTGGACAATCCCTGAGACTACAGCACTGCCGCTTCAGAGAGTTTCCAGCACACCTCACCCCCTCGTCCATTAGAAAATTTCCAGCCCATTCTCCCAGCCGTAGCAATGTTTGCTGCTGCCAGCACTAGGACCTGTAGTCAACACTCTGACCGTGCTGAGAGACAGAAGTTGGACCCCCTGAACAACAGCACACCCCCCCCACCCCCGCAGAGCCCCACAAACCAAAACACAACATGGCCGCCACAACACAACCCCCCACTCCCGAGCGGTAGGGAGCAGTTTGAACGTGGAGACTGACCTCCTCACTGATTGGGTTCTTTCCCTACCTGATCCCTCTGCAGTGAGCAAGGTGGTTCAGGCTGCAATGATTGGGAATGAATCTCGCCAATCATGTTGCGATGAACGCAAAAATGTGCAAATTTGGTATTGTGCCTATTTCGGGCAAGCTAACGCCAATTCTTTCTCTCGGTAAAACAGACGCCGTTCCAGCTTCACACCCGATTTTCCTGCCTCACGGTGGGGTGTGATGAGGCAGTAAAATTCCACCCAATGACTCAATATCCATTGATGCCCAACAGCCATCGAAACATATTAATCCCAGTCTCCTGCCAGATTTATATTCAAGTCAGACAGTCATCAATTCAGATTTATACCTACGTTCCACTCAAATCCTCCGGTAGCGATCCCGCCTGCTGCACCATTTCCAGCTAAACCCACAAAGTGACCACTGCCGATGTTACTGGCAAACAGGGAGGCTCCAATCTGCGGGAGAGAAAGACAGGGGAAACTTAGAGCTGCGTATCAGGAGGGTGGGTTCCCCCACGTATCAGGGGGTGCATTCCCCCATGTACCAGGGAATACATTCCCCCACGTACCAGGGGGTGCATTCCCCCACGTATCAGGGGGTGCATTCCACTACGTACCAGGGGGTGCATACAGGGATAAGGGGGTGCATTCCGCCACATACCAGGGGTTACATTCCCCCACATACCAGGGGGTGGGTTCCCTCATGTACCAGGGGGATGCATTCCGCCACGTACCAGGGGGTGCATTCCCCCACGTACCAGGGAGCACATTCCCCCATGTACCAGGGAGTACATTCCCCCACGTACCAGGGGGTGCGTTCCCTCACATACCAGGGAGTACATTAACCCACGTACCAGGGAGCACATTCACCAACGTACCAGGGAATACATTCCCCCACTTACTAGGGGGTGCGTTCCCTCACATACCAGGGAGTACATTCCCCCACATACCAGGGGGTACATTCCCCCACATACCAGGGGGTGCATTCCCCCACATACCAGGGGGGTGTTCCCCCACTCATAGCAGGGGGTGCGTTCCCCCACATACCAGGGGTGACATCCGTGCCCCCACACCGGGGGTGCATTCCCCACATACAGGGGGTGCATTCCCCATACCAGGGTGCATTCCCCACAGGGGGGGGTGCATCCCCCCACATACCAGGGGGTGCATTCCCCACATAACAGGGGGTACATTCCCCCACATACAGGGGGCATTCCCCCACCAGGGGACATTCCCCCACATACCAGGGGGTGCATTCCTCACATACCAGGGGGCATTCCCCCATACCCATACCAGGGTGCATTCCCCCACATACCAGGGGGTGCATTTCCTCACATACCAGGGGTATTCCCCCATACCAGGGGTGCATTCCCCCACATACCAGGGGGTGCATTCCCCCACATACCAGGGGGTGCATTCCCCCACATACCAGGGGGTGCATTCCCCCACATACCAGGGGGTGCATTCCCCCACATACCAGGGGGTGCATCCCCCACATACCAGGGGGTGCATTCCCCCACATACCAGGGGGTGCTTCCCCCATACCAGGGGGTGCGTCCCCCCACATACCAGCATACCAGGGGTGCATTCCCCCACATACCAGGGGGTGCATTCCCCCACATACCAGGGGGTGCATTCCCCACATACCAGGGGGTGCATTCCCCCACATACCGGGGGTGCATTCCACCACATACCAGGGGGTGCATTCCCCACATACCAGGGAGGGCATTCCCCCACATAGGGGATGCATTCCCCCACATACCAGGGGGTGCATTCCCCACATACCAGGGGTGCTTTCCCCCCACATACAGGGGGTGCATTCACATACCGGGGGTGCATTCCCCCACATACCAGGGGGTGCATACCAGCCACATACCAGGGGGTGCATTCCCCACATACCAGGGGTGCGTCCCCCCACATACCAGGGGTGCATTCCCTCACATACCAGGGGGTGCATTCCCCCACATACCAGGGGGTGCGTCCCCCCACATACCAGGGGGGTGCATTCCCACATACCAGGGGGTGCGTGCATTCCCCCACAACCAGGGGTGCACAGCCCCCACATACCAGGGGGTGCATTCCCCACATACCAGGGGGTGCATTCCCCACATACCAGGGGTGCATTCCCCACATACCAGGGAGTGCATTCCCCCATACCAGGGGGTGCATCCCCCACATACCAGGGGGTGCATTCCCCCACATACCAGGGGGTGCGTCCCCACATACCAGGGGGTGCATTCCCCCACATCGTCCCCCCAGATACCAGGGGTGCATTCCGCCACATACCAGGGGGTGCATTCCACCACATACCAGGGGGTGCATTCCCCCACACGGGGGCATTCCATACCAGGGGGTGCATTCCCCCACTACCAGGGGGTGCTCCCCCACATACCAGGGGGTGCATTCCCCACATACCAGGGGGTGCATTCCCCCACATACCAGGGGGTGCATTCCCCCACACACCAGGGGGTGCATTCCGCCACATACCAGGGGGTGCATTCCCCCACATACCAGGGGGTGCATTCCGCCACATACCAGGGGGTGCATTCCCCACATACCAGGGGGTGCATTCCCCCACATACCAGGGAGTGCATTCCCCCACATACCAGGGGATGCATTCCCCCACATACCAGGGGGTGCATTCCCCCACATACCAGGGGGTGCGTCCCCCCACATACAGGGGGTGCATTCCCCACATACCAGGGGGTGCATTCCCTCACATACCAGGGGGTGCATTCCCCCACATACCAGGGGGTGCGTCCCCCCACATACCAGGGGATGCATTCCGCCACATACCAGGGGGTGCATTCCACCACATACCAGGGGGTGCATTCCCCCACATACCAGGGGGTGCATTCCCCACATACCAGGGGATGCTTCCCCCACATACAGGGGGGTGCATTCCCCACATACCGGGGGTGGTGCATTCCCCCACATACCAGGGGGAGCATTCCCCCACATGCCAGGGGATGCATTCCCCCACATACAGGGGGAGCATTCCCCTACATACCAGGAGGAGCATTCCCCTACATACCACGGGATGCACCCCCTCACGTACCTGGGGTATATATCCCCATGTACCAGGGTGGGACGGGGGTATGTTACCCCATGTATTATTAACCAACAAGTTCCAGGTTTTGTTGCAGCAAAACTATCGACTTCACCATCAGTGAAACTGACAACAACCTTTAAAATTCAGCAAGGTTCCGGATAACCATGGAACGCAGGCATTTCTATCAGCCAGTGGACACTGCTCTATAATTTACAGCGTAAAATCCCTGCAGACTGCATGCTCTTTCCTTTCTGTGTCAACCCCGTCGCACATTTATTTCGCTATCTGCTCATTCGCGCTCCAAGTGAAGGATTTTAACTGTTTGTAAACTTCCCGCTTTCCTGTGCGTGTGGATATGTCAACCTGATTGGCTGTTTACCTGCTGAGATTACTGAGGCCAAGCAGTCCATTCGGAATCTAATGAGGGTAGTCAGGGCGGGGGGTGGAGGTGTGGAAGAGGAGGTGGGAGGGCAGAAGAGGGGGGTGGGGAGTGGGGGCGGGGGAAAACGTGACATGCACTGCCAAAATCTATGGCAACCTGTTGCTCTGCCTTCCAGAGACTCCAATCCTTAATTGGTAAATGCACAGTTGCCGGTGAGGCTCTGGGGTTCAATAGGAGGTAAGAACATAAGAAATAGGAGCAGGAGTTGACCATCCAGCCCCTCGAGCCTGCCCCACCATTCAATAAGATCATGGCTGATCTGAAGTGAATCAGTTCCACTTTCCTATAACCCTTAATTCCGTTGTCTATCAGAAACCGATCTACCCGGGACTTCAATATATTCAGCGAGGGAGCCTCCACCACTTCAATGGGCAGAGAATTCCAGAGACTCACCACCCTTTGCGTGAAGAAGTTCTTCCTCAACTTCGTTCTAAACTGCCTCGCGTTTATTTTGAGACTGTGTGCCCTCTCATTCTGGTTTCCTTTCTAAGTGGAAAGAATTTCTCTACCTCTACCCTATCTAGCCCCTTTATTATCTTGTAAGTCTCTATAAGATCCTCCCTCAGCCTTCGAAACTCCAATGAGTACAGGCCCAATCTCCTCAATCTCTCCTCATAAGCTAACCCCCTCATCTCCGGTATCAACCTGGTGAACCTTCTCTGTACTCCCTCCAAAGCCAATATATCCTTCTGCAAATAAGGGGACCAGAATGGTGTATACATCAATCATTTATTTGTATCTTTGGCATTTCTTGTGCAGAATCCCACTGTGTAAAAAAAAAAGCCCTTCGGCCCATCGAGTTCCCACTGACACATTGAAGATACGTGAACTCCATCTAATCCCGTTCACCGTCATCTGGCCCAGAGCCCTGAATGTTATGATGTGCCAAGTTCTCATCCAGATACTTTTTAAAAGATCTGAGGTAATCTATCTCCCCCCTCCTCCCAGGCAGTGCATTCCAGACCCTCTGGGTAAAGACATTTTTCCTCAGATCCCCTTTAAACCTCCCACCCCTCACCTTGAACCTGTGTCCCTTTGTGACTGACCCTCGAACTAAGGGGAATAGTTGCTCCTTATCCACTCTGTCCGTGCCCCTCATAGCCTTGACCATCTCGATCAGGTCGGCCCTCAGTCTTCTCTGCTCCAACGGAAACAACCCAAGCCTACCCAATCTCTCTCTTCATGAGTTAAATGCTCCATCTCAGGCAGAATCCTGATAAATCTCCTCTGCACCCCTCCAGCACAATCACATCCTTCCGATAATGTGGGGTCTGGAATTGCACACTGTACTTCAGCTGTGACCAAAGTCCTGTAACTCCAACGTGACCTCCCTGCTTTTGTAATCTATGCCTCAATTGATAAAGAAGAACAAAGAACAAAACAGCACGGGAAACAGGCCCTTCGGCCCAACGAGCCCGCACCGCCACCCCGATGTTCCCACCTCTACCCGCGATCCCTGTCTATGTTTATAGATCTATGGATTGAAAACCAAATTTGAGACAATTTAGGGAGAATTTGTTTTGCCAATTAGCCTAAGAGCACATCTTTGGGATGTGGGAGGAAACCGGAGCACCCGGAGAAAACCCACGCAAGCACCGGGAGAATGCGCAAACTCCCACAGACACAGGCCCAAATCCATGTATCTGCACAGCACAGCGATAGTCACTGAGCTGTCGTGTTGCCCATCAGATGGTCCAGGTCAAGCGTACACTAACGACGTGAAGCACTGGGATACTCTGGAAAAAAAATCCAAGAGCAGCCCTCTCACGACCCATCGCGTGTATGCCCCTCATTAGAGGATGAGGGGGGTAAGGTATAATTTGGATGCGAGAGGGAGTTTTTCACACAGAGGGTGGTGGGGGTATGGAATGCGCTACCAAGTAAAGTGGTGGAGGCAGGTACTCTGGAGTTATTTAAGAGATACTTAGATGGGCACAAGAACAGAATGGGAATGGAGGGGTAAAGAAAACTGATTTAAAATTGGGATCATGAGCCTTGGGAGTCCCTGGGAAGTGTGTAAATAGATGATGATATTGATGTACTTGTTTTTATCCTACAGGTGATTTGGTCCACCTTGTTGTCTAATGAGGGGTATACACGCGATGGGTCGTGAAAGGGCTGCTCTTGGATCTTTTTCAAGAATATAAGGGGTAGGAGTCTTAGCTGTGTTGTAGAGCAGAAGGATCTCGGGGTCCGGGTCCATAGGACTCTTAAATTGGCCTCGCAGGTGGAGGAAATCGGATGTTGTTGAGGCAAACTCACTGGGGTCTTTTCAGAGACTTCTGGATGAGTATATGGAAACGAATAGGATAGGGGGTTAGAGATAGGTCTGTGGATTGGTAGATGTGATCGGCGCAACTCGTGGGCCGAAGGGCCTGTTTGTGCTGTATTGTTCTATGTTCTATGTTCTATCCTAGTGCTTTACGTCGTTAGTGTACGCTCAACCTGGACCATCTGATGGGCAACACAACTATCACTGTGCTGTGCAGATACATGGATTTGGGCCTGTGTCTGTGGGAGTTTGCGCACTTGTTTGCGTGGGTTTTCTCCGGGAGCTCCGGTTTCCTCCCACATCCCAAAGATGTGCTCTTAGGCTAATTGGCAAAACAAATTCTCCCTAAATTGTCTCAAATTTGGTTTTCAATCCGTAGATCTATAAACATGGACAGGGATCGCGGGTAGAGGTGGGAACATCGGGGAGGCGGCGCTGGCTCGTTAGGCCGAAGGGCCCGTTTCCCGTGCTGTTTTGTTCTTTGTTCTTTGAAGGATTAAAAAAGGCAAGTGTCCCGTCTGCCTTTTTCACCACCCCACTAACGTGCCTCTCTGTCTTCAGAGATCTGTAGATAAACACGCTGAGTTCTCTTTATTCCACAGAGCTTCTACCATTCGTTGAGTATTTTCTTGCCAAATTATTCCTCCCAAAGTCTATCACCTCACACTTTTCGGGGTTAAATTCCACCCATCCCTTATCTGCCCATTCCACCAGCCTTCTATTATCTTCTTGTAACTCCGCCTCACTATTAACCACCCCGTTCAATCTTTGTATCATCCACAAACTTACTAAATCCTACCTTCCACATTATCATTAATGCCCTTTGTATAATAGGGGGCCCAGCACAGATCCCTGTGGTACTCCACTGAACACTGGCTCCCAGTCACTAAAGCATCTATCATCACCCTGTGCCTCCTACAACAGGTATATAATTGATTGCTTTGTATATAATCATTGATTTTGGGTTCCCTCGGTGTACTCTGGTTTCCTCTCATCCTACAAAAATGTGCAGCTTGGCCATGCTAAAATATATACATGAGTGTCAGGGAAATTAGCAGGGTTTTGGGGGTAGAAGCTGGGTGGAATTGTGGTCAGTGCAGACTTGATGGGTTGAATAGAACAAAGAATGAAGCACAGGAAACAGGCCCTTCGGCCCTACAAGCCCATGCTGCCCATTCTAACACTCAATGAGTGCCTCATTCCAATCCTTCTTCTACCTACGACTTTTGTCTACATCTAGCAGAACTCCACAATGAAGGGGGTGCAAATTTAGGGAATTATGTGTGCGCCAGATTAAGGGAGGTCCAATTTATGGACAATTTATTAACACCAATCAGCCTAAAAGCATGTTTTTGGGATGTGGGTGGAAACCGGAGCACCCGGAGAAAACCCACGCAAGCACAGGGAGAATGTGCAACAGGCACCTACCCAAGCCGGAGATCTGACCCTGGTCCCTGTATCTGCACGGCAAAGAGTGATAGTCACTGGGCTGTCATGTTGCCCATCAATTGGTCCAGTTTAAGCGTACACTAATGATGTGAATGGTCTCCTTCTGCACTGTAGGGTCTCTGTGATATTTTTATATCATAGACACCAAGGTCAGAGGATTTGCAGACAGTGAGGATGGATGTTACAGGTGAATTTCGGAGCTGTGAGGTCGTGTTGCAACTGTACAAAACTCTGGTGTGGCCGCACTTGGAGTATTGCGTACAGTTCTGGTCGCCGCGTTATAAGAAAAATGTGGAGGCATTGGAAAGGCTGCAGAGGAGGTTTACCAGGATGTTGCCTGGTATGGTGGGTAGGTCTTATGAGGAAAGGCTGAGGGACTTGAGGTTATTTTCGTTAGAGAGAAGAAGGCTAAGAGGTGACCTAATTGAGGCATATAAGATGATCAGAGGGTTAGATAGGGTGGATAGTGAGAGCCTTTTTCCTCGGATGGCTAACACGAGGGGACATAGCTTTAAATTAAGGGGTGGTAGTTATAGGACGGGTGTTAGAGGTGGGTTCTTTACTCAGAGGATAGTAAGGGCGTGGAATGCCCTGCCTACAGCAGCTGTGGACTCGTCAAGTTTAAGGGCGTTCAAATGGTCAGTGGATAGACATATGGATAGCGTTGGAATAGTTTAGGTTAGAGGGTCATTAGATTGGCTCCATTGGTTGGCGCAAAATCGAGGGCCGAAGGGCCTGTACTGCGCTGTAATGTTCTATGTTCTATCTATAGTATTGACTTTATTTGTAAATATTGATTTTCCAGCCATATGTAACGAGGGAGATTTCAGTTGTACAATAATATAATGTGAAAAAGGAAAAAGATTGAATGTTGCGCGGATAAACCCAAAAAAAACGTTTACAAGAATGGATGAGAAACCTCAGTGAAGAGGATAGATTGGAGAGGTTGGGACTGTTCTCCTCGGTGAGAGGGAGGCTAAGAGGAGATTTGATAGAGATGTTGAAAATGGTGAGGGGTCAGAAAGGGAGAAACTGTCCCCACTCGTAGCAGGATCGAGAGTGAGAGGGCACAGATTTGAAAGTGATTTGCAGAAGAAGCAAATGTGACGTGAGAGAAATCAGCGAGTGGTTCTGAGACTGGAATGCGTTGCCTGGAGGTGGCTTTACAGAGGAGATCGAGTGATTATCTGTGTAGAAGCAATGTGCAGGGCTACGGGGAAAAGGGGAATGTGCGTCTGGAGAGCCAGCACAGAGGTGATGGGCCAAATGGCCTCCTTCTGCATCGTAACAACCCTGCGATTCTGAACGAAATGAACGGGTAGTTCATTAATCATAACCCAGCACCGTGTGAGGGAACCCGAGCACCAGACTCCGCTCTATCTGACCCAACTGATGTTTCTTCACTTCAATGAGTAAAATATTTATAGCAGATTGTAAACATCCAGTAAGTACATTTGCAGAAGAAGGATAATTAAAATGAAAGATACCATTCCAGGGGAGCACATAAATCAATAAACACGCCATTAAAAATTAACACGAGAATGAACTTTACTTCATTGCCGCGACACTATCAACTTTACACTCTGTGCTGACTAGTATAATACACGGTGACTGGAGACACAGATCAGGGGTTTGAGGGGGTTGGGAGGTGCGGGGGATAGGGGGCTGGGGGAGTGGACTGAAGGAGTTGGGGGAGTCAGGTCTTGGGGGTGGGGGGGGAGTACGGTGGGGTAGTGGAGGAGGTGGGGTTTGGGGGATGGAGGGTGGGAGTTGGGGCTGGGTGGGTGGAGGGGCGGGGTTTGAAGGAGTTGGGGGAGTCTGGGGGGAGGTAGGGGTCTGGGGGAGTGGGGGGGTAGGGGTTGGGGTAGTGGAGGAGGTGGGTGTTTGGGGGATGGAGGGTGGAGTTGGGGGCTGGGGTGGGTGGAGGGGTGGGGTTTGAAGGAGTTGGGGGGAGTTGGGGGGAGGGTAGGGGTCGTGGGGATAGGGGGCTGGTGGAGGGGTGGGGGTTTGAAGGAATTGGGGGGAGTTTGGGGGAGGGGAGGGGTCTGGGTATTGGGGGGGTGTAGGGGTTGGGATAGTGGAGGAGTGGGGGTTTGGGGGATGGAGGGGGGAGTTGGGGGGTGGGTGGGGGGGGGTTTGAAGGAGTTGGGAGGAGTCCAGGGGAGGGTAGGGGTCTGGGGGAGTGGGGGGGGTAGGGGTTGGGGTAGTGGAGGAGGTGGGTGTTTGGGGGATGGAGGGTGGGGTTGGGGGCTGGGTGGGTGGAGGGTGGGGGTTTGAAGGAGTTGGGGGGAGTCTGGGGGGAGGTAGGGGTCTGGGGGAGTGGGGGGGGTAGGGGTGGGGTAGTGGAGGAGGTGGGTGTTTGGGGGATGGAGGGGGGGAGTTGGGGGGGGGGGTGGAGGGGTGGGGGGTTGAAGGAATTGGGGGAGTCTGTGGGGGAGGGGGAGGGGTCTGGGGTAGTGGGGGGGTGTAGGGGTTGGGATAGTGGAGGAGTGGGGGTTTGGGGGATGGAGGGGGGAGTTGGGGGCTGGGTGGGTGGAGGGGTTGGGAGGTTTTATTTCCTCTTTTCTTTTGGGGGGGTGGGAGAAGTGGGATGGGTGGAAGAGTGGGGTGTGAGAGGCGGGTGGGGGAGTGTGTAGGAGGTGGCGGGTAGGGGGGGGTATGGAGGAGTGGGGGTTTGGGGGACGGAGGTTGGAGGCGGAGAGTGTGGGGATGGGGGGTTGGGAGTGAGGAGTGGGAGTTGGGGTGGGGGAGGTTGTGGCTGGGGGTGTTGGAGGGTAGGGAGTGGGGGAATTGGGGGGGGTGGGATAGGGGGGTTGGTGTGTGGAAATGAACCTTCACATTTTGATTCAGGCAAAGTTTAAGATGGAGCAGATATAAGAGGCAAGAGGAAGTGAAGTCCAGTATTTCAGAAGGGAACTTTAACATATCCGTATCACCAATACGGAGAGAGGGAAAAAAAACATGGCGGCAGAAGGTTGGGGGGTGGGGGGGAGGGGGTGAGAGGTCGAGAAGAAGCTGCAGGGATAGTGAGTGTGGGGTATGGCTTTCCACAATTTCCTGCATTCCGGAATGGTCCCAGGTAGCAAGAAAGGAGGGAGAGAGGAAACTGGGAATACTACAGTTAGCCTGACATCAGTTCCTGGCAAAATGTGGGAATCTGTTATTAAGGAATTCTTAAATGCCTTTTATAAATTATAGAATGATCAGAGTCAAACTGTTTTTATTCTTTTATGGGATGTGGGTGTCACTGGGTGTTGTGTATGTGTGTGTGTATGTGTGTGTGTCTGTGTGTGGGTGTCTGTGTGTGGGTGTGTGGGGGGTGTGCGTGGGTGTGTGGTGTGGGTGGGTGGGTGGGCGTGGGTGTGTGTGTGAGTGTCTGTGTCTGTCTGTGTGAGTGTGTGTGTGTCTGTGTGTGTCTGTGTGTGTGTGTGTGAGTGTCTGTGTGTGTGTGTCTGTGTGTGTGTGCGTCTGTGTGTGTGTGCGTCTGTGTGCGTGTGTCTGTGTGTGGGTGTGTGTGGGTGGGTTGGTGTGTGTGTGTGAGTGTCTGTGTGTGTGTGTCTGTGTGTGTGTGCGTCTGGTGGTGTGTCTGTGTGTGGGTGTGTGGTGGGTGGTGTGGGTGTGTGTGTGTGAGTGTCTGTGTGTGTGTGTGTGTGTGTGTGCGTGGGTGTGTGTGTGTGTGGGTGTGTTGTGTGTGTGTGAGGTTGTGTGTGTGTGTGTGTGTCTGTGCGTGGGTGTGTGGTGGGTGGGGTGTGGGTGTGTGGGTGTCTGTGCATGGGTGTGTGTGGTGGGTGTGGGTGTGTGTGTGGATGTGTCGTGTGTGTGTGAGTGTGTGTGTGTGGATGTGTTGTCTTGTGTGTGTGTCTGGTGTGTCTGTGTGTGTGTGTGTGTGGATGGGTCTGTGTGTGTGTGTGAGTGTCTGTGTCTGTGTGTGTCTGTGCGTGGGTGTGTGGGTGTGTGGGGTGGGTGGGCGTGGGTGTGTGTGTGTGAGTGTCTGTGTGTGTCTGTGTGGTGAGTATCTGTGTGTGTGTGTGTCTGTGCGTGGGTGGTGGTGTGTGTGTGTGTGGGTGTGTGTGTGTGTTGTGTGTGAGTGTGTGTCGGTGTGTGTCTGTGTGTGGGTGTGGGTGTGTCTGTGCGTGGGTGTGTGGTGTGTGTGTGTGTGGGTGGGTGTGGGTGTGTGTGTGTGTGAGTGTGTGTCGGTGTGTGTCTGTATGTGGGTATGCGGTGTGTGTGGGTGTGGGTGTGTGTCTGTGTGTGGGTGTGTGGTGTGTGCGTGTGTGTGTGGGTGTGGGTGTGTGTAAAAGAATGTGTTGATATATGTGCAGCACGGTGGCACAGTGGTTTAGCACTGCTGCTTCACAGCTCCAGGGACCTGGGTTCGATTCCCAGCTCGGGTCACTGACTGTGTGGAGTTTGCACATTCTCCCCGTGTCTGATGGGTTTCCTCCGGGTGCTCTGGTTTCCTCCCACAGTCCAAAGATGTGCGGGTTAGGTGAAATGGCTCTGCTAAAATTGCTCCTTAGTGACCTGAGATACATCAGTTGGAGGGATTAGCAGATAAATATGTAGGGATATGGGAATAGGGCCTGGGTGGGATTGTGGTTGGAGCAGACTCGATGGGCCAAATGGCCTCCTTCTGTACTGTCGGGTTCTACGATATGTGTGTGTGTGCCTCAGAGTGTTGGGAATCTGTGTGTGTGTGCCTCAGGAATCATAATATTTTCTTTTCTTTTTTAAAACCTGTTGTGGTCAAACAGAGAGAGGAGAGAAAGGGGGACCCATTTGATTGTAACACCGCCCTCCAGTAAGTGGCTGTGTCTCTGGATTGCTCCCCCTCCCATCTCCCTCCGGAATGTCCATCCACTTGTGGACAAGGCCTTGCCCCTTTGTGAGTGTAACAGGGAATGCGTGTCTGAGCAATAGGCCGGGGTGACTGAGGGATAAAGACTCTTTCCTCTTGAATGTAGTCTCTCTGCCTGGCTGTACTCGATACCAGCTACCCCTCCCAGACCGTCCCAGTGTGATCCTTCTTAGCCATCTGCACACGGGGGTCTGGCCACATCTTTCTGTGCTGTAAAACTCCAGCACTCAGCTTTGGCCCTCGTTTAGCACCACATTCCTGAAGCTACTGATCTACTCAGCCACATTTCATCTCCTGCTTTCATTCACAACCATCCTCAACACCAGTGCCCCACAGGGCTGTGTTCTCAGCCCCCTACTATACTCCTTATACACCTCTCACTGTGCGGCCAAATTCCCCTACAACTCCATTTTCAAGTTTGCCGATGACACCACCGTAGTGGGTCGGATCTCAAACAACGATGAGACAGAGTACAGGAATGAGATGGAGAATCTGGTGAACGGGTGCAGGGACAATAATCTCTCCCTCAATGTTAACAAAACGAAGGAGATTGTCATCGACTTCAGGAAATGCAGTGGAGAACATGCCCCTGTCTACGTCAATAGGGACAAAGTAGAAAGGATCGACAGCTTCAAGTTTTTAGGTGTCCAGATCACCCACAACCTGTCCTGGTCTCCCCATGCCGACACTATAGTTAAGAAAGCCCCACCACTTTCTCAGAAGTCTAAGGAAATTTGGCGTGTCCGCTACGACTCTCACCAACTTTTACAGATGCCCCATAGAAAGCATTCTTTCTGGGTGTATCACAGCTTGGTCTGGGCTCCTGCTCTGCCCAAGACCGCAAGGAATTACAAAAGGTCGTGAATGTAGCCCAATCCATCACGCAAACCAGCCTCCCATCCATTGACTCTGTCTACACTTCCCGCTGCCTCGGCAAAGCAGCCGGCATAATTAAGGACCCCGCGCGCCCCGGACATTCTCTCTTCCACCTTCTTCTGTTGGGAAAAAGATACAAAAGTCTGAGGTCACGTACCGACCGACTCAAGAACAGCTTCTTCCCTGCTGCCGTCAGAATTTTGAATGGACCTACCTTGTATTAAGTTGATCTTTCTCTACACCCTGGCTATGACTGTAACACTACATTCTGCACGCACTCCTTTCCTTCTCTATGAACTGTACGCTTTGTCTGTACAGCACTCAAGAAACAATACATTCCACGATGTACTAATGCATGTGACAATAATAAATCAAATCAAACTTCTGCCTTTCGTAATAACTGCTTTCACTCATGTTTTCAAATCCTTTCTAGGAGTCTGGTTATTGCTGGAATTTTATCTGCTGGATTTTATATGTATGTCCCTAATTATTATGAAGCAATCCAGGTCTAACCTCAACTGGGACACACCTGTGAGTCTAGACATATTTTTAATTTGCCAACCCTACGCCTGACCCGTGTACATCTGACATAACTATCCTTATAAAAATTCTTTGCTGGGACGAGGTTGACGCTGGCTACACCCGTATTTATTGCCCAATCTTAACTGCCCTCAGAAGGCGAGGCGGAGCCCCCTTCTTGAACCGCTGCCATCCCTGTGGTGTAGGTACACCCACAGTGCTGTTAGAGAGACTCTTCCAGGATGTTGACCCCAGGAAGGAACTCAAACCGGCCCACCCACCCAATTCCCATTTCTTGAGTTTCATTCTGTTATTTGGGCAGCATGGTGGCACAGTGGTTAGCATCGCGGCCCCACAGCGCCAGGAATCCCGGGTTCGATTCCCGGCTCGGGTCACTGTCTGTGTGGAGTTTGCACATTGCGAGTTTACTATCAAATAAATCAGTTGGACTTAAACCTGGTGTTGTCAGACCTCTCACTGTGTGTCTTTCTCCCTCATGATAATATCCCTCTCTATCCTATGGTAATCTCTGTCTCTCATAGAATCCCTACAATGCAGAAGGAGGCCATTTGGCCCATCCAGCCTGTACCAGTAACAATCCTACCCAGGCCCTATCTCTGTAACCCCACATATTTACCCTATTAATCACCCTGACACTAAGAGGCAATTTAGCATGGCCAATCATCTTTGGAGGAAACTGGAGGAAACCCATGCAGACATGTGCAAACTCCGTACCGTCTATCCCTCTCTCTCTATCTCGATCTCATGCTGATATCTCTCTCTCTCTCTCTCTCCCATGAGGATATCTCTCTCTTTCATGGGAATATCTTCCCTCGCTCTCTCTCTCTCTCTCATGAGGATCTCTCTCTCTCTCTCTTCCATGAAGATATCTCTCTCTCTTCTCTCTCAAGGGGAACTATCTCTCTCTTCTCTCCCTCCTTTGGGGATATCTCTCCCTCTCTTTTTCTCATTCTCTCTCTCTCTCTCTCTATCTCTCTCTCTCTCTGTCCCATGGGGATCTCTCTCTCTCTTTCTCTATCTCTCTCTGTCCCATGGGGATCTCTCTCTCTATCTCTCTCTCTCTCTCTGTCCCATGGGGATCTCTCTCTCTCTTTCTCTATCTCTCTCTGTCCCATGGGGATCTCTCTCTCTATCTCTCTCTCTCTCTCTGTCCCATGGGGATCTCTCTCTCTCTTTCTCTATCTCTCTCTTCTGTCCCATGGGGATCTCTCTCTCTATCTCTCTCTCTCCTTTCTCTATCTCTCTCTCTCTCTCTGTCCCATGGGGATCTCTCTCTCTGTCTCTCTCTCTCTATCTCTCTCTATCTCACGGTGATATTACATATTTGTCCATCATCACAAACCTGATAATTTAGGTAGAATCCTTCTTACCGGCCACCATATCATGCTCCTGCTGGCGAGGAAGAACCCTCCCACTGTGCCCCGATTACTCCTGACCATCGCCTGTGGAAACACCAAAGTGAAGGTTAAAGAAATGATGCCACGTTGCAGCTCCCTCTGAGAGACTGTCTGCTCTCAACAACTGCCCTCAACCAAACTCCAGGACATCCTGGGGGAAACATGAACAGTCCTTACGAAATGTGTGGAGGTTTATCTTATTAAAACAGAGTCCGGTAAGTGTGGGAAATCTAAAATGAAACCAAAGAAGTGCTGGAAATGATTAGGCAGCATCTCGGGGAGAGATTTACAGAGTTAACCATCTCTGCTCAGGGTCTCTCTTTGGAATGGGACAAAGTTACCAGATACAACACACTTGAAACCAGGAGAGAGACCAGAATGATGGAACTGCGAAATGATGAACAGATTTGGACACAAAGTAACAGGAAGATTGGTTAATTGCGTAAAGAGGGGACTCTGAGGCAAAAAAGGCCCCAAACACAGCAAATTGGAGCAGGAGGCGGCCATTCATAATGAATGGTAGAGCAAGCTCGAAGGGCTGAATGGCCTCTTCCTGCTCCAATTTGCTGTGTTTGGGGCTTAATTGAGATCCATCAATTGGATCTCAATCATACTCCAATACACCAATCTCAACGGCCTGATGGAAGACATTACAACCTGTGCTTGTATATATGAGATTGTGAACCCATCTAATATCATTGTGATGTGGAGATGCCAAGTTGGACAGGAAGAAATCCAACAACGATCAAGATTAAAGTCCAAACAGGTTTATTCGTAGCAAAAGCTGCAAGCTTTCAGGACAGCCTGTCCCTTCGTCAGGTTGCTGGGAGTTCTAATCGTAAAAAGCACACAAACTCAATCCACGTGCGTAGTGATTGGAATGTGAGTCTAATCAATTCTTAAAGACAATGTGAATGCATTAAGCAGAGGGTAAAGAGATGTCTCCAGATGGGACAGTTAGAGAGATTATGCAAGTGCAGTTAAGTCCTGGGGATTACAGATAGTGCGACATGAAGCCAAGATCCCTGTTAAGACCGTCCTCGTGTGTGCGGAACTTGGCTATCAGTCTCTGCTCAGCGACTCTGCGCTATCGTGTGTCGTGAAGACCGCCTTGGAGAATGTTTACCCGAAGATCAGAGGCTGAATGCCCGTGACAGCTGAAGTGTTCCCCAACAGGAAGGGGACTGTTTTGCCTGGTGATTGTCGAGTGATGTTCACTCATCCGCTGTCGTAGTGTCTGCATGGTCTCCCCAATGTACCATGCCTTGGGACATCCTTCCCTGCAGTGTATCAGGTAGACAACATTGGCCGAGTCGCAAGAGTATGTACCATGTACCTGGTGGATGGTGTTCTCATGTGAGATGATGGCATCCGTGTTGATGATCCGGCATGTCTTGCAGAGGTTGCTGTGGCAGGGTTGTGTGGTATTGTGGTCACTGTTCTCCTGAAGGTTGAATAGTTTGCTGCGGACAATGATCTGTTTGAGATTGTGCGGTTGTCTGAAGGCAAGAAGTGGGGGTGTGGGGATGGCCCTAGCGAGATGTTCATTATTATCAATGATATGTTGAAGGCTCCAGAGAAGATGTCATAGCTTCTCAGCTCCGGGAAAGTACTGGACAATGAAGAGTACTCTGTCCACCGAGTCCTGTATTTGTCTTCTGAGGAGGTCAGTGCGGTTTATCGCTGTGGCGCTTTGGAACTGTCGGTCGATGAGTCAAGCACCATATCCTGTTCTCACAAGGGCATCTTTCAGCGTCTGGAGGTGTCTGTCACAATCCTCTTCATCTGAGCAGATCCTGTATAGACGGAGGGCTTGTCCATAGGGAATGGCTTCTTTAACGTGTCTAGGGTGGAAGCTGGAGAAGTGGAGCATTGTGAGGTTATCTGTGGTTTGCGGTACAGTGAGGTGCTGAGGTGACCATTCTTAATGGGGATGTGTGTGTCCAAGAATGCAGCCGATTCCAGAGAGTAGTCTATGGTGAGTCTGATGGTGGGATGGAACTTGTTGATGTCATCATATAGTTGTTTCGGTGATTGTTCACCTTGAGTCTAAAGGAAGAAAATGCCATCAATGTATCTAGTGTATAGATTGAAGACAGTTACCTGCAGATCCGACCAAAGAACAGACCTGTCAACTCAACAGACTGATCAAGACCTTTGATCTGGACCTTCAGAGCATTCTCTGTGCTCTCATCCCACTACTCCCCACGTTGGAAATCTCTACTGCTTCCCGAACATGCACAAGGCAAACATACCTGGCCATCCCATCATATCGGGCAGTAGAATCCTGTGCGAGAGCCTCTCCAGCTATGAGGGCATCCTGAAACCCATTGTACAAAAAACCCTCAGCTTTAGTCGCAACACTACAGACTTCCTACAGAGACTAGATACACATGGAGCAGTTGAACCAAGAACACTCCTCATCACAATGGATGTCTCAGCACTCTATACCAGCATTCCCCATGACAATGGCATTGCTGCAATTGCCTCAGTACTCAACATCGACAACTGACAATCTCTGTATACAATTTTACAATTCATCCGCTTCATCCTGGATCACAACGTCATCACCTTCAACAACCAATTTTAATCCAAACACACGGAAGGGCCATGGGGACCAAATTCGCACCTCAATATGCCAACATCTTCATGCACAGGTTCGAACAAGACTTCTTCACCGCACGGGATCTTCAACCGTTACTATACACTAGATACAGCGATGATATTTTCTTCCTTTAGACTCAAGGTGAACAATCACTGAAACAACTATATGATGACATCAACAAGTTCCATCCCACCATCAGACTCGCCATAGACTACTCTCTGGAATCGGCTGCATTCTTGGACACACACATCTCCATGAAGAATGGTCACCTCAGCACCTCACTGTAACCACAGATAACCTCACGATGCTCCAGCTTCCACCCTAAACACGTTAAAGAAGCCATCCCCTATGAACAAGCCCTCCATATACACAGAATTTGCTCAGATGAGGAGGATCGTGACAGACACCTCCTGATGCTGAAAGATGCCTTCATGAGAACATTTTATGGCGCTCGACTCATCGATCGACAGTTCCGACGTGCCACAGCGATAAACCGCACTGACCTCCTCAGAAGACAAACGCGGGACACGGTGGACAGAGTACCCTTCATCGTCCAGTACTTCCACGGAGCGGAGGAGCTACGACATCTTCTCTGGAGTCTTCAACATGTCATTGATAAAGACGAACATCTCGCTAGGGCCATCCCCATATCCCCATTTCTCACCTTCAAACAACCGCACAACCTCAAACAGACCATTGTCCGCAGCAAACTACCCAGCCTTCAGGAGAATAGTGACCACAGCACCACACAACCCTGCCACAGCAACCTCTGCAAGGCATCAACACGGATACCATCATCTCACGTGAGAACACCATCTACCAGGTACACGGTACATACTCTTGCGACTCGGCCAACGTTGTCTACCTGATACACTGCAGGGAAGGATGTCCCAAGGCTTGGTACATTGGGGAGACCATGCAGACACTATGGCAACAGATGAATGAACATCACTCGACAATCACCAGGCAAGACTGCTCCCTTCCTGTTGGGAAACATGTCAGCGGTCACGGGCATTCAGCCTCTGATCTTTGGGTAAACATTCTCCAAGGCGGTCTTCACGACAGCGCTGAGTCGCTGAGCAGAAACTGATAGCCAAGTTCCACACACATGAGGACGGTCTCAACAGGGATCTTGGCTTCATGTCACACTATCTGTAACCCCCATGACTTGCCTGAACTTGCAAAATCTCACTAACCTTCCTGAAACGATACACATCTCTTTAACCTGTGCTTAACGCTCTCTCCACTCACATTGTCTGTACCTTTAAGAGTCGATTATCTGTGGAGACTCACGTTCCAATCATTGTACGTGTGGATTGAGTTTGTGTCTTTGTGTCCTTTTTACGATTAGAACTACCAGCGACCTGACGGAGGGACAGGCTGTCCTGAAAGTTTGCGGCTTTTGCTACAAATAAACCTGTTTGGCCTTTAAACTGGTGTCGTGGGATTTCTTTCTGTAAAATTGCCATGGACAGAGAGAGACACACAGACAGAGAGTAATATCATCATGGGACAGAGATAGAGAGAGACAGCGATAATCGCATTACGGCATAGAGAGAGAGAGAGAGTAAAAGCAGGATGGAATAAAGGGAAAGAGAGATGGGGAGACAGAGCAATATCAGCATGAGAGATAGGGAGGGAGAGAAATAATATCACTTTGGGGATAGAGAGAAAGAGAGAGATAAAGACAATATTTAGCGCTCTGCCTCACAGCACTAGGGACCCGGGTTCGATTCCCAGCTTGGGTGACTATCTGTGTGGAGTCTGCATGTTCTCCCCATATCTGCTTGGGTTTCCTCCCACAGTCTGAAAGATGTGTGATTGGAATTTTCGTAGAGTTTAGAAGGCTGAGGGAGGATTTTATGGAGTCATATAAGGGGATAGATAGGGTAGAGGTAGAGAGATTCTTCCCACTTAGAAAGGATAGCAGAACTAGAGGGAACAGCCTCAAAATAAGGAGGAGAGCAGCTTAGAACGGAGTTGAGGAGGAACTTCTTCACTCAGAGGATGGTGAATCTCTGGGATTCTCTGCCCGTTGAAGGCTCCCTCGCTGAATATATTTAAGTCATGGGTGGATAGATTTCTGATAGACAAGGGAATTAAAGGGAGAAAGTGGGAAAGTGGAACTTCAGATCAGTCATGATCTTATTGAATGGCGGGGCAGGCTCAAGGGGCTGGATGGCCCACTCCTGCTCCTAATTCTTAAGCATTGGCTGTGCTACATTCTCCCTCAGGGAATCCCAGCAGGGGATTTTCACAGTAAATTGACCTCATGTAAGCCAACTTGTCCCACTAAATAAATAAACTTTAAACCTTCAAGACACTCCTTTATCAAGTTTTAGTATTTGTTTCAGTGATGATTCATTTTACGCTTTGCCATTAATTGGCTATAAAATCTTACTATTGGTCAACTCTGATGGACAGCTGCCTGTTGGCGCGAGCCCAAGGTCACGTGACCTCAGCCTTGGCATTCCTCGGAATGAATTGACGAATGAGGAAGTGTTCGAATAATGTGCCTTTTATTGTCAGCTTGACATGGTTTCACGCACAGTTACCTCCCGAACTAACGTCAAAATAAAGATGCCATTTAAAAATCACTGACCGAGGGCTCATTTCCGATCAGTCTCCACTGCAGCCAAGGGCAGGACTATCGAGAAGTGAGAAAGGGAAGGGCTTCTTAAATGGTTACCTCAGCAAAAGGGATTGATATTCTAGTCTGCAGGATCTCTGCAGCATGACAAGGAGGCCATTCAGCCCACTGAGTCTCCACTGGCTCTCTGATAGAGAACTTACCCTATCCTCTATATATTTACCCCTCCAATTCCCTTGGCCTAAGGAGGTAATTTAGCACCTAATCAGCCCGTCTTTTGGATGGCGAACACGGGGAGGACATGCAAACTCCACATAGACCCAGACTGAGAATCGAACCCAAAGTCCCCAGCGTTAGCCACCGTGCAGTGCTCTGTTATACCTCAGAATGGTTTTGCTTATTGGAGGGGTTTTGCGGAGGATTGCTCTGCAAGATAGTCTCTTTATCGACTTAATCTCCAACTACTTTGGCTCTGAAGAGATTGTATGGGTGTAGGTTGAGGGGGTGGGGGGGGGGAGGTTGTTGTGCGGGGGTGGGGGGGGGGTGGGTGGGCGGGTTGGCGGTAGGTGACGATGTCAGGTATATACTGGGGAGGTGGGGAATGTGAGCTGGTGGAGCTATGAGATAGAATCCCTCCTGCTCACTGTTCTAGCTATGACTTGACTGAGCTGCTCTCGATACCCTCTATAATCTCCTCCAGATCCACAAGCCCTCCAATTCAGGTCTCTCAAACATAGAACCGTAGAAAATGACAGCTCAGAAACAGGCCTTTTGGCCCTTCTTGTCTGTGCTGACCCATTTTTTATCTAGTCCCACTGACCTGCACTTGAACCGTATCCCTTCACATCCCTAAACCTGTCCAAGTTTTTCTTAAATGTTAAAAGTGACCCCGCATTTATCCGGCAGCTCATTCCACACTCCCATCCCCTAATATTCTCTTTAAACTTTTCTGCTTTCACCATTAACTCTGGTTTTTTTTCTCCCCTAGCCTCAGTGGAAAAGCCTGCTTGCATTCGCTCTATCTACACCCATCAAAATTTTATACACCTCTATCAAATCTCCTCTCATTCTCCAGGGAATAAAGTTCTAACCTATTCAATCTCTCTCTCAGCTTCTCAAGTCCCGGCAACATCCTTGCGAACTTTCTCTGCTCTCTTTCAACTTTATTTACATCCTAGGTGACCAAACTGTACACAATCAGGGCATCGTCAATGAGAATCACTCCAGCTTGACCGAGGGACCGTCAACTGCCTGGTTCCCACATCCCGGAATTCCCACCCCGCAACCTTTCCACTTATCCAACTCTCTCTTTCTTCCTTTAATAGATTCTGTAAAATCCGCTAACATTAGCCCAAGACGAGGCCATTTGCTTCGTAAAGTTCATTCCATCTCTGACAATGCTCCTTTCACAAACTGGACAGCGCGGTGGCACAGTGGTTAACACAGCTGCCTCAGGGAGCCCGGTTCAATCCCAGCCTCGGGTCACTGTCTGTGCAGAGTTCGCACATTCTCCCCGTGTCTGCGTGGGGTTTCCTCCAGGTTTCCTCCCACAGTCCAAAGACGCGCAGGGTTAGGTGCATTGGCCGTGCTAAAATTGCCCCAAGTGGCAGGGGGATTAGCAGGGTAATGGGGACAGGACCTTGGGTGGGATTGTGATCGGTACAAATTTGATGGGCCTCCTACTGCACTGCGGGGAGGCGATGAGTTAGATATGTTTCACAATACTCTGATTGTGATTTCTATCACATCTCCACACTGTGTACTGAGGGAAACGTTGTAAATCAGTATCAGTCAGACTATCCTTTTGTTTTATTGATCTGCGGAAATGATCAGTCATCACCCGATACTTGCCAACTTTGCTGTTCCAACTTGTTCGTTTGTTTATGTTTTTATTTTAATCTTGGAAGGAAAGATAAGGATTTATGGAGGCAATGCCACCTCACCAGTCCCTCCGAAGGAGATTGAGGGTGGTACACAGTGGACAGTAATAAATCCACGCTGCTTCCGAGCCTGGCACACTGGGGTTAAAACTGAAACTGGGGGAATTTCACAGTGCCACCCTCACTGCTGGTGTGAAACTGTCCTGCTCTCACACAGGGTGGGCACACTGCCAACACCCCCCGGGCTAAGGGAGTGGGGCCAAAGAGGGCAGTGGAGCTGTAATGGGTGGGGTGGCTCTGGGAATCTCGCACTGGGAATATCTCTCTGGGAATCCCTCTCCCGGAATCTCTCTCCGGGAATCTCTCACTGGGAATATCTCTTACTGGGAATCATTCTCTGGAAACCTCTCTTGGGAATGTCTTACTGGGAATATCTCTCCAGGAATCTGTCTCCTGGAATCTCTCTCCTGGAATCTCTCTCCGGGAACCTCTATCTGAGAATCTCTCTTCAGAAAGCTCTCTCTGGGAATCTCTTTCCGGAATCTCTCTCTGGGAGTATCTTTCCGGGAATCTCTCTCTGGAAATCTCTCTCTGGGGATATCTTTCTCAGAATTTCTCTCTAGGAATATCTTTCTGGAAATCTCTCTCTGGGAATATCTTTCTGGGAGTCTCTCTCCAGGAATCTCTCTCTGGAAATCTCTCTCTGGAAATCTCTCTCCAAGAATCTCTCTCTGGGAACCTCTCTCCAGGAATCTCTCACTGGAAATATCTCTCACTGGGATTTATTCTCTGGAAATTTCTCTCTGGGAATCTCTCACTGGGAATATCTCTCCAGGAATCTCTCTCCTGGAATCTCTCTCCGGGAACCTCCCTCTGAGAATCTCTCTTCAGGAAGCTCTCTCTGGGAATCTCTTTCCAGAATCTGTCTTGGGGAGTACACTTCTGGGAATCTCTCTCTGGGAATCCCTCTCTGGGAATATCTTTCTGCAAATTTCTGCCTGGGAATATCTTTCTGGGAATCTCTCTCTGGGAATCGTTCTCTGGGAATTTCTCTCCTTGAATCTCTTTCTGGAAATCTCTCTGAAAATCTCTCTCTGGAAATCTGTCTCTGGAAATCTCTCTCCGGGAACATCTCTCCAGGAACCTCTCTCCAGGAACCTCTCTCCCGGAACCTCTCTCTGGGAGCCTCTCTCCGGGAATCTTTCTCCAATTTGGACATCAGTAATTTTATGGAAATTTTCAAAAGCCAGAATCAGTGTGAGGAATCGATGTCAGACAGTAAAGTGTTCCAATCTGGAACGAACCTTTTTAAAAAGTGCAAATGGATTCGATAGAAATGTTCAAAAAGGGAGTTGGATAATTGCTTGAAGAGGAATCCCTTACAGGGTTATGGTTGAACAGAATGGGGAAGGAATCTCTCACACTATCTTCCTGACTCACCGTGCCCAGCTGGTAAGATCGAGCCCAGTGTCTTTGGTTGAACACGATGATGTTTGAAGTCACAATCACCCAATGGGTGATTATAACTCATGATTATGCTACACTCCTATTCTCAACTCCAATCCCCCACCCTCAACTACATCCCCACGCTCAAATATCCCCTCTACCTTCCCCCATGTCCAATATTACCCCCTTCTCCCCCCCACCCATAACTCTGAACTCCTCTACTCCCAACTCCACCCCATCTCCAGCAAGTTTGCGATAGAGAACGGTCGGAAGAGTCAAGTCTATTGGTTCTATCAAAGGATTGATGGGCTGAATGTCCTCCTGTGCTAAGCAGGGATAAGGATTGGGGGATAAAAACCCGGCTGAATTAACTTGTGGTTATCAGTCCCCTGGATCCAAACCCAGCAATGAGGTTTTTTTTTAAAGTTTATTTATTAGTGTCACAAGGAGGCTTACATTAACACCGCAATGAAGTTATTGGGAAATCCCTGAGCCGCCACGGTGCAGGAGAATTTAGCACGGCCGATTCACCTAACTTCGGAGTGTGAGAGGAAACCGGAGCACCCGGAGGAAACCCACGCAGACACGGGGAGAATGTGCAAGCTCCATGCAGACAGTGACCCGAGCCGGGGATCGAACCCAGGACCCCAGGCGCTGTGAGGCCGCAGTGCTAACCGCTGGGCCATCGTGATGCTCCGCAAATTGTTCTGCACTGCTGATAAAAAGCAATTTGATCTGCTTCAGATTATTGAAGTTCAACTTATGTCTTTGAACAACGTGCAACTGGTCCATTCTCCGGCCTCAAGACTCCAAACATAAGATCCCTCGCAATCCTTGGGGATTTGAACACGCTGGGAAGATTAAAATAGCAAACTTTAAATTCTCCCCCCTTTTTTTCAAATCTTACTTGATCTTTCCTTTCCTTTATTCCCTCCCTCTGGTCAATGACCAGGAGGTTGAGAGGGGAGAAATTGGAAGGCAAACCTTTTCACCCAGAAGGTGGTGGGAATCTCTGTCTGAAAGCAGAAGCAGGAACCCTTAAGATATTTAAGAAGTATTTAGATAAGCACGTGAAATGCCAAAGTGTACACGGCTAAATTCCAAGTGCTGGAAAATAGGATTAGAATAGATAGGTGCTTGAGGGCCAACACAGACATGATGGGCTGAAGGGCCTCTTTCCGTGCTGTAAAACTTTATGGGGTGGGATTTTACGGTCTCGCTTATCCTGAAACTGTAAAATCCTGCCTGTGAGATCACTGGACATTCCCACGGTCAGTCCCTCACTTGTACTGGTTCCCTGTGATGGGCAGGATGGTAAAATTCTGGCCCCCTCTCCATTCAATCTTTCCCTCCCTCTCTCTCTCTCTTTATTTCTCTTTCTGTGCCCGAGCTGAGATTGAAATGAATCCCGCCCCTTGTCGCCTTTATTAGTTAAGGACGACACACCGGCCAGGGACCTGGTTCGATTCCCGGCCTCCGGTCACTCTCTGTGCGGAGTCTGCATGTTCTCCCCATGTCTGCGTGGGTTCCCTCCGGGTGCAGCGTTCCTTCTCGCCGTCCGAAGGACGAGCTGGGTGGGCTATCCACGCTAAATCGCCCGCCCCCCCCAGTGCTCAAAGACGCGTACGTTTAGGGGGATTAACAGGGTAAATAGCTGGTGTTGCAGGGATAAAATGCAGACTTGATAGCTTGAATAGCCTCCTCCTGCACTGTACGATTCTACACCCTCCCTTTGCCTGGCCTGTTCCTTCCATCAGCGCACTTTTCAACAACATCACAGGCTAAAGACAGAGGCTGGGCTCAATCAAAGAGAGTCAATCGTTCAAAATCCTGTTACCAGGAAGTCTGGTTGAAATTATTTAAATCCACCTCCCCCCGCCAGGGCTGATCAGCAACACAAGACTGTTTGCTAGCGTTTGTGACTGACACTTCTGACTGTACTCATCGGGCAGCATTCAAAATACCTCCAAATTCCTCTTCAAACTGATAACATCTCTGGGGAATCAGAAAACTGACACTATACCCTCTCCTTTCCTTCTCCCCCATGTACCCCAAGAACAGTATATTTTGCCTGTATAGCGGGCAAGAAACAATACTTTGCACTGTACCCTAATACGTGTGAGAGTAATAAATAAAATCAAATGAGCAAAAGGAAGATGCGGACAACGCAAGGTGCGTTGGAATTCAAAAATCATTCATTTAAAAATTTTTTCCATAAAAAAGTCACAAGAGCTCGGAGCAGGAGTTCCAGCCCCTCGAGCCTGTCCCGCCATTCAATAAGATCGTGGCTGATCTGAAGTGGATCAGTTCCACTTTCCCGCTTTCTCCCCTTAATTCCCTCGTCTATCAGAAGCCTATGTTACCCGTGACTTCAACATATTCAGCGAGGAAGCCTTCAACGGGCAGAGAATTCCAAAGATTCACCACCCTCTGAGTGAAGACGTTCCTCCTCGACTCCGATCTAAGCACCCTCTCCTTATTTCGAGGCTGTGTGCCCTCTCGTTCTGGTTTCCTTTCTCAGCGGGAAGAATCTCCCTCGACCTCTACCCCTATCCATCCCCTCCGTTATCTTGTAAGCCTCTATAACATCCCCCTCTCAGTGAAGAAGCCAGCATTCTTTCCAAAGCAAATGTGCTTTTCCACACCGTCGATAACTTTGGTTTTTTGTTTTCGGGGAACACGAGCATTTTATTCTGTTCCATTTGTGCCCCCCCCCCCCCCCCCCCACACACCTTGCCCTCTATTCCGCACCCCCTCTCCCCTCCCAGGGGCACTTACCCAGATCCCCACCGCCAGCACCACTATGAAGTAGATGGTAATGACTGAGATGTCGGCAGCGTTGTTTACAGCGATGACAGGATCCGTGTCAGGAGCTGGGGTGCTCCCCGGGGGCACAGTGGTGCTTGCCATGGTCACAGTGCAGAGCTGAACTCCTGCACTCTCTCACACACACACACGCCGACTGCTGCTGCTTTTATACAGCACTGAAGGCGGGGCTCAATCCTCACCTTATGTTAATCATAAAACCAGGATATAAAGACTGCCTTTGTGCAATAAAGGACAATTTTTCTACTCCTTTCCCCTCCATCCTCTCTCTCCCACCTCCCCCGCACACGCGTGCTGAAATTTAACTTTGTTCCGATCAGGAATTCCCCACCAGTTAATCATCGACGCCTTCCCGTTGCTATCTGTGAGGCCCGTTTGGTGTGCGGGCCATTTTGGGATGTCCCGGGCTCATTACAGGTGCTACACAAATGAAATAAATGTCCCCCCACTCCCCCGCCCCCTCCCCCCGGCTCGATTTATATCTAACACGTTTAGTAATAAGAACAAAGAACAAAACAGCACGGGAAACAGGCCCTTCGGCCCAACGAGCCCACGCCGTCACCCCGATGTTCCCATGTCTACCCGTGATCCCTGTCCATGTTTATAAATCTAGAACATAGAGCGCAGAACAGGCCCTTCGGCCTTCGATGTTGCGCCGACCAATTAGGAACCCTAATTGTGACCCTCTAGCCTAAACCATTCCCTTTTCATCCATAAACTTATCTACTAACCTCTTAAACGCCCCCAAACTTGGCGCATCTATGGATTAAAAAACCAAATTTGAGACAATTTAGGGAGAATTTGTTTTGCCAATCAGCCTAAGAGCACATCTTTGGGATGTGGGAGGAAACCGGAGCACCCGGAGAAAACCCACGTAAGCACGGGGAGAATCCCACAGACACAGGCCCAAATCCATGTATCTGCACAGCACAGCGATACTCACTGAGCTGTCGTGTTGCCCATCAAATGGTCCAGGTCAAGCGTACACTAACGATGTGAAGCACTAGGATACTCTTGAAAAAAAAAAATCCAAGAGCAGCCCTCTCGCGACCCATCGCGTGTATGCCCCTCGTTAGACAACAAGGTGGACCAAAGCACCTGTAGGATAAAAACAAGTACGTCAATATCATCATCTATTTACACACTTCCCAGGGACTCCCAAGGCTCATGATCCCTATTTTAAATCAATTTACTGTTTTAATAATTGCCCTGACCCCTGAGGGCGACACGGTGATTAGTGCTGCCGCCTCACGGCGCCAAAGGCCAGGGTTCGGTTCCTGGCTCGGGTCGCTGTCTGTGTGGAGTTGCACATTCTCCTCGTGTCTGCGTGGGTTTCCTCCGAGGGCTCCGGTTTCTTCCTGCGGTCCAAAGGTATGCGGGTTAGGTGGATCGGCCATGCTGAAATTGACCCTTAGTCTTAGGGTAATCAGCAAGGATAAACGTCTGGGGTTATGGGGATAGGGCCTGGGTGCGATTGTGGTCAGTGCAGACACAATGGGCTGAATGGCCTCCTTCTGCCCTGTAGGACTTGATGATTCTAAATTCAATTTCTAGAATATGAGAGCAGGGACATCGTGCTGAGGACATATCAGACCCCATCTGGAGTTTGTGGACCGTTTCGGGTCCCATATCTAAGGAAGGATGTACTTGGAGGGAGTCCAAAGGAACTTCACACAAGAATGATCCCAGCAATGAAAGGTTTGTATGAGAAGAGGCGGTTGAGAAATCTAGGCCTGTACTCGTTGGAGTTTCGAAGGATGAGCGGCGGGAAATCTAATTGAAATTTCTAATAGAAACCTAGATCTGTACTCTGAGGCCTAAGGAGAGGCCTAAGTAGAGTGGATTTGGAGAGGATGTTCCCACTAATGGGACGGACTAGAACTCGGGGGCACCAACCTCAGAGTGAATTCCCTGTCGTGCAGAAGAAGGCCATCGAGGATGCACCCACAACCGTCCCATATTTACCCTGCTCATCCCCCTGATTCTAAGGGGCAATGGAGCATCCATCTAACCCACGCACATCTTTGGAGGAAAGCGGAGCACCTGGAGGGAAACCCACGCAGACGCGAGGAGAATGTGCAAACTCCAGACAGACGGTGACCCGACGGAGTTTAGAAGGGTTGGTGGAGGGGGGGGTGGAAATGATTGAAGCGTACAGAACATTGAAAGGCCTGGATAGCGTGGGGAAGACGCTTCCATTAGTCGGAGAGACAAGGAACAGACTCAGAATATACAGAGGACCCTTTAGAAGTGAGATGGGGAGGAATTTCTTCAGCAAAAAGGTGAACCTGTAGAATTCATTGCCAGAGAAGGCTATGGAGGCCGGGTCATTGAGCATCTTTAAGACAGAGATAGATCGGTTCTTGATTAATAAGGGGATCAGGGGAGAAGGCAGGAGAATGGGGATGAGAAAAATATCAGCCTGGAGCAGGCTCGATGGGCCTAATTCTGCTCCTATATCCTATGGCCTAATGATCACTCTGAGGCAGTGAAGCTGATAAACACCCTTCCCTCGCTGTCAGGAATATTGTTGGTGCAAAGTCCCCACTGTAGAGGCACAGTGGGGAGTGCTGCATTTTCAGGTTACACAGAAGCAGGAGGAGGCCATTTGGCCCTTCGAGCCTACTTCCCCATTCATTTAGACCCATGCTGACTTTTGAATTCAATATCCCCCCCTCCCCTTCCCCCAGTCGCTGTTAATCTGCGCCCCCCCCCCCCTCCCTCCCCCCTCCCCGCCTCAAACAGCTTCTCGATGGCACTTCCTGGGGTTCCCGGCCAATATTCTTCCTCCCCACCTCTCCCCGGTGTCGGTAAAACAAGTTTATTTCCCTCAGATGCAAGCAGAATCATGATCTGAAACGGAAGGCGGAAGTGCTGGAAAATCTCAGCGGGCCTGACAGCACCCGCGGGGGAGGGGATCGAGTTAGCGTTTCGGGAATTGTCTCCGTTCTCTCTCTCTCTCTCTCCACAGCGAGTGTATTCACCTCGCGCCCGTTTGCGAGACCAGAAAACTCGCGAAGCACTTTGGGCTTTCTGAGACCACTACAGGTGCTATATAAGTGAAACAATTTGTATCTAATTTGTGCTGTCTGAACGCTGCCGAGCTTAGGAATAACATGGCGACAGAATGGTTCGCACTGCTGCCTCACAGCGCCAGGGGCCCAGGGTTCAATTCCCGGCACGGGTCACTGTCTGTGTGTACGTGGAGTTTGCACATTCTCCCCATGCCTGCGTGGGTTTCCTTCGGGTGCTCCGGTTTCCTCCAACATCCAAAGGCGCGCTGGTTAGGCGGATTGCCCCGTAGTGTCAGTGGGATTAACAGGGTAAATATGTGTTGTGGGAAAAGGGCTGGGGAGGAATTGGAGGGCTCAATGGGCTGAACGGCTTCCTTCTGTAGGGATTCTATGAACTCCACAGAGGTCAGAGCACCATCTTTAGAAGGTGCTCCAAGCAATAATAAAAATAAACCTCCCCCCCCCCCCCCCCCCAACAAAGACATGGAGGATCACCCCCCCCACCCCCCACAATGAGCATGGGGACAAACCACACCCCACCCCTCCACACAAGGACTCCTGCCAACCCCCCAACCCTCGCCGGTATGGGGTAATTCCCCTCACAGCCACTGCCGACACACTACCCATCCATTCCCCCTTCCTGCTGGGGGGGGGGGGCACGGACGTTGGTGGGGGGGCGTCTCTACCTCACTCTGTGCCCCCGATCTGGTCATTACAACTGGCTTTGGTTTTTTGGAAACCGGTAGCAATTTGCCTGGTGGGATTTTTGCCCCCAGGCCGGCAGAGGGGAAAGTGGGGGGGGGGGGGGGGGGGGCAAGCCTCGTAATTAGATTCAAATTTATGATCAGATATGTTAATCGCATCCTTCCGAAGGGTGACCCTGACTGTGTCATCGGGAGTTAGGGAGGGGGAGGGGAGTGGGGAGGGGAGTGGGAGGAGAGAGGGGGGGAAGGGGGGAGGGGGGAGGGGGGGAGGGGAGTGGGGGGGAGGGGAATGGGGAGGTGAGTGGGGAGGGGAGTGGGAGGGAGAGGGGAGTGGGGGGAGGAGGGGAGGGGAGTGGGGGGGAGGGGAAATGGGGAGGAGAGGGGGGAGGGTGGGTGGGAGGAGAGGGGATGTGGGGGGTTGAGGTGGTGAGTGCAGGGGCAGTGGAGGAGGGGGGTGGGAGGAGGGGGAGGGTTGTGGGGGGGAGGGGAGGAGAGTGGGGAGGAGGAGGGAAAGGGGGACGGTGAAATGGGGGGAGTGGGGAAGAGGGAGTGGGGGGGGGAGAAGGGGAAGGGGGAGGGCAGTGGAGGGAGGGGGGAGGAGTAGTGTGGGGATGTGGAGGGAGGGCGAAGTGAGGTGGGTGGGAAGGAGGTGGGTGGGCGGGGGGAGTGGGGACGTGTAGGGGAATGGGAGGAGGAGAGGGGGAAAGGGGATAGTTTGGGGGGAGTGGGGAGGGGGGGAGTGGGAGGGGAGTGGCGGGTGGAAGGGGTGTAAACGGGAGGAGGGCATGGGGAGGCGAGAGGGGAGGAAAGGGGGTAGTGGGGGAGGGGGAGGGAGGAGTGGTGGGAGGGGAATGGAGGGAGAGGGGAATGGGAGAGTGGGAGGGAATGGAGGGAGAGGGGAATGGGGGAGGGGAGGGGAATGGAGGGAGGGGGTAACGGGAGGAGGGCACTGGGGAGGGCGAGGAGGGAAAGGGGGTAGTGGGGGGAGTGGGGAAGGGTGGAGTGGGAGGGGAATGGAGGGAGAGGGGGAATGGGGGAGTGGGGGATGGAATGGGGGGAAGAGGGGAGAGGGGGATTGGGGAGGGAAGTGGGGAAGGGGAGGAGTGGGCAGAGGGGGAGGGAGTAGGGTGAGTGGGGTAGGGAGTGCGGGGAAAGTCTTGCTTTGCGATCTCGGCGGTGAAAATCCTCTCACGAGGATTGACCCTCTCACGAGAGTAAGTGGGTATTACAGAATCCATGCCAATGGGTAGAGCGGTCACTAGATTAGAACCACTGGCTCTGAGCTTCCCAGAGTTTTACGAATGCTTCAGGAGACCCATTTTAACATTTTTTTAATGCTCCTGAACAAAGCAGACCCGTGAACCATCTCTGGAGACCAGTCGAATGTCAACAACAGTCAAGCTCGGGTTACACCCTGGCTTTGCCAACGCATTTGTGTTTCTGAAAGTCAACAGCAAAGGAATGCAGTCCGGCCACTTCTCAATTCCTGATCCTGTTCCCGTGACATTCCCCGACACCAGAAACTGGAGTCCGCCTGGTTCGGTCAATGGTAGTATTGTCTCTGTGGGTGCGGAGGTTACTGTCACTGAAGAATTGACCTCACTCTGGGCAATTACCCTGAGGAGGCGGCACAGCGGGTTAGCACTGCTGCTTCACAGCTCCAGGGTCCTGGGTTCGATTCCCCGGCTCGGGTCACTGTGTCTGTGTGGAGTTTGCACATTCTCCTCGTGAGTTTCCTCCGGTTTCCTCCCACATTCCAAAGAAGTGCGGGTTAGGTTGATTGGCCGTGCTAAGAAATTGCCCCTTAGTGCCCAGGGATGTGTTAAAGGGATTAGTGGGTATAATATGTAGGGATATGGGGGTAAGGCCTGGGTGGGATTGTGTTCGGTGCACAGTCGATGGGCTGAAGGGCCTCTTTCTGTGTTGTAGCATTCTATGAGACAGGAAATAGTGAGGCTGTGGCGATGTTAGCTCATTCAGAATCTGATTTTTTAAAAAACGGATCAGAACAGTGATTAAATAAAACCTATTCAATCTGCGGCGGTGGGGGGGATTACCATCCACGGGCAGTGTTAGTTCGGTTTACAGAGAGTAAATGCTAACACGGATTGGTTAAAGTGAGCGGGAGATTACTCCTGTGACAAGTCTGACTATCTAAGAGGAGCTCCTCCAGCAGAGAACTCAAATGCTGGAACCTGTAAGAGAATTGGGAGAATCTTCAAATGTAGATAACGGGGGCAGGAGGAGGCCTTTCGATCCTTCGAGCCTGTTCTGTCATTCATTATGATCATGGCGGATGTAATCTGTTCCCGCTTTCCCTTTAGCCCTTAAGGGAAACTCCTTGAAAACGTGAGGCCTGGAATTTTCAGGCTATTTATTTGCTTTGGCCAAGTCGCTGCAGCGGGTCTGGAAAATCCCAGCCTCATGGGAGATCAGAGAGTCCAGCTTAGGCCTCAACTACTCTCTGTGGTAGTAGATTCCACACTCTGGGTGAAGAAATTTCCCCTGATCTCAATCCTAAAAGCTTTACACCTTATCCTCAGACTGTGACCCCTGGTTCCGAACATCTCCAATAAGAAGTCTCACAACACCAGGTTTGAGTCCAACCAGTTTATTTGAGAGTTGGGCGTTAACCTGGTGTTGTGAGACTTCTTACTGTGTTTACTCCAGTCCAACACTGGCATCCCTCCGCCTCCCCGCCACTGGAAACATCCTTTCTGTATCGTGATCTCAAGTCTGCTGCCATGTTTCTCTGGGACTGTCTCCCACCTCGCTCATTGGAATCTTCCCACAGCTCCCAGGTTCAGCCGATTGATCCCCTCTCCATCGTCGGACCGGGAATGTCGCCACTCCCAGAGTTCCCGGTCCCCGCTGCTGCCAAGTCTCCCAAACCTGGGCTCTGAACGCTGCCTCCCCCCCAAGTTAGACAAGTTGGCCCCCCCCCCAAGCATTGTCAGAGCTGAGATTTCCCACTGGATAAAGAGGAAAAAATATCGGAGCAGGGGAAAATTCAATTGTGGGCTACAATGGTGGTTATAAAGGAGGTTCCGGGATAGATTGCTTCATAAGAAATGGGATAGGTGAAAGCGGTGGGAATGCTGGGTGAGGAGTTATGAAGATAATTAAGAGTGTTGAGGCAGAGAAAGGACCTGCCCTTGTACAGAAAATCTTTCCTCTTGCCTCCTCACTGACCTAGAAAAGTAGGAACATAGAAACAGGAGCAGGGGTAGGCTATTCAGCCCTTCGAACCTGCTCTATCATTATCTCAGGCGATCCTTTATCTCAATACCATACTCCCGCTGACGCCTTTAGAATTTAAAAATCTATTGGTTTCCTTCTTAAAGATCTCAGAAATCAGTCTGGTCAACTTTCACCACACGCCCTCTGTGGCAAGTGCATCTTTTTTTAGTTAAGGAGACCAAAGCTGCATGCAATACTCCTGGTGAGGTCCCTGTACAGCTGCACTAAGACATTCTTACAGGAACATACTCTTACAATGAAGACCAACACATCATCGATCTTCCTAACTGCTTGCTGTACCTGCGTGCTTGCTTTCAATGACTAATATACCTGGACGCCCAGGTCCCTCTGCACATCAACATTTCCCAATCTATCATCGTTTAATTAATGACACGGTAAAGGAAGAGCATGTTGTTAGAGAGAGGGGAAAAAGGGAAATGTTTGCATTTATATAGTGCCCAAGGATGTGCTCTCTGGAAATCTCTTTACAGCCCAATCCTTGTTGTAGATAGGAAGAAACAGCAGGATGAAGAGGAAGGCACAGACGATAAGGATAGGTGGGGGAGACATACAAGGAGGTGACCTCTTCCATCTTGGCTTTGTTCTCTACCCTCTGGGTGGGGAAATGAAGCCAAAGCTGACACTCCTGTGCAGTACTGAGGGTGTGCTGCACTGTCAGCAGTACATTCACTTGGGTGAGCATTAAACAGAAGCATTGTTGGCCATCCCAATGTATTCCATGATACTATTCAGCCCATCGAGTCTGCACCGAACACAATCCCATCCGGGCCCTACCCCTACATATTATACCCACTAATCTCTCTAACCTACACATCCCTGGACACTAAAGGGCAATTTCTTAGCATGGTCAATTAACCTAACTTTAGACTGTGGGAGGAAACCGGAGCACCGGGGGAAACCCACGCAGACACGAGGAGAATGTGCAAACTCCACACAGACACAGTGACCCGAGCCGGGGAATTGAACCCAGGACCCTGGAGCTGTGAAGCAGCAGCGCTAACCCACTGTGCTACCGTGCCACCTACGGTACCTTGCTGATTTCCCCTGACTCTAAGGGATAGTTTAGCTTGGTCGATCCACCTAACCCAAAGATGGTGGGAGGGAATGGGAGCACTCGGAGGAAACCCACGCAGACACGGGGAGAATATGCAGACTCCGCACAGACAGTGACTCTTTGGAGCTGTACCTTAGAAGGGTGAGGAGGGCGGGAAATCTCATTGAAACTTACAAAATACTGGATAGAGTGGATGTGGGGAAGATTTTCCATTAGTCGGGGAGAGCGGGATTCAAGAACACAGCCTCAGTAAAGAGATGGCTTTTTAGAACCAAGATGAGGAGGAATTTCTTCAGCCAGTGAATCTTTGGAATTCATTGTCACAGAGGAGGGCAGGTATTTAAGACAGAGATAGAGAGGTTTGCGATTGTTAAGGGGATCAAAGGTTATGGGGAAAAGGCAGGGGAATGGGGTTGAGAAATTGATTGAATGACAACAGACTGGATGGGCCAAATTCTGCTCTTCTGTCTAAAGGCCTTAGATTTGGCCATTTTGGCAACATCTTGCAAATACAAAGGCAGCATTTTTGCATTTTGAGAAATTTCAGACGCAGGTATGTTTGAAACAACCTAAAGAAGTCTCTGCTTTAGCGAGAAAAGTGTAGAACTTAAAACACGTGCGTCTACAAATTGAACGTTGCACCCAGAAATCCTGATGTTTTCCCGTGAGGTCGGTCTTGTTGAAAACAGGTTGTTTCCAGTTAGAGGCAGACCCTGGGACGTCCTGTTGGAATGAAGAGAGTAAGAAGTCTCAGGACACCAGGTTAGAGTCCAATCAGTTTATTTGATAGTAAATCCCACAAGCTTTCAGAAAGGGCGTTCCTTCGTCACGTGTGTGGACCTGAATGAGGAGAGGGGAATCTTTATTATTCAGGTTCAAGAGATTTGGGGAATGGATGGTTGACAACATCAGAAGAAGTTCAGATTCAGGAACCTTTAAGAACAGAGATTTAGACATTACAAAAACAGCGACATTGAATCAGCAATCTTATCTGGAAAATATTCATCAGATTCCAGTACATCAGGTCAGACATTCACACAGAAAGATCCAGTATCCAAGGAAGTAGTAAGTCAACTTAATTGGTCGGTTGATCTAATAGTGTATTCACAATAGTCTGGATGTTCGTTGTAGATTTCCTATTGTGCAAAAGGAGGCCATTCAGCCCATTGAATCATAGAATCCTGCTGTGCAGAAGAGGCCCTTTGGCCCATCGAGTCTGCACCGAACTCAATCCCACCCAGGCCCTACCCCTATATCCTTACATATTATACCCACTAATCCCTCTAACCTACGCATCCCTGGACTCTAAGGTACAATTTCTTAGCACAACCAATCAACCTAACCCGCACATCTTTGGACTGTGTGAAGAAACCCACGCAGACACAAGGAGAATGTGCAAACTCTACGCAGACAGTGACCTGAGCTGGGAATCGAACCCAGGACCCTGGAGCTGCGAAGCAGCAGTGCAAACCCACTGTGCTACCGTGCCACCCACTGAGTTTGCACCAACTCTCTGAAAGAGCATCCCACCTATGCCCTCCCCTCCATCTTATCCCCATAACCCACCAATGCCCATCTTTGGACACTAAGGGACAATTTAGTACAGCCAATTCGCATAACCTGCACAATTTAGGGACAATTTACATGGCTAATTCACTTAACCTGCACTTCTTGGGACAGTAGGGGACAATTTAGCCTGGCCAACCCATCTAACCTGCTCACCTTTGGAAAGTGGGCAGAAACTATATTAGAGCTCAGTACCATGAGTTTCTGATAGAGGAAGGTCAGAGGACAAACAAAACATTAAGAAATTAAATCTTAAAAAATCACGCACTGGAATTCGCAACCCCGGGTGAACCAGGTGATATGAGGTCAGTTATTTTTAGCGACGCTGCACTTGCCAATATCGCGGATGGTTATTCTAGCACGGTGCGGTTTATTACAACTGTGTCTCAGTGGCTGGGAAAACCAAGAAAATCCAAAGGATAGTGGAAAGCATCTTGAACTGTTGAAAGCTTGTTGGCGGAAGCAACAGATACAGGGGTCGACTGAACTAATATACTGAGGGAAATAGGGTCAAGTGAGAAAGCTTTACTCTACAGAGTAACCGAGCCCTTCGTCCATTCAACCAGAGATATTAGTGGCTTAGAATAGACATGGTTAGTGTAAAATAAATGTGAGAGAGAAGGGGGATTCCTGAGATATGATGGGTTGACCCAAGTCAATGATTACGGAGAGGTTAGGCAAATTGGAACTGTTTTCCTTAGAAAGACGTAGACTTAGAGGAGATCTGATAGAGGTGTACAAGATTATGAGGGGTATAGATAGAGTAAACAGGGTTAAGCTTTTTCCTAGGATGGACTCAAATAGCACGAGGGGTCACGGGCTTAGGGTGAGGGGGGTAAGGTATAATTTGGATGCTAGAGGGAGTTTTTTCACACAGAGGGTGGTGGGGGTATGGAATGCGCTACCAAGTAAAGTGGTGGAGGCAGGTACTCTGGAGTTATTTAAGAAATACTTAGATGGGCACATGAACAGAATGGGAATGGAGGGGTATAGAAAACTGATTTAAATTAGGGATCATGAGCCTTGGGAGTCCCTGGGAAGTGTGTAAATAGATGATGATATTGATGTACTTGTTTTTATCCTACAGGTGCTTTGGTCCACCTTGTTGTCTAACGAGGGGCATACACGCGATGGGTCGTGAGAGGGCTGCTCTTGGATTTTTTTTCGAGAGTATCCTAGTGCTTCACATCGTTAGTGTACGCTTGACCTGGATCATTTGATGGGCAACACGACAGCTCAGTGACTATCGCTGTGCTGTGCAGATACATGGATTTGGGCCTGTGTCTGTGGGAGTTTGCGCATTCTCCCCGTGCTTGCGTGGGTTTTCTCCGGGAGCTCCGGTTTCCTCCCACATCCCAAAGATGTGCTCTTAGGCTAATTGGCAAAACAAATTCTCCATAAATTGTCTCAAATTTGGTTTTTAATCCATAGATCTATAAACATGGACAGGGATCACGGGTAGAGGTGGGAACATTGGGGTGGCGGTGCGGGCTCGTTGGGCCGAAGGGCCTGTTTCCCGTGCTGTTTTGTTCTTTATTCTTTGTTAGAAATACCTGCTGGAGGAAATTGCTAAAAATGTTGGAAGGAGGATGTTTTGTGTTATAATAACAATACGGGAAACAATATTTTTTTTTGCTTTGTAATGCTGTGTGCATATGATAAAGGGGATGTGGGATTTATTGTTTTAAAACATTATCTCCACTTGTTTGTTGCTCCCTCTGCATAGTAACCTTAAAGTCAAACTGATCAGTTTGAACTGGGCCAGCTTTAACTCAGCAGGTTAAAGAGAGAGGGGTTACTGCTGGCATCATCTGGGGAAGGCTAAATAGTTAATAAGTTACGAAACCGAGGATAAACTGAAGTGGTAATTACCAAGAAACGGCCGAGTTTCTGGGAGTGCTGCCAACGACAATGAGAAGGCAGCTGCCAGGGAACATCCCTATCTGTGGGTGAAACTCACGTTATCCCGGCCTGCCTTCCTCCCAACTGAGATCATATTGAACAACAACAAACGGGATGGAGTCTGTGGGGGTGGGTGAAGAGTGACGATGTAGAGATGCCGGCGTTGGACTGGGGTTACAGATATGAACCCAAGATCCCTGTTGAAATTGTTCTATCTGTAACCCCCCCCATGACTTGCCTGGGTTTGCAAAACCTCTGTATTGAATGCAGACAATACACATCTCTTTAACCTGTGCTCAGTGCTCTATCCACTCACATTGTCGGCCACTTTAAGACTTGAATAGCAGGTTAGGTGTAAAGATTCACATTCTAATCAGTAATCTGTAATCTGTCTGTGCTGTTTATGTGCTGTTTGAGACCAGAACACCTCATTCACCTGACAAAGAGGGAAACCTCGAAAGCTTGTGTGAATTTACCATCAAATAAATCAGTTGGACTTAAACCTGGTGTTGTCAGACTTCTCACTGTGTGAAGTGTGGCCTTGGATCAGCTGGGACGTGCTGAGCTGAAGGTAAGACCACAGGCGTGGCAATTCAGTGGAACTTTGAGAGATGTAGGTTCGAATCACGTCCCGGCAGCTGGAGGAATTTGCATTCGATGGGGGAAAAAAAAATTGTTTTTTTTCTCGTTTATTCATGAGACGTAGCGTTGCTCTCTGGCAGTATTTAAAAAGAAATCCCACGACACCAGATAAAACCCAAACAGGTTTATTTGTAGCAAACGCCGTAAGCTTTGGGGACAGTCTGTCCTTCTGTCAGGTGGCAGGGAGTTTTCACAAAGGGACAGACTGTCCACAAAGCTTACGGTGTTTGCTACAAATAAACCTGTTTTTGGGCTTGAAGCTGGTGTTGTGGGATTCCTTTCTGTTTTACCCCAGTCCAACGCCAGCGTCTCCACCTCAATATTTATTCCCTGATTGCCCGAGGGCTGTTGAGAATCAATCACGTTGCTCTGGAGTCACATGTAGGCCAGACCCGATAAGGATTTCCTTCCCCTGAAGATGGGTTTATTTTTTCCCAACAACAGTTTCACGATCACCAGCAGATTCCAGATATATTTTACTGAATTCAAATCTCGCCAACCTGCCGTGACGGGGATTCGAACCCGGCTCCCCCAGAACATCGGCGGGATTAATAATCTAGTAATTAACATTAATAATCAATTCATTAATTAATACCACGAGGCTATTTGGAATTGTCAGCTGGTACTGAGGGGGTGCAGCACTGTTAGAGGTGCCAGTTTTGGAATGAGATGCCCGTGGATGGATAATCCCACAGTTCTTGCCTGTGTCCCGGTTTGTCCCTTTGTTCCAGTAATTCAGTGATATCCCCGATTTATTCAGCCTTCGGTACGTCAAGACTTCCGCTACAAACTTCGCCGATTCAAAGTTACCATCGTCGCGGCAATAATCCAGCGCATGGCAACACCCCATCGTCCAGATCGTAAGAAATCTGCATGTTGAAACGTGGACCGTTTATTGTTAATCTGAAACGATTCCCAGATCCACACGGGACGCGTGGGCTCAAGACCGACGCGGGCTGCTTTTCCTTAATTACAGGAGATTTTTCAAAACTTTGTCCCGATTTAAAAAGTCACAACTGCAATTCCTTCTGGCTCTTTTTCTCTGGGTGGTTTTCTCAGGTTTCCCTTCGAATTCAGGGCACCTTCTTTCCGAGGCCTGGGTCCCATGATGCGGAGACGCTGGCGCCGTTCTGGGGGTAAACGCAGTAAGAAGTCTGACGTCACCAGGGTTAAATCCCACTGGTTTACCTGATAGTAAAGCTCGGGGTTGAAGGGGAGAAACCCCGAGACCTTGCGAGTTTGCGATCAAATAAATCGGTTGGACGTAAACCTGGTGTTGTCAGATTTCCCAAGATTTCCCCAGGGTCCGTGAGCTCCGAGGGGGCCCTCGTTGGCTGTTTCTTGATATCACGTGGAATGAATCCAATTGCTTGAAGACGGATAACTGGAGGAGGCCAAGATGGATCAGCCCTTCCGGATGAAGGTTGCTAGGGATCCTCAGCCTTATCTTTTGCCCTGAGGGGTTGCTCCATCATTGAGGATGGATATATTTGTGGAGTCTCCTCCTCCAGTGAGTTGTTCACTGCTGGATGTAGCAGAGCCTAAATCTGATCCATTAGTTGTGGAATTTCTTTCCCCCGCTTCTTGTAAGATTTCTTTTCTTATATACCATATTTAACAGTCAACTTTCTAACATCATTTCTCGAGCCTTTCGTCCTGAAAAATAAAAATCTCAGGATCCGAAATGATTTGTTTTTTGCAAAACCGAAAATACATACTCGCAAGTAAAACAGAAACAAGGATTGAACAAAGAAAAATTAATAGGAAAGAAAGCAACATTCCAGTAAGACATTGCTTCTTGAACAACTAACAACCCTGGACTTCAGCTTGAATCCACAAATTCATCCAAAATATCTTGTAGATTTAAATGTCATAAATATTAGTCTTAAAATACTGTACGTTAAAGCAGTCTTCAGTGGATCACAGTGCTGTGATTTGGTCTTGTGCTGGAGCTTCAGATGCCGATGAAGTTTCCAGTGAAAAATGCTTGTTTCTTTACGGCAGCTTTTCAAACGCAAAAACTTGCGTGTAGCCTGATTTGCTTAACATTCGCAGTGGCAGTCTTGCTTGTGAATTCTTCACATAATCTTCCGCAAGCAAATAATCCTCCTTATTATGCCACCACTATTCTCTGCGCTAAGATATTGCTCTAACGACTTCATTTTCTTCTGCAGCAGTTTGTGTTCCGAATTTCTCTTGGGATGGAACTGCTTTGCTCCGTCGATCGCTGGTTATATATGCTGTTTGGCACACACAAATAGTTCCTGTGTTGAAGCTTTACAGAGAGTGACACATTATTTTTAGGTATACAAGGTGCTGCTCCCAGCACGGCCTCCCGCACTCTCTGTTGAAGTAGGGGTGATCCCCCGGTAATGTAGAGAGGAGGTTACGCAGGACCACGAGGTTAAAGAAGGTGGTCAGTACAATCCTGCTGCTGCTGATGGCCCTCAGTGTCTCGTGGGTGTCCACTTTTGACCCAGTGTTTGACCAGATGCGATGAGACATCTTGGGGAGTGGGTTTGATGGACAGGATTCCCAAGGCAACTGTCAACATTCCCGGGAATGGTGGTGTCCGGCATGTTATGTGCAAGCTGGAATTCCATGACGTCTCCAGATCTGAGTAAGGATGCACAGTTGGGCTGATTGCCCACTCTCATTCCCGGTCCCTGGGCTCAATATTGGGTGGCCTCTCCAACTTCATCCCTTTGAGAATTTTTTGTACAACTGAGAGCGCTGGGAGGCGATTTCAGAAGGACGTTCATTAGCCACATTGCAGTGACTCTGAAGTCACGTGTAGACAAGATCAGGTAAGGATGGGAGATTTTCCTTGTGAATCAACGAGTTACCAATTCACGCATCAAAGGTGTGGGAATGCACACACCTCCCCCACACCGAGAGACTCTTCACAGAGTTCTCCCCCACACCGAGAGACTGCACAGAGAGTTCTCCCCCACACCGAGAGACTCTTCACAGAGTTCTCCCCCACACCGAGAGACTGCTCACAGAGTTCTCCCCCACACCGAGAGACTGCTTACAGAGTTCTCTCCCCCACACCGAGAGACTGCTTACGAGTTCTCCCCCACACTGAGAGACTGCTCACAGAGTTCTCCCCCACACCGAGAGATCTTCACAGAGTTCTCCCCCACACCAAGAGACTGCTTACAGAGTTCTCTTCCACACCGAGAGACTGCTCACAGAGTTTTCTCCCCACACTGAGAGACTGCTCAAAGAGTTCTCTCCCACACCGAGAGACTGCTTACAGAGTTCTCCCCACACCGAGAGACTGCTTACAGAGTTCTCTCCCCCACACCGAGAGACTGCTCACAGAATTCTCCCCCACACCGAGAGACTCTTCATAGAGTTCTCCCCCACACCGAGAGACTGCTACAGAGTTCTCCCCCACACCGAGAGATGCTTACAGAGTTCTCCCCCACACCGAGAGACTGCTACAGAGTTCTCTCCCCCACACCGAGAGACTGCTCACAGAGTTCTCTCCGCACACCGAGAGGCTGCTTACACAGTTCTCTCTCACACCGAGAGACTGCTTACAGAGTTCTCTTCTCATACCGAGAGACTGCTCACAGAGTTTTCCCCCACACCGAGAGACTGTTTACAGAGTTCTCCCCCACACCGAGAGACTGCTTACAGAGTTCTCCCCACACCGAGAGACTGCTTACAGAGTTCTCCCCCACACCGAGAGGCTGCTTACAGAGTTCTCTTCATACCGAGAGACTGCTCACAGAGTTCTCCCCCACACCGAGAGACTGCTCACAGGAGTTCTCCCCCACACCGAGAGACTGCTTACAGATTCTCCCCACACCGAGAGACTGCTAAGAGTTCTCTCCCCCACACCGAGAGACTCCTCACAGAGTTCTCCCCCACACCGAGAGAATGCCTCACAGAGTTCTCTCCCACACCGAGAGATGCTCACAGAGTTCTCTCCCAACGAGGGAGGAGACTGCTCACAGAGTTCTCCCACACCGGAGAGACTGCTCACAGAGTTCTCTCCCCCACACCGAGAGACTGCTCACAGAGTTCTCTCCCCCACAACGAGAGACTGCTCACAGAGTCTCTCCCCCACTTGAGAGACTGCTCACAGAGTTCTCTCCCCCACACGAGAGACTCTCACAGAGTTCTCTCCACACCGAGAGACTGCTCACAGAGTTCTCTCCCACACAGAGAGACTGCTCACAGAGTTCTCTCCCACACCGAGAGACTGCTTACAGATTTCTCCCCCTCACTGAGAGACTGCTCACAGAGTTCTCTCCCACACCGAGAGGCTGCTCACAGAGTTCTCTCCCCCACACCGAGAGGCTGCTCACAGAGTTCTCTCCCCCACACCGAGAGACTGCTTACGAGTTCTCTCCCACACCGAGAGACTGCTCACAGAGTTCTCTCCCACACCGAGAGACTGCTTACAGAGTTCTCTCCCACACAGAGAGACTGCTCACAGAGTTCTCTCCCCACAACGAGAGACTGCTCACAGAGTTCTCTCCCACACCGAGAGGCTGCTCACAGAGTTCTCTCCCCCACACCGAGAGGCTGCTCACAGAGTTCTCTCCCCCCACACCGAGAGACTGCTCACAGAGTTCTCTCCCACACCGAGAGACTTGCTCACAGAGTTCTCTCCCACACGAGAGACTGCTCACAGAGTTCTCTCCCACACCGAGAGACTGCTCACAGTGTTCTCTCCCACACCGAGAGACTCTTCACAGAGTTCTCCCCCACACCGAGAGACTGCTCAGAGAGTTCTCCCCCACACCGAGAGACTGCTTACAGAGTTCTCCCCCACACCGAGAGACTGCTTACAGAGTTCTCTCCCACACCGAGAGACTGCTCACAGAGTTCTCCCCCACACCGAGAGACTGCTCACAGAGTTCTCCCCCACACCGAGAGACTGCTTACAGAGTTCTCTCCCACACCGAGAGACTGCTCAGAGAGTTCTCCCCCACACCGAGAGACTGCTCACAGAGTTCTCTCCCACACCGAGAGACTGCTCACAGAGTTCTCCCCCACACCGAGAGACTGCTTACAGAGTTCTCTCCCACACCGAGAGACTGCTCACAGAGTTCTCTCCCCCACACCGAGAGACTGCTCACAGAGTTCTCTCCCACACCGAGAGGCTGCTTACAGAGTTCTCTCTCACACCGAGAGACTGCTCACAGAGTTCTCTCCCACACCGAGAGACTGCTCCAGAGTTCTCTCCACACGAGAGACTGCTCACAGAGTTCTCTCCCACACCGAGAGACTGCTACAGAGTTTCTCCCACACCGAGAGACTGCTCACAGAGTTCTCTCCCCCACACCGAGAGTCTGCTCACAGAGTTCTCTCCCACACCGAGAGACTGCTCACAGAGTTCTCTCCCCCACACCGAGAGACTGCTCACAGAGTTCTCTCTCATACCGAGAGACTGCTCACAGAGTTCTCTCCCCACCGAGAGGCTGCTCACAGAGTTCTCTCCCCCACACGAGAGACTGCTCACAGAGTTCTCTCCCCCACACGGAGAGACTGCTCACAGAGTTCTCTCTCATACCGAGAGACTGCTCACAGAGTTCTCTCCCCCACACGAGAGACTGCTCACAGAGTTCCCCACACGAGAGACTGCTTACAGAGTTCTCTCCCACACCGAGAGACTGCTCACAGAGTTCTCTCTCATACCGAGAGACTGCTCACAGAGTTCTCTCCCCCACACCGAGAGACTGCTCACAGAGTTCTCTCTCATACCGAGAGACTGCTCACAGAGTTCTCTCTCATACCGAGAGACTGCTTACAGAGTTCTCTCCCACACCGAGAGACTGCTCACAGAGTTCTCTCCCCCACACCGAGAGACTGCTCACAGAGTTCTCTCTCATACCGAGAGACTGCTTACAGAGTTCTCCCCCACACCGAGAGACTGCTCACAGAGTTCTCCCCCACACCGAGAGACTACTACAGAGTTCTCTCCCACACGAGAGAGCTCACAGAGTTCTCTCCCCCACACGGAGACTGCTCACAGAGTTCTCTCTCCACTGAGAGACTGCTACAGAGTTCTCTCTCACACCGAGAGCTCTCACAGAGTTCTCTCCCACACCGAGAGACTGCTCACAGAGTTTCTCTCCCACACCGAGAGACTGCTCACAGAGTCTCTCCCACACCGAGAGACTGCTCACAGAGTTCTCTCCCCCACACCGAGAGACTGCTCACAGAGTTCTCTCCCACACCGAGAGACTGCTCACAGAGTTCTCTCCCACACCGAGAGACTGCTCACAGAGTTCTCTCCCACACCGAGAGACTGCTCACAGAGTTCTCTCCCCCACACCGAGAGACTGCTTACAGAGTTCTCTCTCATACCGAGAGACTGCTCACAGAGTTCTCCCCCACACTGAGAGACTGTTTCACCATACAGCACTGACCTTGTAACCAGCTGCATTAATATTCCACTCTCACCGTTGCTGCTTTGGAATTCTCACTCTATCTGAAACTCTGAAGGAAATCTGTCCTCCTGGTCTGTCTTATCTGTGACTCCAGCCCCACACGAAGGAAGGGTGATTGAATTGTTTTCTGAATTGGCAGAGCACACAGCGGGATCCAACCACCATGTATCATCTTGTGTCTACTTGGGTTGGGGTAATACGTATTGGCATTGCCAGCGAACCCTGCCCCCCCAGAGGGAGCACGGCTGTGTAACGCTCATTTACTGAAAGAATAGTCTAAAGGTTTGGATTGTAGATCCCGATCCTTCCAGAAATGTTCTGTTCAGCACCATCGGGAAATCAATATCTAACATCCGGAAAAGTGATCGCAAAAACTGTCACGTATAAACCCCCGATTGATTCATTCCCACCCTGTAGTCAGGAGCTGAGTGATTGGAAGGAAGATTTTGTAATAAATCCTCAGAAGAGGAAGTCCATTCACCAGAATTCCTTCATTTACAAGATCCAGCCACACTACACAGAGCGTGCTCAGTTTACAGTCTCCATCCGGAGTGCCAGAGGAACTGACAGTCCTGCCTCAGTACAGAGCACGGGACTCCCTGATTGGATCATTCATTTATCCTTAATCAGGGAGTCCATATTCAAGCAAACCAACCTCAAACAGCTGATTAAAATCATTACACCCAGTAACATAACCACACCACCATTCTCCGTGCATGAGTGTGTGTGTATGATTGTACGTGTGTGAGGTTGTGTGAGTGCGTGTGTGTGTGTGAATGTGTGTGCGTGTGAGTGTGAGTGGGTGCGTGTGTGTGTGTGTGAGTGTGTGTGAGTGTGTGTGTGAGTGAGTGTGAGTGTGTGTGTGAGTGAGTGTGCGTGAGTGTATGTGTGAGTGTGTGTGTGCGTGTGAGTGTGTGCGTGTGTGAGTGTGTGTGTGTGAGTGAGTGAGTGTGTGAGTGTGTGTGTGTGAGTGAGTGAGTGTGTGTGTGTGAGTGTGTGTGTGTGGGTGCGTGTGTGTCTGTGTGTGCGTGCGTGAGTGTGCGTGTGAGTATGTGTGGGTGCGTGTGTGTGAGTGAGTGTGTGTGTGGTGTGTGTGTGAGTGTGGGTGGTGTGTGCGTGGGTGTGTGTGTGTGTGGTGTGTGTCAGAGTGTGTGTGGGGTGGTGTGTGTGAGGTGTGTGTGAGTGTGTGCGTGAGTGTGTGTGTGTGTGTTGTGTGTGTCAGAGTGTGTGTGAGTGAGGGGTGTGTGTGTGTGTGTGAGTGTGTGTGTGAGTGTGTGCGTGAGTGTGTGTGTGTGAGTGTGTGTGGTGTCAGAGTGTGTGTGTGTGATGTGTGTGTGTGTGTGAGTGGTGTGCGTGAGTGTGTGTGTGTGAATGAGGTGTGGAATGTGGTGTGTGTGGTGTGGTGTGTGTGTGTGCGAGTGTATGTGAGTGAGTGTGAGTGAGTGTGTGTGTGTGAGTGAGTGAGTGGAGTGTGTGTGTGTGTGAGTGTGTGTGTGTGTGAGAGAGAGTGTGTGTGTGTGTGTGTGAATGGTGTGTGTGTGTGTGGTGTGTGAGTGTGTGTGTGTGAGTGTGAGTTGTGAGTGTGTGTGTGTTGGAGTGTGTGTGTTGTGTGAGTATGTGTATGAGTGTGAGTGAGTGTGTGTGTGTGCGAGTCTGTGTGTATGAGTGTGTGTGTGTGTACTGTGTGTGTGTGTGAGTATGTGTATGAGTGTGAGTGAGTGTGGTGAGTGTGTGTGTGAGTGTGTGTGAGTGTGTGTGTGTGAGTGTGTGTGTGTGAGTGTGTGTGTGTGAGGTTATGTGTATGTATATGAGAGTGTGTGAGTGTGTGTGAGTGTGTGTATGTGAGTGTGAATAAAATCATTACACCCAGTAACATAACCACACCACCATTCTCCGTGTGTGAGTGTGTGTGTATGATTGTATGTGTGTGAGATTGTGTGTGTGCGTGTGTGTGTGTGTGTGTGTGTGTGTGTGAGGTTATGTGTATGTGTGAGAGTGTGTGATTGTGTGTGTGTGTGTGCGAGTGTGTGTGGGTGTGTGTGGTGTTTGTGAGTGTGTGTGTGTGTGTGGTGTGTCAGTGTGTGTGTGTGGTGTGAGTGTGTGAGTGTGTGTGTGTGTGTGAGTGTGTGAGTGTGTTGAGTGTGTGTGGTTGTGTGTGTGAGTGTTGTGTGTGTGTGTGTGAGTGTGTGTGTGAGGTGTTGTGAGTGGATTGGGTGGTGTGTGTAGTTGTGTAGGTTTTGTGTGCGTTGTGAGTGTGTGTTGAGTGTGTGGTGGTGTATGTGTGAGTGATGTGTGCGGTGAGTGTGTGTGTGTGCGTGTGTGTGTGTGTGAGTGTGTGTGCATGTGAGTATATGTGTGTTTGAGTGTGTGTGGTGTGTGTGATCTGTGTGTGCGTGTGAGTGTGTGTGGGTGCGTGTGTGTGGAAGTGTGTGTGAGTGGTGGGTGGTGAGTGTGTGTGGTGTGCGTGTGTGTGTGTGTGTGTGTGTGAGGGTGTGTATGTGTGTGTGTGTGTGAGTGTGGTTTTTTGTGGTGAGTGTGTGTGTGGTGAGTCGTGTGGCGTTGTGAGTGGTTGTGTGTGCGTAATGTGTGAGTGTAGTGTTTGGAGTGTGTGTGTTGTGAGTGTGTGTGCGTGGAGTGTGTTGGGTCTGTGTGTGTGGTGAGTGTGTGTGTGAGTCTGTGTGTGTGAATGTGTGTGTGACTGTGTGTGTAAGTGTGTGTGGTGTGAGTGCGTGTGTGTGTGTGTGTGAGTGCGTGTGGAGTGTGTGTGTGTGAGTGTGTGTGTGTGTGTGTGCGGTATGGTGAGTGTGTGTTGTCAGGAGGTGTGTGTGAGTGTGTGTGTGTGTGTGAGTGTGTGTTGGAGTGTGGTGTGTGATGAGAGAGTGTGTGTGTGAGTGTGTGTGTTTGTGGTGTGAGTGAGGTGTGTGTGTGTCTGTCTGTGGAGTGTGTGTGTTGTGTGTGTTTGTGTGTGGGTATGAGTGTGTGTGTGGAGTGTGTGTGTATGTGTGTGTGAGTGTGTGTGTTTGTGAGTTTGTGTGTGTGAGTGTGTGTGTTGAGTGTGTGTGTGTGACGAGTGTATGTGGTGAGTGTGAGTGTGTGTGTGAATGTGTGTGGTGTGTAAGTGTGTGAGTGTGTGAGTGTGGATGTGAGTGTGTGTGGACTGTGTTGTGTGGAGTGTGTGTGTATGTGGTGTGTGGAGTCTGTGTGTATGAGTGTGTGTGTGTTGTGTGTGTGTGTGTGAGTATGTGTGTGGTGTGTGAGTGAGTGGGTGAGTGTGTTGTGAGTGTGTGTGTGAGTGTGTGTGTGAGTGTGTGTGTGTGAGGTTATGTGTATGTATATGAGAGTGTGTGTGTGTGTGAGTGTGTGTGTGTGTGCGTGTGAATAAAATCATTACATCCAGTAACATAACCATACCACCATTCCCCGTGTATGAGTGTGTGTGTATGATTGTATGTGTGTGAGATTGTGTGTGTGTGTGTGTTTGTGTGTGTGTGTGTGTGTGTGTGTGTGTGTGTGTGTGTGTGTGTGTGTGTGTGTGTGTGTGTGTGTGTGTGAGTGTGTGTGTGTGTGTGTGAGTGTGTGTGTGTGTGTGTGGTGTGTGTGAGTGTGTGTGTGTGGTGTGAGTGTGTGTGGTATGTGTGTTTGAGTGTGTGTGGAGTGAGTTTTGTGTGAGTGTGTGTTGTGTGTGTGGAGTGTGTTGGTGTGTGTGATGTGTGTGTGTGAGTGTGTGTGTGTGTGTGGTGTGGGTGTGGAGTGTGTGTGTGTGTGTGTGAGTGTGTGTTGTGTGTGTGGTGGTGTGTGTGATGTGTGTCTGTGTGTGTGTTTGTGTGTATATGTGTGAGTGAGTGTATTTGTGTGCGAGGTGTGTAAAGTGTGAGTGAGTGTGTGTGTGTTGTGTGAGTGTGTGTGTTGTGTGAGTGTGTGTTTGTGTGTGTGAGTGTATGTGTGTGAGTGTGAGTTGTGTGTGAGGTGTGTGAGTGAGTGTGTGAGTGTATGTGTGTGAGTGTGTGTTTGTGTGTGTGTGTGTGAGTGTGTGTGTGTGAGTGTGTGTGTGTGTGAGGGAGGATTAGTTGGTGGGACTGACAGATTCAGCAGTGTCTGGAAGATGCCTGTGCACCCAAAGGGTGGAGCACATTCAGTCGGGTGAGTGCATCTTGGGGTCTCCCATTTGGTGGGCCATAAGAATCTGGAGGGGTGTGGGGCAGGGTGGGGGTGTGACTGGCTGACTTGTGGGGGGTAGGGATCACATTACATAGGATCGGGGTTGGGGGTGGTGTGGAGTGCCAGCTGTGTGATGGAGAGGGAGGGAGGTGAGGAACTTGAAACAGTATAAATGGGGATTTTAATCTTCCACACATAGACTGGGACTCCCACACTGTTAAAGGTTTAGACGGGTTAGAGTTTGTAAAATGTGTTCAGGTAAATTTTCTAAATCAATATATAGAGGCACCAACTGGAGAGGATGCAATATTAGATCTCCTAGTCGGAAATGAGTTAGGACAAGTGACGGAAGTGTGTGTGAGGGGAACACTTTGGTTTTACTGATCATAATACTATTAGTTTCAACTTGATCATGGATAAAGGTACATTCTCGGGTTCTAAACTGGAAAAAAGCCAAATTTAAAGAAGTGAGAAAGATCTAGAAAGCGTGGATCGGAACAAGCTGTTCTCTGGCAAGGATGTGATTGGTAAGTGGGAGGCTTTCAAAGGAGAAAGTTTGAGAGTGCAGAGTTTGTGTGTTCCCGTCAGAATTAAAGGCAAAGTGAATAAGAATGAGGAACCTTGGTTCCCGAGGGAGATTGGAACTGTGATAAAGAAGAGGAGAGAAATGTATGATATGTATAGGCAGCAAATAAGATGCTTGAGGAATATAAAAAGTGCAAGAAACTACTTAAGAAAGAAATCAGGGAGGGCTGAAAAGACATGAGGTTGCTTTGGCAGTCAAGGTGAAAGAAAATCCTAAGAGTTTTTACAGGTATATGAGAAGCAAAAGGATAGTAAGGGATAAAATTGGTCCTCTTGAAGATCAGAGCTGTACATGAAACCAAAAGAAACAGGGGAGATATTAAATGGGTTTTTTGCACCCGTATTTACTAAGGAAACTGGCATGGAGTCTACGGAAATAAGGAGAGAGGTCACGGAATCGATACAGATTAAAGGGGAGGAGGTGCTTGCTGTCTTGAGGCAAATCAGAGTAGATAAATTGCCAGGACCGGGCAGGGTATTCCCTCGGAGTTTGAAGGAGACTAGTGTTAAGGGGTCCTGGCAGATATATTTAAAATATCGATACTCACGGCTGAGGTGCTGGATGATCGGAGGGTGGATTGTGTTGTTCCGTTGTTTAAAAAATTAAAATCAAAAATTAATCCGGGAAATTATAGGCCAGTAAGCTTGACTTCAGTATTAGGTAAATTATTGGAAGGAGTGCTAAGAGATGGGATCTACAAGTACTTAGATAGACAGGGACTTATTAGGGAAAGTCAACATGGCTTTGTGCGTGATAGGTTATGGAATTGAGTTGGGAATTGGATGCTGATACCTGGTGCTTTGAGATAGCAGTGCTAACCACTGTGTTCATTATCCCCATGAGCTCTTATTTGGGGTAATAAGCTAATATTTGACAAGTTATCAAATGTCTAGAAAATCCAAATGTGCTACTTATGAACGAACAAAGATATGAATTGGGAGTAGACCATTCGGCCCACTGAGTCTGTCCTTCTATTCAATAAGATCATTATTGATCTGATTGTGGCCTTGCCTCCACATTCTCTCTCTGCTCTTGATAACCTCTTGTTCATCAAGAAGCTATCCACCTCTACCTTCAAAATACTCAATGATCCCGCTGCCTCTGCTCTCTGGGGAAGGAAGCTCTGAAAGAAAGAAAAATCTTCTCATCTCCGCCTTAAATGGGAAACCCCTTATTTTTAAACAATGTCACCTAGTTCGAGAACTACATCTACTGATTCCCCTTCATCTGTACTGCTTGTGTTATCACCAAAGAACTCCAATAAATTTGTAAAGAATAATTTCTCTGTCATAAAACCATGTTGACTCTGCCTGGTTTTTGAAATATTCCTGCATGGGAATTATGGATCCTGGCACTTTCTCCAGTGACGGATGTTAGGCTAACTGTCTGATAGTTTTCTGTTCTCTGGCTCCCTCTGTTCTTGATGTGGAGATGCCAGCGTTGGACAGGAGTAAACACAGTAAGAAGTCTCACAACACCAGGTTAAAGTCCAATAAGTTTATTTGGTAAGAAAAGCTTTGTTAGCAAATAAGAACTCCCCACTCACCTGACGAAGGAGCAGTGCTCCGTAAGCTAGTGACTTTTATAACCACATAAACCTGTTGGACTTTAACCTGGTGTTGTGAGATTGTGTTTCAATCTATTCTTGAATAGTAGTGTTACACTCGCAATTTTCCTATCTGGGAAACTTTGGAAGATTACAATTGGTGCCTCCACTATCTCTACAGCCTTTTCCTTTAACATCCTGAGGTGGAAGCATTCAAATTTGAGCCCTTGCCAACTTTCAGTCCCATTTGCTTTGGCATTGTGGGTGGCACAGTGGGTTAGCACTGCTGCCTTTCCAGCGCCAGGGATCCGGGTTCAATTCCAGCCTTAGGGGGCTGTGTGGAGTTAACATGTTCTCCCCATGGGTTTCCTCTGGGTGCTCGGTTTCTGCCCCCCCCAGTCACAAGGATGTGCAGTTTAAGTGGATTGGCCATGCTAAATTGCCCTAAGGTGTGTAGATTAGTGGGATTAGCAGGGTAAATATTTGAGATTTCAGGAATAGGATCAGAGTGTGATGCTCCGTTGTAAAGTAGGCCTTCTCTGCACTGTAGGATTTCTATGGGTTTTCCTGATACTTTCTTTTTCCAGTGATTGTTTTGCATTGCCCCCTAACTTTTGAAAAGCTTTTAATGTCACCTACTGTGAAGGAGGAGGCCCTGACTCCCCTCGCTGGGGTCTGCAGAGTCACTGGATGGAACCTCAATCCAGAGATCCATGTTTTCCTTCTCTGCAGGAAACTACCTGTAGTCCCAGCACTGGCCACTGCTCTAACCTGGCGCTGCTGAGACTATAGGGGTGCCAATCCATCTGATTGGCCAGTAGCGCTTGAAGACAGGACTTATCTCCCAGGAGGCAATGGGAAGATTCTCCTCAGCCAATGAATGCACCCAAGGATAAGATGGCCAAGGAGCAATTGGCTTTATGGTGGGCGGGATCCCGAATAACATTTTTATTGGAAAAGAGGGAGACAAATACAACATTCCATCAACACAACGTTGCCTAACATCCAACCCAGGGGGCTCCGCCTTCTCAATGAGTGTCTCCTTCATGTGGAATTATCTCTGTTATGAAATATCTCTTGAAAGAAAGATAGAAAAGTCTGAAATCACACACCAACCAACTCAACGACAGCTGCCATCAGACTTTTGAATAACAAACAACAAGATGAAGGAGCAGTACAGGACAAGAAACAGGCCCTTCGGCCCTCCAAGCCTGCTCTGCTATTGGTCCAACTAGATCATTCGTTTGTATCCCTCCATTCCCAGTCTGTTCATGTGACTATCCCGATAAGTGTTAACCGATCCCAATGTGTCCGCCTCCACCACCCTACTTGGCAGCGCATTCCAGGCCCCCACCACCCTCTGTAAAATACGCCCCTCTGATATCGGAGTTAAACCTCGCCCCTCTCACCCTGCGCCCCTAACCCCTCATGTTTGTCACCTCTGCCCTGGGAAAAAGCTTCCCACTGTTCACCCTATCCACACCCTTCATAATTTTATACATCTCTATTAGGTCTCCCCTCATTCTCCGTCTTTCCAGGGAGAACAACCGCAGTTTACCTAATCTTTCCTCATAGCTAAGACCCTCCATACCAGGCAGCATCCTGGTAAACCTCCTCTACACTCTCTCCAAAGCCTCCACATCCTTCCGGTGGTGCGGCAGCCAGAACTGGACACAGTATTCCAAATATGGTCGAACCAACGTTTTATACACTGTTTTATACACTGCAACATCAGATGCCAATTTTTATACTCTATACCCTGTAAAGGCAAGCATTATATATGCCTTCTTCACCACCCTCTCTGCCTGTGCTGGCACTTTCAACGATCTGTGGACACTAAGGTCTCTCTGTGTTTCTATAATAGACCTACCTTGCACTAAGTTAATCTTTCTCTACACCCTAGCTATGACTGTAATGTGACATTCTGCACTTGCTCCTTTCCTTCTCTATGAATGGTCTGCTTTGTTTGTATAGAAACAATAATTTTCACGCTATGTTAACACACATGACAATAACAAATCAAATTTAATGAGGCAATGAAGAATGGGTAAAGATGCCAGCTTTTGCCAACGATGCCCGTTCACTAGACATGAACCTAACGGTGCCAGAATCTTCTCACATCACAATTGCGCTTGTGCGTGACGGGTTCCCCTGATGTCTCGATGGTGAGTAACGTCATAAAGATATATCGGGAAGAGGAGGAGGTGGATCCTGCCGGATGGTTCCCCGAGCAGAGTGCCAGCGACATCTGGCAGAACGCCACGTCACCAGAACATACAAACAAGCACCAAGACGGAGCTTGGCTGGTGATGAGAACGTGCCTACTCAACCGGAGTGTCACCCACTACACAGATCTCCCTCGAGGTGAATGTGCGTGGGGCAAGAGACCATTGCCCACCTCCTAATGGAGTGTGCCTTTAGATAGAAGATCTGGAGAGAGATGAGGTGGTGATTGCTGAGGTTCATTCTGAGCAGCTCCGAAATGTGGGACTCTGTGCTCTACAGGCTGTTCCCAGGGATGGGGACTCTGTGCTCTACGGGCTGTTCCGGGGACAAGGTCTCTGTGCTCTACAGGCTGTTCCCAGGGACGGGGACTGTGTGCTCTACGGGCTGTTCCCGGGGATGGGGACTCTGTGCTCTACGGGCTGTTCCCAGGGAGGGGGACTCTGTTGGTGCTCTATAGGCTGTTCCCAGGGATGGGGACTCTGCTCTATGGGCTGTTCCGGGGACAGGGACTCTGTGCTCTACGGGCTGTTCCCAGGGATGGGGACTCTGTGCTCTACGGGCTGTTCCCAGGGATGGGGACTCTGTGCTCTACGGGCTGTTCCCAGGGACGGGGACTCTGTGCTCTATGGGCTGTTCCCAGGGATGGGGACTCTGTGCTCTATGGGCTGTTCCCAGGGATGGGGACTCTGTGCTCTACGGGCTGTTCCCAGGGATGGGACTCTGTGCTCTACGGCTGTTCCCAGAGACAAGGACTCTGTGCTCTATGGGTGTTCCTGGGGATGGGATCTGTGCTCTATGGGTTGTTCCCGGGATGGGGACTCTGTGTCTAGGTCCGGGGGGACTCTGTGCTCTATGGGCTGTTCTCAGGGACGGGGACTCTGTGCTCTAGGGCTGTTCCCAGGGACGGGGACTCTGTGCTCTACGGGCTGTTCCCAGGGATGGGGACTCTGTGCTCTACGGGCTGTTCCCGGGGATGGGGACTCTGTGCTCTATGGGCTGTTCCCAGGGACGGGGACTCTGTGCTCTACGGGCTGTTCTCAGGGACGGGGACTCTGTGCTCTACGGGCTGTTCCCAGGGACGGGGACTCTGTGCTCTACGGGCTGTTCCCAGGGACGGGGACTCTGTGCTCTACGGGCTGTTCCCAGGGACGGGGACTCTGTGCTCTACGGGCTGTTCCCAGGGACGGGACTCTGTGCTCTACGGGCTGTTCCCAGGGACGGGGACTCTGTGCTCTACGGGCTGTTCCCAGGGACGGGGACTCTGTGCTCTACGGGCTGTTCCCAGGGACGGGGACTCTGTGCTCTACGGGCTGTTCCCAGGGACGGGGACTCTGTGCTCTATGGGCTGTTCCAGGAGGGGTCTGTGTCTAGGTGTCCCAGGGATGGGGACTCTGTGCTCTACGGGCTGTTCCCAGGGACGGGGACTCTGTGCTCTACGGGCTGTTCCCAGGGACGGGGACTCTGTGCTCTATGGGCTGTTCCCAGGGATGGGGACTCTGTGCTCTAGGGCTGTTCCCAGGACGGGGCTCTGTGCTCTAGGGCTGTTCGGGATGGGGACTCTGTGCTCTACGGGCTGTTCCCAGGGACAGGGACTCTGTGCTCTACAGGCTGTTCACAGGGACTGGGACTCTGTGCTCTACGGGCCGTTCCCAGGGACGGGGACTCTGTGCTCTACGGGCTGTTGCCAGGGACAGGGACTCTGTGCTCTATGGGCTGTTCCCAGGGACGGGGACTCTGTGCTCTACGGGCTGTTCCCAGGGATGGGGACTCTGTGCTCTACAGGCTGTTCCCAGGGACGGGGACTCTGTGCTCTATGGGCTGTTCCCAGGGACGGGGACTCTGTGCTCTACGGGCTGTTCCCAGGGACGGGGACTCTGTGCTCTACGGGCTGTTCCCAGGGACGGGGACTCTGTGCTCTACGGGCTGTTCCCAGGGACGGGGACTCTGTGCTCTACGGGCTGTTCCCAGGGACGGGGACTCTGTGCTCTACGGGCTGTTCCCAGGGACGGGGACTCTGTGCTCTACGGGCTGTTCCCGGGGATGGGGACTCTGTGCTCTATGGGCTGTCCCAGGACAGGGACTCTGGCTCTACGGGCTGTTCCAGGGAGGGGACTCTGTGCTCTACGGGCTGTTCCCGGGGACGGGGACTCTGTGCTCTATGGGCTGTTCCCGGGGACGGGGACTCTGTGCTCTATGGGCTGTTCCCGGGGACGGGGACTCTGTGCTCTACGGGCTGTTCCCGGGGATGGGGACTCTGTGCTCTATGGGCTGTTCCCAGGGACGGGGACTCTGTGCTCTATGGGCTGTTCCCGGGGACGGGGACTCTGTGCTCTATGGGCTGTTCCCGGGGATGGGGACTCTGTGCTCTATGGGCTGTTCCCAGGGATGGGGACACTGTGCTCTATGGGCTGTTCCCAGGGATGCACGCTGAAACAAATACCAACCGTGTTGGAAGGTCATCAACTTGGAGAAAGACACTCTTTTCTTTGCCCAAACCCTGTTGGTCTTCCAATGGAAGGTATTATCCTTAACTTAGTGTTGCAGACTGGCACGTTCCAAACCCCAGGACTGAGGGATATTTCATGATCACAGTTAGATTGAAGTTCCTCAAGGGGCAATATGGTCTTTTGGAAAACTTCGATACCTTTGCACTATTTGTAAATATGTCTTTGGGTTAGAATGCAACATGATACACTCAGATAAGCTGAATACTGTTGCATGATTTTGAAATAGAACATAGAACATAGAACACTACAGCACAAACAGGCCCTTCGGCCCACAAGTTGTGCCGAACACATCAAAACCTACCCAGCCATAGACCTATCTATAATCCCCAATCCCATTGGATCCCATATACTCATCCAGAAGTCTTTTAAAAGACCCCAGCGAGTTCGCCTCGACCACCACCGACGGCAGCCGATTCCATTCACTCACCACCCTCTGAGTGAAAAACTTTCCCCTAGCATCCCCTCTGTACTTGCTTCCCTGCACCTTAAATCTGTGCCCTCTCGTCGCGACCATTTCAGCCCTGGGAAATAGTCTCTGAGAGTCCACCCTATCTATTCCTCTCAACATCTTGTAAACCTCTATCAGGTCGCCTCTCAACCTTCGTCTCTCCAGGGAGAACAGTCCCAGCTCCCTCAACCTGTCTTCATAAGGCATGCCTCCCAATCCAGGCAACATCCTTGTAAATCTCCTCTGCACCCTTTCAATAGCTTCCACGTCCTTCCTATAGTGAGGCGACCAGAACTGCGCACAGTACTCCAAGTGTGGTCTGACAAGGGTCCTATAAAGCTGCAGCATTACCTCCTGACTCCTGAACTCAATCCCTCGATGAATGAAGGCCAGTACACCGTAAGCTTTCTTAACCACATCCTCCACCTGGGAGGCCGATTTGAGAGTCTTATGGACCCGGACCCCAAGATCCCTCTGCTCTTCCACACAGCTAAGACTCCTACCTTTGATAGTGTACTCATTCATCCCGTTGGATCTGCCAAAATGGACCACAACACATTTATCCGCGTTGAAGTCCATCTGCCACTTCTCCGCCCAGTCTTGCATCCTGTCGATGTCCTGCTGCAACTTCTGACATCCCTAAATGATTGTAATGTGCTTTCAGATATTTTACAAATGAAGTATATTTTTGCAAAATGTACTGTGCTCTGACCCTTGCTGTATTCGATCTCACTGCAAGCGGGGAATGTCCTATATTGTACAGGCATGAGACTGCCCTCTGCTGAGAGACTGCTGAACTGTCACGCTGGCAAACAACATCGGGAATGGTTTCAATTCCAGTTTGTTCCCACTGGAATCCCACTCATGGTTTGAAAACTCTTGTTTCGGAGTGACTCTGACAGACAGCACTCAAGCAATGCAATGGCTCTCAGCCCTGTTGACAGGAAGGGTAAATCATAGAACCCTACAGTGCAGAAAGAGGCCCTTCGATTCTGCTCCGAACACAATCCCTCCCAGGCCCTATCCCCATATCATACCCACTAATCCCTCACGCATCCCTGGACACTAAGGGGCAATTTCTTAGCACAGCCAATCAACCTAACCTGCACATCTTTGGACTGTGGGTGGAAACTGGAGAACCCAGAGGAAACCCACGTAGACACGAGGAGAATGTGCAAACTCCACACGGACAGTGACCCAAGCCGGGAATCGAACCCAGGACCCTGGAGCTGTGAAGCAGCAGAGCTAACCCACTGTGCTACCCAACGATGGTGATGTGGAGGAATCGAGTCTGTGTTCATTGGAATGTATCAGTGCCTGGTGTTTACTAATTCCAGACTCCACCCATACAACAAGGTCATTGATAAGCAGTAAATAGCTTCTAATAATAGTTAGCAGCTTGACCTTGAGGAGATAGTGAATCTTTGATTTGCTTACGACAAGATTTTCACATACAGACTCGCAAGAGGCTTCTAATAACCATAGATTCCCTACAGTGTAGAAGGAGGCCATTTGGCCCATCAAGTTTGCGCCAACCACGATCCCACCCAGACCCTGTCCCCGCAACCCCACACGTTTACCCTCCTACTCCCTCTGACTCTAAGAGGCAATTTAGCACGGTCAGTTCACCTAACCAGCACGTCTTTCGGACTGTGGGAGGAAACTGGAATATCCAAAAGAAAACCCACACGGACACGGGGAGAATGTGCGGACAGACAGTGACCCAAGCCAGGAATTAACCCGGGTTCCTGACTGAAAGTTTAATAGAAATATCTATAATCAGTGACTGAGCCCAGTGGCAGAGAGTAATCCAGGATAACCTTCCAATGCAGTATTGAGGAGCAACCACTCCATGTTCCTTGGAGACTCTCAGCTCTGGGAATTCCTCGGAGGTCATCCTGCTTTCCCACTCTAATCTTGGCAGGAGACTGGATTCCCCAGAGAGATGTGTGGGAACGCCAGGCGAATGATAGAGTCAATCCTGTCATATCTCAGGGGCTCTTGGTATCATGAGGGAGTTTGGGAAGCAAATTTCCTCAGCGTTCCGAGTCCAGGACACATGAATCCGACTAAGAGGAAGGAAAGTAGGTGTTGTTGGGTGTGAGAGTTGGTGAGTTTGATCATCTTCCTGACTTGTCACCAATCACCCTTTAATTACAGTGAGGTTCGAACATCACTATACAGAGTATAGACCAGCCCCTAGTCTGTCGAGGGCCAGACTGAGTGGACCCAGCTGGATTTAGACCCCCAGTTATTCATTCTTTAATGGAATGCAGCCCCACTCAGTAATCAGGGATCTCATAGTCTACGTGACTCATGGGGAGATCGATTAACAATCCCCAAGGCCATCATTACAGTGAGATCCAATTGAGGTGGTGAAGGAGTTGCAGTGAGGTGGGAGTCAGTTAATTCATGTCAGTTTAGCAGGAGGAGGAGGGGGGTGCGGCTTGAGATTGGAGCAAAAGGGTCACAATCTGAAGAACATTTTCCCAATTGACTGGTCCAAGGTAATTGGATCACTGCTTGTTTGACATGAGGCGCCAAGTAGATCTCCCTGAAGGTGTGTGTGGCACGGTAGCTCAGTGGTTAGCACTGCTGCCTCACAGCTCTAGGGACTTGGGTTCGATTCCTGGCTTGGATTGCTGTGCAAAATCTGCACATTCTCCCTGTGTCTGCATGGGTTTCCTCCCACAGTCCAAAGATGTGTCGGTTCGGTGCTAAACTGCCCCTTAGTGTCCTGAGATTGTGTATTAGTGGGGTAAACATGTGGGATTACAGGGATAAATCCTGGATAAGATTGTCCTTTGATATGGACTCAATGATCTCTTTCTGTATTGTAGGGATTCTACAATGTGACAACGTTTGATAATACACTGCCACTTTATCCTGAAACTTTCTTAATTTAGTTGTTATTTTACTTTCATAGAAGGAGGCCATTTGGCCCATCAAATCTGCACCGACCAGAATCTCACCCAGGCCCTATCCCTGTAACTCCACATATTTACCCTAACTAATCTCGCTGACACTTAGCAGCAATTTAGCACAGCCACCCACGCATCTTTGGACTGTGGGAGGAAACCGGAGCACCCGGAGGAAACCCACGCAGACACTGGGAGAATGTGCAAACTCTACACAGACAGCGATCCCTGGCGGGATTTGAACCCAGGTCACTGGTGCTGTGAGGCAGCAGTGCTAATCACCGTGCCACCGCCCGGAGCTGAAGCCGGTCCACTTTTTGAACATTTACAAGCTCCAGGAGTGAGGTGCAAACATCAATTGGTTGTCTGCAGCCTCACTCTGTTTGTATTCTGCCGCGTCCCAGTTGCCAGCTGTCTCACCTTTCAGACACCAGGTTGTGCTGTCCTGCTTATACCTCAGACCAGGCAGTACGGTGGCACAGTGGGTTAGCACTGCTGCTTCACAGCTCCAGGGACCTGGGTTAAGAACAAAGAGAAAAACAAAGAACAACTCAGCACGGCAAACAGGCCCTTTGGCCCAACGAACCCCTGCTGCCATTTTAACACTGTGAGTTCCCTCCTCCACCCATGACACTTGTCTACGCTTATGGAAATCCACATTGGAAACAAGATTAAGGGGACACAATTTAGGGACTATTTGTTACACCAATCAGCCTAAGAGCACACCTTTGGGATGAAGGAGGGAACTGGAGCTTCCGGAGAGAAAATCCACGCAAGCACGGGGAGAGTGCACAAACTCCCTCAGATACTGGCCCAAATCCATGTATCTGCACAGCAAATAGTGATAGTCTTGGGTCACTGTCTGTGTGGAGTTTGTACATTCTCCTCGTGTCTGCGTGGGTTTCCTCCGGGTGCTCCTGCTTCCTCCCACAGTCCAAGGATGTGCGGGTTAGGTTGATTGGCCATTGCTAAGAAATTGTTCCTTCACGTCCAGGGATGTGTAGGTTAGAGGGATTAGTGGGTAAAATATGTAGGGATATAAGGGTAGGGCCTGGGTGGGATTGTGGTTGGTGTAGACTCGATGGGCTGAATGGCCTCTTTCTGCACTGGAGGGTTCTACAAGACAGTGGCTATGCTGCCCAATCACAGATCCCAACTGCCATGGACCCTGGCAATGCTAAGGAGCACCAGGATTAAAGGCAATTACCCTGGCATCTCTGTGGTATGACAATTAATCCCCAACTGTCCCCTCAGACAGAGCACAAGGTTTCAAAGCAGTTCCCCTGAGTGTCCCAGCCAACTTCCTAACTCTCAACAAATGTCGCTGAACAGCCAATGATGTGATCTCTACTTATGGGATCTTGCTGTGCACAATTTGCTACATTTGCTTCATTACAACACCAAGATGCCTTTCATCAGCTGGAAGGGGTATTGGGGAGGTCCTAAGGTTGTGATGGAGCTGTAGAAATATTATTTCCTCTCTTTTTCACTGTTTTCTCTCTCTCTCTCCAAGCTGATAAAGAATGTTTGGGTTTCCTTATTTACAGTCACACTGCGATCACTATGCTCGTGACATTACACTGTAATAGGGTGGCACAGTGGTTAGTACTGCTGCCTCACTGCGCTGGGGATCCGGGTTCAATTCCCGGCTTGGGTCACTGTCTGTTTGGAGTCTCCCCGTGTCTGCGTGTGTTCCCGCCGGATGCTCCAGTTTGCTCCCACAGTCTGAAAGATGTGTTAATTACATGCATTAGCCATGGTAAATTCACCCTCAGTGTATCCAAATCGGTGCCAGAATGGGTACTGGGAATTTTCACAGTAACTTCATTGCAGTGTTAATATAAGCCAGCTTGTGACACTAATAAATAAACTTATCATGGTGTAGATAGGTTTTGATTTGATTTATTATTGTCACATGTATTAACATACAGTGAAAAATATTGTTTTTGCACATTATACAAAGCATACTGTTCATAGAGAAGGAAACGAGAGAGTGTATAATGTAGTCATAACTAGGGTTTAGAGAAAGATCAACTTAATACAAGGTAGGTCCATTCACAAGTCTGATTGCAATAGGGAAAAAGCTGTTCTTGAGTTGGTTGGTACGTGACTTCAGATTTTTGTACCTATTTCAGTATGTCCTGGGTGAGTGGGATCCTTAATTATGTTGGCTGCTTTTCCGAAGCAGTGGGAAGTGTAGACGGTGTCAATAGATGGGAGGCTGGTTTGCGGGCTACATTCACAACTCTTTGTGGTCTTGGGCAGAGCAGGAGCCCATACCAAGCTGTGATACAACCAGAAAGAATGGTTTCTATGGAGCATCTGTAAAAGTTGGAGAGAGTCGTAGTGGATATGCAAAATTTCCTTAGTCTCCTGAGAAAGTAGAGGCGTTGGTGAGCTTTCTTAATCATTGTGTCGGCATGGGGAGGAACCAAGGCAGGTTGTAGGTGATCTGGACACCTGAAAACATGAAACTCTCTTCCATTTCTACTTCATCCCTGTTGATGTAGACAGGGGCATGCTCTCTTTACACTTCCTGAAGTCGATGACAATCTCCTTCGTTTTGTTAACATTGAGGGAGAGATTATTGTCCCCGCACCAGTTCACCAGATTCTCCATCTCATTCCTGTACTCTGTCTCATCATTGTTTGAGATCCGACCCACTACGGTGGTGTCATCAGCAAACTTGAAAATGGAACTGGAGGGGAATTTGCCCGCACAGTGAGAGGTGTATAAGGAGTACAATAGGGGGCTGAGAACACAGCCCTGTGGGGCACCGGTGTTGAGGATGATCATGGAGGAGGTGTTGTTGCCGATCTTTACTGATTGTGGTCTGTGGGTTCGGAAGTTCAGGATCCAGTCGCAGAGGGAGGCCCAGGTCACGGAGTTTGGAGATGGGTTTTGTAGGAATAATGGTGTTGAAGGCTGAACTGTAGTCAATAAATAGACATAGGTGTCTTTGTTGTCCAGGATGTCCAGGGTTGAATGAAGGGACAGGGAGATGGCGTCTGCTGTAGACCTGTTGCTACGGTCGGTGAACTGTAGTGGATCCGAGGAGACTGGAATTGATTAGTGCCAAGACTAGCCTTTTGAAACATTTCATAATGATGGAAGTCAGAGCCACCGGCCGATAGTCATTCAGAAATGCTAAGGAGAACCAGGGTTAAAGGCAAGCATGTTCTAATTCACATCCAAAACACACATGCCTAATCGACTGTTTGAGAAACATGATGGTTATATGTTTGCAGATAGTTGTCAGGATTGACATGGAGACATACTCATCACTCCTCACTGAGCACTGTAAATACAAGGAGGTTACAACTGATTGTTTGCAGCTTTTCTGCTGTGTTTTAACGGGTTATATGAGTCTCCTGGACTCCAGAACCTAAACCAGTGCTCTGAGCTGTCACATACCCAGCTGGCAGCTCCCAGCATTGGCCACATGGTGCTGCTGTCAGCACACACTCACTCCAGCTCCATGCTACAGTTCATGAACAAGCAGAGAGACACCTCACTCCACAAAACCTCCACACAATTCACAACAAAGGAATCGCGTATATGATTAATTTCTCCAACAGGATGTTTGCCATTGCTCTAATTCACAGTACACAATAGAAATAAACAGTCCATAATACATAATGATCCTCCAATGCAGTATTTAGAAGGTCAGTGCTGAGGGAGTGCCGCACTGTCAGAGGGTCAGTGCTGAGGGAGTGCCGCACTATCAGAGGGTCAGTGCTGAGGGGGTGCCGCACTATCAGAGGGTCAGTGCTGAGGGAGTGCCGCACTATCAGAGGGTCAGTGCTGAGGGAGTGCCGCAGTGTCAGAGGGTCAGTGCTGAGACAGTGCTGCACAGTCAGAGGGTCAGTGCTGAGACAGTGCTGCAACGTCAGAGGGTCAGTGCTGAGGCAGTGCTGCACTGTCAGAGGGTCAGTGCTGAGACAGTGCTGCACTGTCGGAGGGTCAGTGCTGAGACAGTGCTGCACTGTCAGAGGGTCAGTGCTGAGGGAGTGCCGCAGTGTCAGAGGGTCAGTGCTGAGGGAGTGCCGCAGTGTCAGAGGGTCAGTGCTGAGGGAGTGCCGCACTGTCAGAGGGTCAGTGCTGAGGGAGTGCCGCACTGTCAGAGGGTCAGTGCTGAGGGGGTGCCGCACTATCAGAGGGTCAGTGCTGAGGGAGTGCCGCACTATCAGAGGGTCAGTGCTGAGGGAGTGCCGCAGTGTCAGAGGGTCAGTGCTGAGACAGTGCTGCACAGTCAGAGGGTCAGTGCTGAGACAGTGCTGCAACGTCAGAGGGTCAGGCTGAGGCAGTGCTGCACTGTCAGAGGGTCAGTGCTGAGACAGTGCTGCACTGTCGGAGGGTCAGTGCTGAGACAGTGCTGCACTGTCAGAGAGTCAGTGCTGAGGGAGTGCCGCAGTGTCGAGGGTCAGTGCTGAGGGAGTGCCGCAGTGTCAGAGGGTCAGTGCTGAGGGAGTGCCGCACTATCAGAGGGTCAGTGCGAGGGAGTGCCGCAGTGTCAGAGGGTCAGTGCTGAGGGAGTGCCGCAGTGTCAGAGGGTCAGTGCTGAGGGGTGCCGCAGTGTCAGAGGGTCAGTGCTGAGGGAGTGCCGCAGTGTCAGAGGGTCAGTGCTGAGGGAGTGCCGCAGTGTCAGAGGGTCAGTGCTGAGGGGGTGCCGCACTGTCAGAGGGTCAGTACTGAGGGAGTGCCGCACTGTCAGAGGGTCAGTGCAGTGGGAGTGCTGCACCGTCAGAGGGTCAGTACTGAGGACTGGTGTGGGTTGGTTCAGGTCAGGTTGCCCCACCCAAAGAGACCCCTCAGATTGATCATTGTTAGCACTTCAGGTAGACAAATACCTATTTCCAATCCCAATCCCCTTTCCCAATCCCATTCCAATCCCAATCCCATTTCCAGTCCCATTCCCAATCCAACTCCCAATCCCAATCTCATCCCCAAAGCCAATCCTAAACCCACAATCCTAAATTCCCAATCCGAATCCCTAATCCCAATCCTAAATTCACACTCCCATTCCCATCCCCAATTCCAAATCCTAAATCCTCAATTCCAATTCTCAATCTCAATCCCCTTCCTCAATCTCAATCCCAATTTCAATCCTGAATCCCCACCCCCAATCCCCACCCCCAATCCCCAATCTCCAATCCCAATCCCTATTCTCAATTCCCAATCCCAATCCCCATCCCTAATCCCAATCTCCAATCCCAATCGCCATTCTCAATCCCCAATTCCAATTCCCAATCCCAATCCCCATCCCCAATCCCAATCTCCAATTCCAATCTCCATTCTTAATCCCCAATCCCAATTTCCATTCTCAATCCCCAATCTCCACTCTCAATCCCCACTCTCAATCCCCGATCCCAATTCCCAATTCCTATCCCCATCCCCAATCTCCATCTTCAATCCCAATCCCCATTCTCAATCCCCAATCCCACTCCCAATCCCCAATTCCAATCCTAATTCTCAATCCCCAATTCCAATCCCAATTCCAACCCCCAATCCCAATCACCATCCCCAATTCCCAGTCTGAATCCTTAATCCCCAATCCCCATCTCCAATCCCAATGCTCATTCCCAATCCCTCATCCCAATCCCTAATCCCAATCCCCATTCCCAATTCCCAATCCCAATTCCCAATATCCAATCCCAATCCATAATCCCAACCCCAATCCTCAATCCCCAATTACCAATCCCCACGCTCATCCCCAATCCCAATCCCCATTCTCAACCCCCAATTCCAATTCCCAATTCCCATTCCCAATTCCAATCCTAATTCCAACCCCCATGCCAATCCCCAATCCCAATCCTAATCCCCAATCCCAATCCCCAATCCCAATTCCCAATCCGAATCCATCCCAATCCCCATTCCCAATTCCCAATCCCAATTGCAAATCCGAATCTGAATTCCAACCCCCATTCCCAATTCCCAATCCCAATCCTCAATCCCCAATCTCCAATTCCCAATCTCCAATCTCAATCCCCATTCCCAATTCCCTATCCTCAATCCCTGTTCTCATCAATCGGATCTGGAATAGTGATAGAAATACCCCCAGAGCTGTGAATGAATTCTATGACCACCCCACTCTCTGCACGAGGAAATCTCATTTATTTTTTATTGAATAATATTTGTTTTTAGGAGTGGTCTTTATTCATGAGTGCGCTCCATGTTCATTTTTTTCTGGTGCCAATTCATAAAACATCAGATTTTAGAACATTGAAACAAACCTGTCCTGGAAGAGAGAAGGTCATTCAGCCCACACTGCCTGTTCTGGCCCTTTGAAAGATCCAGTTAATTAAACCCACTGCTGTCACAGCGGCACAGTGGTTAACACTGCTGCCTCCTAGCCCAAGAGACCCAGTTTTGATTCCCAGCTTCGGTCACTGTGCAGAGTCTGCACTTTCTTCCCCGTGTCTGTGCGGGCTTCCTTCAGAAGCTCTGGTTTCCTCCCACAGTCCGAAAGATGTGCTGGTTAGGTATTAAATTCTCCATCAGTGTACCCAAACAGGTGCTGGAGTGTGGCGATTAGGGGATGTTCACAGTAAGCAGCCTACTTGTGAGACTAGTAAATAAACTTGTAAAATAATCATGCTTTTACTCCTTGATAATTATTCCTTTAAGATTATTGTTGAACTTGCTTCCATTACCTATCTGCAGAACACCCTCAATGATGTATAGTGTTGATTGGGTTTGGTTGGTCATAGATTTTATTGACTCTTAGGAGAATTTATAAATGTATAATAAAAGATAGAACTAGGAGCAGTCTCCGTACTGGTTTGTACACACTACTCCGTCCAACACTCAATGCTGGTTTGTACACACTGCTCTGTCCAACACTCAATGCTGGTTTGTACACACTACTCTGTCCAACACTCAATGCTGGTTTGTACACACTACTCCGTCCAACACTCAATGCTGGTTTGTACACACGACTCTGTCCAACACTCAATGCTGGTTTGTACACACTACTCTGTCCAACACTCAATGCTGGTTTGTACACACTACTCTGTCCAACACTCAATGCTGGTTTGTACACACTACTCTGTCCAACACTCAATGCTGGTTTGACACACGACTCTGTCCAACACTCAATGCTGGTTTGTACACACTACTCTGTCCAACACTCAATGCTGGTTTGTACACACTACTCTGTCCAACACTCAATGCTGGTTTGTACACACTACTCTGTCCAACACTCAATGCTGGTTTGTACACACTACTCCGTCCAACACTCAATGCTGGTTTGTACACACTACTCTGTCCAACACTCAATGCTGGTTTGTACACACTACTCCGTCCAACACTCAATGCTGGTTTGTACACACTACTCCGTCCAACACTCAATGCTGGTTTGTACACACTACTCTGTCCAACACTCAATGCTGGTTTGTACACACTACTCCGTCCAACACTCAATGCTGGTTTGTACACACGACTCCGTCCAACACTCAATGCTGGTTTGTACACACTACTCTGTCCAACACTCAATGCTGGTTTGTACACACTACTCTGTCCAACACTCAATGCTGGTTTGTACACACTACTCTGTCCAACACTCAATGCTGGTTTGTACACACTGCTCTGTCCAACACTCAATGCTGGTTTGTACACACTACTCTGTCCAACACTCAATGCTGGTTTGTACACACTGCTCTGTCCAACACTCAATGATCCCTGAATGCAGGTCATCTGACAAGAGTCTGGTTCTGTATTCAGTCTCACGGAAACCTTGTTTGTGCTAGATGCTTACAGGACACTAACTAGGAATTAGTGTGACAGTTTGCTGGAGAGGGATTGGAAATTTCTGGGTTGCCAGGTCAAGTGGGGCTGGTGACTAACGGCTCGTTTATATCTATGGAATCAACAGTTGTTTGCCCAGCTGTTGTGGGACCAATGCTTTCGATCACAAGTGTGGGATTTACACTATCAGTTACGGACACTGGAGTTATTTGCAAATATTATTCACCCATAGTCACAGTTCCAATTTCTGATTGAATCTCTCCTGAAAAAGTGTTTAATTTCCCAGATCCTAACTGCATTTATTTGTGAATGTCTCTCCCTCTGTCTGAGTGTGGGTTTCTCTCTGTATTTGTGTGTGTGTGTGAGCCTCTCTCTTGCTCGCTGTCTTTTTCTTTGTGTCTCCCTCTCTGTCTGTGTCTCTTTTGTCTCCCTCTGTGTGTGTGTGTCTCTCTCTCTGAGTCTCTTTCGTTATCTGTGCATGTATCTGTCTGACTTCTGTCTGCATCTGTCTGTCTCTCGATTTCTGTGTCTCTCTTGCTGTGTGTGTGAATGTGTGTGTGCCTGTCTCACTCTCTCCCAACTGTCTCTCTTTCTCTCTGTCTCCCAGCGTGTGGCATCTCTCCTTCTTTGTCACTCTGTTTGTCACAGCAAAACTCTCTTTTGCTTGTGTCTCTCTCTATGTGTCTCTCCCTCTTTTATCTCTGCCTTTCTCTCCTACCCCCCCCCCTCCCCGCCGTGTCAGCCTCTATTTCTCTCTTGTCTCTCTCCACTCAGAGCAGTATTGGAGTGGATGTGTAACAAAGGCTGAGCTCTCATGCAGAGTGGATGCTGACAATAGGCTGGTCACCTTCACCAGGCTGGGTGGGCAGTGTAATGCTGCTGCTGTCTTCCTCTGTAAGGGAGAGTTCCCAGTCTGAATGTTTCACTGGGAACACTGGCTTTGGGAAGGCGGTGAGCTCATTGCTGGGACATGTTACATAGAGAGGTGGGTGGGGGGGGGGGGGGGTGGCCGGGCTGTTTTCACAGCGTTAGGAAGATGCCACATGCACAGACACCAGCCTCAGCCCCTCTGTCAGACAATGTGACCAGCACAGCTCCGGCTCCGCCCCCCCAGGCTTAGCCCCGCCCCCGGCTCAGCCCGGCACAGCCCCGCCCAGCCTAACATTGCCCCGCCCCCCCAGGCTCAGCCCCGCCCAGCCCGACATAGCCCCGCCCCCATGCTCAGCCCCGCCCCCGGCTCAGCCGGCACGCCCCGTCCAGCCTAACATTGCCCGCCCACCCGGCTCAGCCCCGCCCAGCCTAACGTTGCCCCGCCCAGCCCGGCTCAGCCCCGCCCAGCCCGGCTCAGCCCCGACCCGTCTGAGTCAGTCCAGCCTCGTCCAGCACAGCCCCTCCCAGCCCGCCTCAGCCCCGCCCCGCTCGGCTAAGCCCCGCCCAGCCCGACATAGCCCGGCTCAACCCAACCCAGCCCGGCATTGCCCCTCCCGGCCGCGTCCAGCCCGGCTCAGCCCCACCCTTTTCAGTCCTGCACAGCCCCGCCCCGATATAGCCTCGCCCACCCCGGTGCAGCTCCGCCCAGTCCGGCTGAGCCCCGCCCCATTGAAGGGCGGGCTGGGGGAGGGGCTGCTGATGGAAGGTGCTGGAAGGTGGGTGTTTGTCCCCGGAGCGGAGAGCGCGGCCATTCCCCCGAGGCTAATGTGAGCGAGCTTCTGGAACCTTCCAAAGCGGCAGCATACTGGCAAAGAGCCACTTATACTGCTCATTTCTTTATAATTCATATTATATACACTTCATTAATGATGTATATTTATATATTTTATTTATAAAATAACATTTTAATCTATATTGTTTATATAGTAAATGTTTATAATTTATATTGTAAATATATTAAATACATTTATAATTTGCATTTATATTATATAATTTTATGTATAACATAGTTTATATATAATTTATAGTTTATATATATTGTCATTTTTATTGTGTTTATGTATATTTTGTTAGTTTATATTGATAATTTTGTATTTTTCTAGCTCTTTTTAAGTTATGATATTTTTATTCTGCTTTTTCAGCCACAGATATTGAAATTAGGTGAGTGTAGGTGACAGGTTTATAATTCTTCAAAGCCCTGGTGTGTTAGCAGCAGCTTATAATACAAACCGAATCGATCCCTAATTCACACAGCCCGGCATCGAGTTACTGTCTTTAATAAAGTAAAATGCTCCCAAGATACTTCATATGAGCATTAACAAACAAAATATAACACAGAGGACAGAATTTTACAGCCCCACCTGCCACAGGAATTGGAGCAGGCGAGGGGCAGAAAGGTCCATTGACCGAAATTTTCCAGGTTTGAGGACAAACGAGGCCTCATTGCCTGAACTTTTGACTATCTGCCCTAATATCGCTTGCTGAGAGTCTGGGTTATAGATATACAGAGTCTCAGCGAGTGATATTAGGGCAGATAGTCAAAAGTTCAGGCAGTGGGGTGGGCTTTGAAGAAGCTCTGAAAGGAGGAAAGAAATTCTCCGGCTGTTCAAGCCGGTGGGATTCTCCAGCGGGAATTCCAACTGGTAGCGGCGGGACCAGAGAATCCCGTTGCTAAAGCAAACAACACCGATGGAGAATCTCACCCATGGAGAGGCGGAGAATTTCCAAAGTTCAGGACCTTGGCACTCGAAGGCTTGGCTGCTAATTCTGGACCCATCAAAATTGGGGATGACCCAAAAGGACCAGATTTGAGGGACGCGGAGATCTTGGGAGATTGTATGGATTAGGAGAGACTGCTGAGATAGACATAAAGGCATTGACTTCCTGCTGTGACCCACAGGAGATATTCTGCGAATTCTTTAGGCTTCATTGAGGCTAAAGTGAAGTGTGTTGAATATATAATGTTGGAATTGCAGTATGTAGAGAGATAGAACATAGCAAAACTACAGCACAAACAGGCCCTTCAGCCCACAAATTGCATGGATGATATCCCTATCTACTAGGCTTACCTATAACCCTCAATCCTATTAAGTCCTGTGTACTCAACCAGAAATCTCTTAAAAGATCCTATCAAATTTGTCTCCACCACCACCAACGGCAGCCGATTCCACTCACCTACTACCCTCTGTGTGAAATGGGCCGAACGGCCTCTGTCTGCACTGTGGAGTTCTAAGAATAAGATATCTCCTCTGTACCTACTCCCTAACACCTTAAACCTGTGACCTCTTGTAGCAACCATTTCAGCCCTGGGAAAAAGCCTCCGAGAATCCACCTGATCTATACCTCTCATCTTAAACACTTCTATCAGATCACTCCTCGTCCTTCGCCTCTCATTGTCCATGTCTCTGAAATTGCATTACGTAGGAACATCGGAATTTGGGATTTAAAATTGACTGTGGTTCATTTAGTTCACCCCTTATGATCCTGCAAGAATAATGAAAATGCTGACTAATAATAATGATCAGACTGGCTGATAATGATGGATTTAGAATGCAGTTGAAAGTGTACAATGGATTCAGATGGAGTACCACAGGTCACATTGGAACAATGCAGTTTGATCTGTGAATACAATATTCTCTCAAATCAAGAAGGGAAAGATTCAACTTCTAGGTCATTCCTCCCTGACAGAGAATTAAACACATCCCTGTGCCATTGTCCAATAGGCAGAATGCAGTTAAAATGGAGATAAAGGGTATTCTAAGGTGATTCATGCTAAAAACTAGATGATTATGTGGAGGTTTGTGGAATAAATAATCTAAGAAATTACTATTTCACTCGTGCCATGGACAGAGTTTATGAGCAGGATGTTGCAACTCCCCCCTCCCCCCTTTGCGGTGGGAGAGAAGGCACGCCATTGGCTGATGGTGGGATCTTCCAGGCCCACTGCCGTGAACGGGTTTTTCCATTGTTTGCTTCCAATCACTACCCTGGTGAATCAACTACCTCCAATCGCCGCCTCACCAGATCAACCACCCTGCCCTCTTAAGAGTTTCCTGCTTTCCTCCCCACCACAGAGCCACATACCCTGCTTGCCCCGTCATGGTCCCACCCTTCAGGCTCTGTCCCCTTGGCACTGCCCAATGGGGGACAGCCCCACCCTGTCCCTGACCACACGGGCAGCTTCAAAAGGCTCTTTTCCCACCAGCGAGCCCATCTCGTCAAGTTCCCCCATTGATGGGGACCATCTGTGATCGTCATCAGTGAGGATTCAACTGGCAACGGGGTTAAGGTGAATGAGCCCAGACTCTCTAATTCCATTTAAATTAGGTCATAAATATTGAAAAAGCCATGGCCGCTGGCAAAACAGTACCAGTAACGTTGCGAGAGGTGAAAAACTGGGTGCAAACCTCATTTTTTCATCTCTTGACTGCTCTTACTGGCTTGCCTGGCCAATTGACCAGTAGACTGTGAGTTTTGATACCTCGGTGGTCCAGGGTGGAGTAGAGAGGCCATGGTGACTGATTTGTGACAGCCTCGTTCTGCTGGTAGTTCACCCTTAACAAAGGGACAGGTGAATTTTACAAGTGGTAGTGAGATAGTCTACATTTTCACCTGAATTTCAGGGTATGTGTGTAGCTGATACTGACAAGGTCACATGATATGTGGCCAGCCATCTTAAAAATCTGCTGTGTCCATTTGATTGCTTTCACAATGTCCTTCCTGTACTGGACATTTATATAATAATTATCAAGTGAGTAAGAGCAACTTACCATTCTGTGACTGAACACACAGCCTCTAAGTTGTGAGCATGAACTAATACCATAGCCATTAGGATACCAAAGCTTATTGAATATAAAACAAAAGTGTGCAAAGAAATGGGACTGTGAGATTAGGTTTAATGGTTCAAGCAATCTGATCGTGGGTTAGGTTGGTGATAGTGATTGATGGTTTGAAAGTGCTATTGAAAGGGTACAAGGAATCTCAAAGGGCTAACATAGCTGACATAGGAAATGGTGCAGCCTTTGGGTGTAATATTCTCCCAAATGCAATGGAGCTGGCTAGGACATATGTGACCCCATTTTTAAGTACAGGACTGAATTCAAACCCAGGAGTCTGTTGGTTTGTCATGTTTGATTTCAGTTAGAAGAAAGATCTGGAAAGCATCAAAACAGAATGCCATTTCGAATCAGTGAAGTGAGACAGTCCAGGGGGTTATTAGAGATTCACAGCATTAGCTACAATAAATGGAGATCTTACCTCAATGAAATCAGACGGATCACCCAGCGTCAACCTAGGCACTGGAAGCTGCAACAGCAAACTCAGCCTGTCAGCCCTGCAAAGTCCTCCTTACTAACAGCTGAGGCCTTGTCCCAAAATTGGAAGAGCTGTCCCACAAACTAGTCAAGCGACAGCCTGACAATCGTACTCACAGAACCGTACCTTACAGATTCGGTCCCAGATACCACCATCACTATTCCTGGGTATGCCCTGTACTACCAGCAGGGTAGGTCCAGCAGAGGTGGCAGTGATATACAGTCAAGAAGGAGTTGCCCTAGGAACCCACAAAATTACCGCTGGACAAGCTGAAGTCTCAGGGCCTCAGGTCAAACCTGGGCAAGGAAACCTCTTGCTGATTACCACATACGGTCCCCCCCCTCAGCTGATAAATCAGTACTGCTCCATGTTGAATAACACTTGGAGAAAGCACTAAGGGTGGCAAGGGTGCAGAACATACTCTGGGTGGGGAATTTCAATCACTGACAGTGGCTCAGTAATACCACCACAGACTAAGTTGACGGAGCCCTAAAGGACATTGCTACTAGACTGGGTCTGCAGAAGGTGGTGAGAGAATCAATAAGAAGGTAAAACATACTGCAGATGCATCTGTTCATGGCAGTATCAGTAAGAGTGACCACCGCACATTCTTTGTGGAGACAATGCCTTGCCTTCACATTGAAGATACCCCTATAATGTTGTATGACACTACCACCATGCTAAATTGGATAGAGTTCAAACAGACCTAGCTTCTCACATCTGGACATCCATGAGGTGCTGTGGACCATCAGCACCAGCAGAATTGTACTCAATCATAATCTGTAACCTCATGGCCTGATGTGCACCCCCCCCCCCATACATTTACCAACAAACCGGGGGATCAACCCTAGTTCAATGGCGAGTACGGGAGGTCATGCCAGGAGCAATACCAGGTATACCTAAAAATGAGGTATCAACAAGGGGGCTATGTATAAGACTAATATTAGAGGGCAGTTTTTCACACAAAGGGTAGTGGGGGTGTGGAATGCACTACCGAGTAAGGTAGTGGGAGCAGGCACGCTAGGGTTGTTTAAGGGTCTCCTGGACAGCCACATGAGCGGTCTGCAGATAGAGGGATATACGAGGACTGTTTAAATACTTTAATTGTTTCCACAGGCTGTTTGGTCCACCTTGTTGACCAACAAGGTGCATGCATTTGGCAGGTCGTGCGAGGGCTGCTCTTGGATGTTACTTCAGGAGTGGCCTAGTGCTTCATGTCGTTAGTGTATGCTTAAACTGGACCATCAGATGGGCAACTTGACAGCTCAGAGACTATCGCTGTTGCTGTGCAGACACATGGATTTGGGCCTGTGTCTGCGGGAGTTTGCGCGTTCTCCCCGTGGTTGCGTGGGTTTTCTCCGGGTGCTCCGGTTTCCTCCCACATCCAAAAATGTGCTCTTAGGCTGATTGGGTAACAAATTGTCCCTATATTGGTCTCTATATGTCATTAAGATGTTAGGATGGCGGCGCAGGCTCGTTGGGCCGAAGGGCCTGTTTCCCGTGCTGTGTTGTTCTTTGTTCTTTGTAACCTGGTGAAGCTACAACACTTGCATGTCAGATAACATAAACAGCAAGTGATAGACTGAACTAAACAATGGCACAGCCAATAGATCAGATCTAAGTTCTGCAGTACTGTCACATCCAGTCGTGAATGATGGTGGGCAATTAAACAGCTCACTGGAGGAGGAGATTGCAGAAATATCCCCATCCTCAATGATGGAGGAGCCCAGCACATCAGTGCAAAAAAAAAGGCTGAAGTATTTGCAACAATCTGTAGCCAGAAGTCCCTAGTGGATGATTCATGAGGGATCGATATTGGTTAAAACATCAGGACTGTTCTTCAAATATTGCCATGTGATCTTTTATACCCACTGGTGAAGGCAGATGATGCATCAGTTTCAGCTGAAATATGGCACCTGCACCAATGCAGCACTCCTTCATTACTGCACAGTAGGGTCAACCTAGATAGTTGTTCTGAGATCTTTGAAGTTACATGCAACACCCAGTAACAGAGACTCCAGGATGATTTGGAAACTCCCCTTTGATGGCAGCACTGGAAGGGACTAACACTTCATTGCTCACATCAATCACTCAAAGTCAAGGGAGTCTTTCTCCATTGGAAGTCTGAGCTTAGTGAACTGATCTTAGGACACCGATGTTAACAACACTTGATTGAGTGGCAAAAAGCCACCCCAAATTCCTGCTTCTGATGACTTCTATATTGGAAAACACAAGTGGGATTGTAGATTAATGGGGATGGTCTTAGAGGGATAGAAGGGAGGCAGTGCATAAATCGGATTAATCTTGGATTAATACAGGACGATGGAGACACAAGAGGGAACTGGAATTCAGATGTAATGGCTGGAGCCTACATTCATCAGCTTTCCAGTTGGTCATTTGTGATCTCCAGTGAGTGACTGGTAATGATGACTGAGCGTTTAATGTTACTCCTCAATGCACTATCCATATTTGGCAGTGAAAAAAGCAGCTGTCGATACACCAGAGACTCGATGTGTTTGCACAGTGGAATGAGACATTCGTTCTATCTCTGTGAATGATTGAAGTGATAGTTTTCACATGTTCACCGACAGCGCCCACTGCAACCTCAACTTCACCCTCTGGACCCCTCCACTGTGACTAAACTGTCAAACTGCGGATCTGATATCCCACAGTAATGGGCAGAAATTGCCTTCAAATCAATACCGGGATGACTAAAGCTATTGTTTTCAATCCTGATTACAAATTCTGCTCCTTATTCATTGATTCTATCTTACTCCTGCCAACACTCTAAAGTAGTCTGTTTGTAATCTTCGTGCAATATATTTGACACCAGGATGAGCTTCTGGCCTTTTTTTTCTAAGTCTATTTATTAGTGTCACAAGTTGGCTTATGTTAATACTGCAATGAAGTTACTGTGAAAATCCCCTAGTCACTACACTCTGGCGCCCATTCGGGTACACTGAGGGAGAATTTAGCATGGCCAATGCACCTAACTAGCATATCTTGCAGACTGTGGGAGGAAACAGGAGCATCTGGAGGAAACCCACGCAGACACGGGGAAAACATGCAGACTCAGCACAGACAATGACCCAAGCAAGGAAGCAGATCCAGGTCACTGGCACTGAGACAGCAGTGCTAACCACTATGCCGTATGCCAACCACGTGCTGTCCCCTATTACTGCCTCATAGTGTCGTATGGAACTTTACCTCGGCTGCTGGCACTTTCACTGATACTTTTCTCACCTGTAGATTTGATTATTCAAACACAATACTGGCTGCTCTCCCACATTCTATCCTTAAATATGTGGTCACTGAAAACTTATTTGCCGGTGACTTAACTGGCAGCAAATTCTGTTTCCTCTTTCACCCCTTGTACTTGCTGAACTACACTGGCTCCTGGTCAAGCAATGTGTTGATATCAAAACTCTCTACCTTGTTTTCAAATCATCCTAGGGGACCTCACCCCACCCCCCTCTGTAATCTCTTCCAGCTCAATTCCCATCTTGGGAGTTGGCATGTTCTCCCATATCTGCATGGTTTTCCTTCAGGTGCTCTGGTTTTCTCACACTAAGAAGTAAAGAGATCCTCCCACAGTCCAGAGATGTGCGGATTAGGTGGATTGGCCATGCTGATTTGCCCCTTAGTGTCCCAAGATGTGTAGCTTAAGGAGGTTGGCCTTTGTAAATTGCCCCTTAATGTCCAGATTAAATGAATTAACCACAGTAAATAGTTTGGGTTATGGGAATAGGGCAGGGGAGAGAGCCTGGGTATGATGCTCTTTTGGAGAGTCGGTGTAGATTTGGTGGACCACACAAAGATTGTTGGAGTTGTGGATAGTGATGAACATTGATAGGCTGGAAAATTGGGCGGAGAAATGGCAGATGGAATTTAATCTAGATAAATGCGAAGTGATGCATTTTGGTAGATCTAATGTGAGTGGAGGGGGGGAGCTATACAGTAAATGGCAGAACCATCAGGACTATAGACACACAGAGGGATCTGGATGTGCAAGTCCACAGATCCTTAAAGGTGGCAGCACAGGTAGAGAGGGTGGTGAAGAAGCATTTGGCATGCTTGCCTTTATTAGATGGGGCATAGAGTATAAAAGTTGGCATTAAGATGTTACAGCTATATAAGAACTTGGACTGACCGAATGGCCTCCAACTGTTTCACCCCAGATTCTGAGGAGTTGTCTGAGCAATTTTGTGGTCTCTACACTGAATCCTGGGTAGTCCATTGTATGCTCAGAATCCCCCACCCCCCCAAACCCTTCCTCATCATTGTCGGGTCATCAGCTCCTTATGGCCAAGGTCCAGAGGGATAGAATTGACCTGTCTGACATTGATGGCTTCTTGCCCAGGAGTTCAGAAGTCAACAAATAAAAGCAGAGCTTGCAATGAAGCATCTTGCCTGCAACGTGACCTTGCTGTCAACACTAGAATGGTGTGCAGTGACTAAGGAATTCAAAGGCAGACTGGTTATAACAGCGCTTAGTGAGCAGAACCCTTGACTTTGAAGCATATACGTCAAAGTCTAACATTGGCCTGATTTCTGATTTGTTCATCTGCTCGGTTTTTCTGTGTTGTACTGCAGGTTCTATATTCTCCCTCTGACATACTCATTAATACTGGATGAGTCAGCAGCAGACAGTCTCCTTGAAGTCAGGAGGAAGCTAACATTGCCAACATTCGTTTTACCAAATTCTCCTGACCTTTTTACTTCCGAATCCCAGCTCCGAGCTGGGCAAAGGATTTCTGAGACCAAATAGAAACCTACACTTATATAAATCTATCACCAGCTCAAATATTTATTATTTGTCTATTGGCGTGGCTGGCTGGTCAGCATTTATGTTCTTATGAACATATATGGAGTACACCTGGATTAGCCTAATCAACAGATGAGAAATAGAAAGAGCCCAGGGGAGCTGTTTTGGTAGACACTCATGATAGTGGTGCAGGAGCAGAAAGAGAAGCCATTGCCAACCTCCAGCTAAGATTAGGTAAGAATGGAACTGGGGGAACAGCACTCCAGCCCAGCCAGACAACAGTGGAAAGGTGTTGGAAGAGAACGGTGTGGTCACCGTGACAAAGGCTGCAGACGGCTTGAGAAGGATTAGGAGGGAAATCTTTGTCACGATCACATCGAACAGACACGCGTTTGCGCACACACAGTTTGCAAAACTGGTAACCAGGGCAACAGCTCTCAGCATTATCATATCTACATTCCCCACTCAGCATAACACAGAAAAAGAGAGTGAGAGGGAGGGCAAAGAGAGGAAGCTGGGCTCAGAGATAAGAGAGAGAGGGAGAAAAGGAAGGCAAAGAGAGAGAGAGGGAGCTGGGCTTGGAGAGAGTGAGAGAGGGCTTGGAAAAAGAGGGAGGGCAGGGCTCTGAGAGATAGACAAAGGGCAGAAAGAGGGAGTAGTAAAGGCACAAAAGAGGAGCAGATAGAGAAAGATTGAAAAAAGGGTCAAAGAGATGGAGGAGGTCAGAGTGAGAGGGCAGACAGAGGGAGAGAGAGCGAGATAAGAAGGGTGTGACTGATTGGTGCAGTGTGAGAGTTGGAGAGGATGCAGTCTTTTGACTGCAGCAATTCCCAGTGGATCTGTGGCCAGGATCTTGCACGTTGTGTATGGAGCTGACTGGCAGTCCGTGCTTACAAAAGGGGTTGTCAAGGAGACGGGCTCTTTGACAAGAATGCCACACGCTACAGGCAATCCAATCCCTGGCAACTCCTTCAGAACCCATCAACCTGCTGTACTGCAATCATTAGCAGCTCGTGTAAAACATTGACTTTGTCTCTCTGTCTGTGTGGTTTAGTGAGACTGTAAATTAGAGCAGTTATTTAAATCCTTCCTCCAGCAGCTTCCCTGTTCCTGTCTGTCCATCCGGATTCTCGGGAAATTGTCTCTGTTTCTCCACTCAATTCACCCCAGGTGATTTTGAGCTGCACCTTCCCTCTGTGGAATGATGGTGCTCGGTCAAAATTCAGAGAGAGCAATTCGTGCTGTTACATTTCTCAGTTCCAATCTTCCTGGCCCCCCTTATCGACAGAGTAGCCAAAAACACCAGGAAACTCATTTGAATACATTAGCATCCATTAACAAGCACTCACTTTGGGACTTCCCTCCTCACCAGGTATATTTTAAATTTAAAGTTTATTTATTACTGTCATAAGTAGGACTACATTAACACTGCAATGAAGTTATTGTGAAAATCCCCTAGTCGCCACAGTCCAGCACGTGTTTGGGTACACTGAGGAAGAATTTAGCATGGCCAATGCATCTAAATGGCGCATCTTTGGATTATTAGGAGAAAACTGGAGCATCCAGAGGAAACCCACGCTGACACAAGGAGAATGTGCAGACTCCATACAGACAGTGACCCAAACCGGGTATCGAACCTGGGTCCTTGGCTGTTAGGCAGCGGTGCTAATCACTGTGCTACTGTGCTCAGTAGGAAATGGGGTGCCGTCACACTAGTGTTATTTACAACAGGTTCACCCAGACGCAAACTTGTCAATAGGGATCTCCCCAGAAGCGTAGAGATAAATGTAATCCCCAAGGGAAGAGGGATATGAAAAGGCAGTGATCTGGCAATGTCCCAGCACTGCCCCATGGCACAGGATGGCACTGCTCCATGGCACTGACACATTGCTCTACCCCATGGCACGCCCTCTGGCACTACCCCATGGGCTTTTGCTACAAATAAACCTGTTTGGACTTTATGCTGGTGTTGTGGGATTTCTTTCTGTTTTATCCCAGTTCAACGCCAGCATCTCCACATCAGGACTGCCCCATGGCACAGGATGGCACTGCCAGCTTTGCACCATGTCCATGCCAACTTGTCAGTGCCAACCCACGTCAAGCGGCAGGTCCCATTGGGAGTCTCGTAGAGAAGGGGGCGTGTTTGAGTCACTGCAATCAGGTTTTCCCCTTCCCCCATATTGAAACGCCCATTATCAAAGTCACAAGTGCATCATATGTGACCGTGAAAAAAATAAATTCTTCCTCCTGGTCCTTCTCGACCTCTGCAGTCTTTGACATGGTGCCCACACTGTCCTCCTCCAACACCTCTCCAATGTTTTCCGGCTAGTGACTGCTCTCCGTTGGCTCCATTCCCAGCTTCAGGAACAGTGGCAGAAGCGGGGTGTTACCATGGTAATGTCACCGGGCTGGTACTCCTGAGGCCTCAGTCTGGGGAGTTACCATGGCAACTGGTGGAACCTGCATTTAATTAATAGAAGCTGGAATTTTAAATCAAGTTAATCTCAGTGATAGAATGCCGACAGTGCAGAAGGGGGCCATTTGTCCCACTGAATCAGCACTGACTCTCCGACAGAGCATTTCCAGACAGGACTACTCCTGTCCTATCCCTGTAAACCCACCCAATTACCCTCCTAATCCCCGAATTTAAACAAGTGGCAATTTAGCATTGGGTCAATTCATTGAACATGCACATCTGTGGATTGTGAGAGGAACACAGTTTTAACCTGGCTTTGTGAAACTTCTTACTAATAGGTTTATTTGGTAGCACAAGCCACTAGCTTTTGAAGGGCTGCCCCTTTGTCAAGTGAGTGGGAGTTCTGTTCAGAAACAGGGCATATAAAGACACAAACTCAATTTATAAAATAATGGTTGGAATGCAAGTCTTTACAGATAATCAATTCTTAAAGGTACAGACAATGTGATTGGAGAGAGGGTTAAGCACAGGTTAAAGAGATGTGTATTGTCTCCAGCCAGGACAGTTAAAGAGATTTTGCAAGCCCAGTTAAGTTGTAGGGGTTACAGATAGTGTGACATGAACCCAAAATCCCGGTTGAGACCGTCCTCATGTGTGTGGAACTTAGGTATCAGTCTCTGCTCAGCAACTTTGCATTGTCGTGTGTCGTGAAGGCTGCCTTGGAGAATGCTTATCTGAAGATCAGAGGCCGAATGTCCATGACTGCTGAAGTGTTCGCCAACAGGAAGAGAACACTCTTGCGTGGGGATTGTCGAGTGGTGTTCATTCATCTGTTGTTGTAGCATCTGCATGGTCTCCCCAGTGTATCATGTGTCGGGACATCCTTTCCTGTAGGGTATCAGGTAGACAACGTTGGATGAGTTGCAAGTGTATGTACCATGTACCTGGTGGATGGTATTCTCATTGAGATGATGATATCTATATCAATGGTCCAGCATGTTTTGCAGAGGTTGCCGTGGTAGGATTGCATGGTGTCGTGGTCACTGTTCTCCTGAAGGCTGGGTAGTTGGCTGTGGACAATGGTCTGTTTGAGATTGTGCAGTTGTTTGAAGGCAAGAAATGGGGATGTGTGGATGGCCCTAGCAAGATGTTGATGTTCATCTTCATCAATGACATGTTGAAAGCTCCGGAGAAGATGTCATAGCTTCTCCGCTCTGGGGAAGTACTAGACAACAAAGGTACTTTGTTCACTGTGTCCCACGTTTGTCTTTTGAGGAGGTCAGTGCTGTGTGGCACATCAGAACTGTCAATCAATGAGTCAGGCACCACAGCCTGTTTTTATGAGGGCTTCTTCCAGCGTCTGGAGGTGTCTGTTGCAACCGTCCTCTTTTGAGCAGATCCTGAGGTCTTGTTTGTATGGGATGGTTTCTCTAATGTGTTTAGGGTGGAAGCTGGAGAAGTGGAGCATCGTGAGGTTATCCGTGGGCTTGTGGTACAGTGTAGTGCAGAGATGACCATTCTTAATGGAGATGTGTGTGTCCAAGAATGCAGCCAATTCTGGAGAGTAGTCCGTGGTGAGTCTGATGATGGGATGGAACTTGTTGATGTCATCATATAGTTGTTTCAGTGATTGTTCGCCATGAATCCAAAGGAAGAAAATGTCATTGATGTATCTAGTGTATAGTACCGGTTGAAGAGAGGTCATGTTCAAACCTGTGCATGAAGATGTTGGCATATTGAGATGCAAATTTGGTCCCCGTGGCTGCTCTGTGTGTCTGGATGAAGAACTGGTTGTTGAAGGTGATGATGTTGTGATCCAGGATGAAGCAGATGAGTTGTAAAATTGCATCTGGAGATTGACAGGTGTTGGTGTTGAGTACTGCGGCAGTTGCAGCAATGCCATCATTGTGGAAGATGCTGGTGTGGAGTGCTGAGATATCCATTGTGATGAGGAATGCTCATGATTTAACTGCTTCATGTGTGCCTAGTCTCTGTAGCAAGCCTGTAGTGTTGCGACTAAAGCTGGGAGCTCTTTGTACAATGGGTTTCAGATGCTCTCAATGTAGCCAAGGAGGTTCCCACACAGGGTCTCATTGCCTGATACGTTGGGATGGCTGGGAGTGTTTGCCTTGTGTATCTTCAGGAAGCAGTAGAGATCTCCAACGTTGGGAGTAGTGGAATGAGAGCACAGAGAGTGCTCTGAAGGTCCAGATCAAAGGTCTTGATCAGTCTGTTGAGTTGACAGGTGTGTTCTTTGGTCGGATCTGCAGGTAACTGTCTGTAGTGTTCCTCATTGTTCAGTTGTCTGTACACTTGTTTGCAATAATCCATTTTGTTCAGTATGATGATGGCCCGTCCTTTGTCTGCTGGTTTGATGATAATGTTACAGTTTGTCTTGGGAGCACAGGTGGCATTGCGTTGTACTTGGGTAACGTTTGGGGCTGTCTTGTGAGTGCGGCTGATGAATCTGGCATTGACGCACCTCTTGACTCCTCCTGACTGGAGAAGTCCAATTCAACTCTTTCCCCTCCATGCTCTCATCCACACACTCCTCACGTTGGAAATCTCTACTGCCTCCCGAACATGCACAAGGCAAACATACCTGGCCATCCCATCATATCGGACAGTAGAATCCTGTGCGAGAGCCTCTCCAGCTATGAGGGCATCCTGAAACCCATTGTACAAAAAACCCTCAGCTTTAGTCGCAACACTACAGACTTCCTACAGAGACTAGATACACATGGAGCAGTTGAACCAAGAACACTCCTCATCACAATGGATGTCTCAGCACTCTATACCAGCATTCCCCATGACAATGGCATTGCTGCAATTGCCTCAGTACTCAACATCGACAACTGACAATCTCTGTATACAATTTTACAATTCATCCGCTTCACCTTGGACCACAATGTCTTCACCTTCAACAACAATTCTTCTTCCAGACACATGGAACAGCCATGGGAATCAAATTCACACTTCAATATGCCAACATCTTCATGCACAGGTTTGAACAAGACCTCTTCTTCGCACTGGACTTTCAACTGATGCTATATTCTAGATACATCGATGACATTTTCTTCCTTTAGACTCATGGTGAACAATCACTGAAACAACTATATGATGACATCAACAAGTTCCATCCCACCATTAGACTCGCCATAGACTACTCTCTGGAATCGGCTGCATTCTTGGACATACGCATCTCCATTAAGAATGGTCACCTCAGCACCTCACTGTACCGCAAACCACAGATAACCTCACGATGTTCCATTTCTCCAGCTTCCACCCTAAACAGGTTAAAGAAACCATCCCCTACAAACAAGCCCTCTGTCTATACAGGGATCTGCTCAGATGAGGAGGATCGCAACAGACGCTGAAAGATGCCCTCATAAGAACAGGATATGGCGCTTGACTCATCGATCGACAGTTCCGATTTGCCACAGCAAAAAATCACATCGACCTCCTCAGAAGATAAACACGGGACATGGTGAACAGGGTACCCTTTGTCGCCCAGTACTTCCACGGAGTGGAGAAGCTACAACATCTTCTCCGGACCCTTCAACGTGTCATTGATGAAGACTTCCATCTTGTCAAGGCCATCCCCACACCCCCACTTCTTGCCTTCAAACAGCCACACAACCTCAAACAGGCCATTGTCTGCAGCAAACTACCCAGCCTTCAGGAGAATAGTGACCACGACACCACACAATCCTGCCACAGCAACCTCTGCAAGACATGCCGGATCATCGACACGGATGCTATCATCTCAATGAGAACATCATGCACCAGGTACAAGGTACATACTCTTGCAACTTGTCCAATGTTGTCTACTAGCTACGCTGCAGTAAAGGATATCTCGAGGCATGGTACATTGGGGAGACCATGCAGATGCTATGACAACGAATGAACACCGCTCGACAATCACCAGGCAAGAGTGTTCACTTTCTGTTGGGGAAACTTTTAGCGGTCACAGGCATTTGGCCTCTGATCTTCGGGTAAGCTTTCTCCAAGGCAGCCTTCACGACACACGACAACGCAGAGTCACTGGATAGAGATTGATAGCCAAGTTCCACACACATGAGGACGGCCTCAACCAGGATCTTGGGTTCTATATCACACTATCTATAACCCCTACGAAATTGACTGGGCTTGCAAATCTCACTAACTGTCCTAGCTGGAGACAATACCTATGCTTAACCCTCTCTCCACGTGTGTTGTCTGTACCTTTAAGACTTGATTACCTGTAAAGATTCGCATTTCAATCATTATTTTGTAAATTGAGTTTGTGTCTTTATATGCCCTGTTTGTGATCAGAACTCTTCACTTACCTGATGAAGGGGCAGCACTCAGAAAGCTAGTGGTTTGAGCTACCAAGTAAACCTGTTGGACTTTAACTTGGTGTTGTGAGATTTCTTACTGTGTTTACCCCAGTTCAACGCCGGCATCTCCACATCTGTTTGACGAAACCAGAGCACTTGGAAGAAACCCATACAGACACGGGGAGAACGTGCAGTCTCCATATAGACAGTGACCCAAAATCAAAATCCTTTTCGCTGTGAGGCAGCAGTCCCAAGCACTGTGCCATTGATGGTGACCATGAAACTGTCACTGATTGTGGTAAAAAACCTATCTGCTTCACTAATGTCCCTTAGGGAGGGAGATCTACCATTCTTACCCAGTTTGGGCCTACCTGTGACTCCAGATCCCACAGCGATGTTGTTGATTCCTAATTGCCCTCTGAAATGGTAAGCCACACAGTCCAAGGGCAATGAGGGATGGGCAAGAAATGCCAGCGATGCCCACATCCCGTGAAAGAATGTTAAATTGAGGTATACAGTTAAAATACAAAGGATAATGACCAAACTGTTCACAACACCAGTTAACGTGACTATTCACAGCAGCTGCAGGAAAGATTTGGAAGAACTTCTGCAGACAGGAAACAGGTTCAGTGATGTGGACAGACTGGAGCAGCTGGGATTGTTCTCTGTGGCAAGGAGAGGGCTAAGAGCAGATTCATTGCAGGGGTTCAAAACCGTGAGGGGTGTAAATAGAGTGGATAGGAGCTGTTCACTGGTGGCAGGGTGGAGAATCAGAGGCTACACAAGGGGAAGCTGCACGGCGAGTGGTTCCATTCTGCAATGCTTTGCCTGAGAGTGTGGTGGAGGCAGCTTCAATCAAAACGTTCCAAAGGGAATTTGATCTATACCCAAAGAAAGTTGATTGCAGGGCATGGATGTGACATGAGCTAAATTGCTTAGGTAGGGAGCAAACATGGATTGGACAGACCAAATACTAGCACGTTTCTAAGAAAGGCACTATATAAATGTAAATTGTTGTTGTTAGGCTCTGTTTCCATCTCTCTTTATCCTTTCTTCTCTCACATCTTCCACCTCCCTTTCTTCCCTCCAATTCCATTCTCTCTCTCCCCCCTCCTCTCTCTCCCTCTTCCCCCTTTCTGAAGGGTGTGTGGGATGGTTTGGCTGGGAGACAGGGGCCAGTGCTGATTATGTTTTGAGCAGCCTGACCTTTGAACTCTGACCTGGTAGAGCTGGCCACCTGTGAGGGCTATTGATCCAAGCTTACAGTGGGGTGGGTTGTGTGGGAGAGGAGTAGGTTGGGTTGGATAGGAGAGAGGTAGATTACATGGGGGAGGGAAATGGAAGAAGGGTAGAATGGGTGAGGGATTGGGTTGGGTGGGGTGGGGTGGGAGAGGGGGGTGAATTGGCTGGGTAGGGGAGAGAAAAGGGTGTTGGGTAGGGAAGAGGGTGGGTGGGGTGGGTGGGTAGGGGAGGGGAGAAGGTGTGGGTTGGTTGGGGAAGGGTGTGGGATGAGTGTGGGAAGGAAGAAGGTGTGGGGTGGGTGGGTGGTGGAGGGGGGGCGAATGGATTGGGTGGATGAGTGAGGGGTGGAGAGGATGTGGGATGGACATGGGAGGGGAGGGTGAGTGTGTTGGGAGGGGGAGATGTGTTTTCCATCTCTAATTAGTGTTACAAGTAAGTAGGCTTACGTTAACGCTGCAATGAAGTTAGTGTGAAGTTCCAGGTCTCCATGAGACACAGTGACTATGCTGATTGTCCTGGAGTAGTGAGGCACACGGGTACAGCACATGATGTAGTCTGTTTGAGTTATAGTATGGAGAAAGATGATGGTGCAGATTGTCACAGAATCTTGTTCAATCACCTCATTTAATATGAAATGTTTCGACATTTCCCTTCAAAAGGATTGTATTGCTTTCTTGCATAAACTGAGAAATTGTATCTGATTAAGCCAGCTAATTTCTATCAGCAACTCAATCTTCGTCGCTAAATTGTCTCCCCAAATTGGCTCCAATGCAGATTTCCGTAAACATAGATAAGGGTCATGGGTGGAAGTGGGAAATGTTAAAATGGCAGCGTGGGCTCGTTGGGTTGCAGGGCTTGTTTCCCGTGCTATTTTGTTCTTTGTTAGCTCAAGTATCGCTGTTTCTCCACTGTCGCTGGGTCAAAATCCTGGAAACCCCTCACTAACAGCACTGTGGGTGTACCTATATCACATAGACTAACAGTTAAAGATGCGGCTCACTACCACCTTCTCAAGAACAATTAGAAATGGGCAATAAATGTTCATCTACCAGTGACATTCACACGGAATTATAAAATCCCTACACTGAAGAAGGAGGCCATTTGGCCCATTGGGTCTGCACTGGTTCTCCAACAGAGCATCATACTCAGGCCCACCCCCTGCTTTATCCCCGTAACTCCATGTATTTACCCCACTAATCCCCCAACCCATACATCTTGGGACACTAAGGGGCAATTTAGCATGGCCAATCCACCCAACCCGTACATCTTTCAGACTATGGAAGGAAACCAGAGCACCCAGGAGTAACCCATGTAGACACAAAGAGAACGTGCAGACTCCACACATATACACATGCACACTCCTTCACCCTGACCCCACTGTGCACCAGTAAATCCATCGAAAAACACTCTGTAGCAACCAGATTACTTATTCCAGAATCTTCTCCCCAAATTACAATTCTAAGACAAATAGACATGTCTCCAAACCCACTGTCACAACGCAGCAACCTGCAGCTCAGTGTTACCATGGCAACCAGAGCCTCTTAGCTGTACAGCATGTGAGAAAGTGGATAATCCCAGGAAAACAAAGTGAGAGCGAGGCTGCTTCAGACAGCACCTTCAGTTAGGGGGTGGAGGGTCTGTTTTCCATCTGTAATTATCTCTATCTTCACTCAGCTATCCTGCTCTCTCAGACACTTGCATCAAAGACCCTGTGATCTCAGCCGATGTCCAGAACCCCCACCCCAGCCCCAACCATCCCCCTTACCTAGGAGCTGATGGGTGCCCCCCGGGATATGTTACCACTGCCCCTCCCACCTCCCACAGTTCTCCCATCAGTCTGTCAGTGTTCACCCCCACACTCTGTAAACCAAACTCACCACAATGCCCCACTCACAGTGGCACCATCACTGTGGCACAACTCATTAACACACACACACTCATGTATGTACACACACACACGTGCCATGTTTAAATGAAGTGTGTAAGGAGCATACCGACTCTGATCATTCAGACTCCAGAAAGCCTCTTACAAGGAACGTGGGTGACTGCCTGTGTTTACCCAATAGCATTCCTCCCTCAGCTTTCAGCAGTGCTGAGTGTCCTTCAGTGTGACAGTGCCACTGGGTCATTGTGCCAATGGCAGTGTGTGTTAATGGGCGGTGTGTCTGTGTAAGTGTCTGTTTGTATGTGAATGCATGTATGTGTGTGTGTGCATGGGTGGATGTGTGTGTGTATGTGTACACACAGATACACACATATTCTCACACACACACTCAAACATACACACACACAGACACACACATTCTCACAAACACACAGACGCATGCACACTCACATACGCACCCTCTCACAAACACACACATACACTATCTCACACTCTCTCGTACAGACACATACACACATACTCTCACAAACACAGACACACACACACACTTACACACACTCACCCTCACACAGACACTCACATACTCTCTCACATATACTCACACATACACACACAAACACACACTCACCCTCAGATATACACAAACACATTCACACACACAAATACTCACATACTCTCACACATACACGCACACACACACTCATCCTCAGACACACACATACACAGACGGTCACATAAACTCTCACACACATACTCTCTCACACACATACACACACACTCACAGGTACACACACACCCATACACAAATACTCACGCATCCACACATACATATACTCTCACACCCATCTACACACGCACACGCACAGACACATACCTTTACACTCATTTACCCCCACACACACATCCACGTATAGTCTCTCTCACACACACACACACACTCATTTACATACACCAGCACACACATACAGACACACATACACGTACACACACAAATCCACACATACATGCATTCATATGCAAACAGACACGTACACAGACACACCACCCATTAACACACTCTGCCATTGGCACACTGACCCGGTGGCACTGTCATACTAAAGAACACTCAGTACTGGTGAAAGCTGAGGGAGAAATGCTCAGAGTCTCTGAGCAGAGACTGATTGCCAAGTTCTGCACACGTGAGGACGGCCTCGTACAGGATCTTGGGTTCATTTGTTACTAGTGGGTTACTATTTGTAACCAGCGTGACTTGCCTGGGCTCGCAATATCTCACTCACTGTCCTGTCTGGGGATAGTATACATCTCTTTAACCTGTGTTTAATACTCTCTCCACTCACTCAGGCAGCTACCCAGGCTCCTTGTAAGAGCCTTTCTGGAGACCGGGAGATGTGTGCTCCTCACACACTTCATTCAAACATGACACCGAACTAAACTCCCATACCCCCTGCGAGGGGAGAGTTAACACAGCAAAATCTCGCTCATTGAACCCAAACTATTTATCCAATCGTAGAATCACAGGGGTGAATTTTAACATCCCGCCAACTCGGAGCAGGCAAGGGGCAGACCATGGAAAGATCCGATGACCTCGGTGGAGTGAATTTTCCGGTTTCCAGGTGAACGAGGCTGGATAAACCCACCCACAGAATCCCGACAGTGCAGAAAAGGTCATTCAGCCCTTTGAGTCTGCATTGACACCCTACCGAGGCCCGATCTCCAGCCACTGCCCGTAACCCTCTGCTTTGATTACAGCCAATCCACCTAACCTGGATTCACGTCAGCGGTTGAAATTCCCCTCACTGTGAATAAAAAAGCTCTCGAGTCTGCGTTCAGGAGCTGTTAATAATGGATTGGGAGGAACACAATTTGATGCATTGCCTCAGGATCAGCTGCATTATTTCCCCCCCAGAGTCCCAACTCAAAGTCCCAGGGGTTTGGTCCCATCGATCACTCCAGGCCTGCTTACCCTGCTGGCTAATTGAGCTCCTCAACTGCTTAATTATGCTTCATGCTCAATGGCTGGCCCTCTATGAAGGTTCAGTTAGTAAATGTTTCCTCACGTGCATATGCTCCTGGGTTCAGATCCGAGTGGTTGCCGAGGCAACCGCAGGGCCTTGAAACCCACACGTGAATGGGTGCCTGTGGGTGGTGGTGAGATGGGGAGGGGGTGGGTGGTGAAATGAGGGGGAGGGGGGCCAGATGAGGGGAGGAGTTGGAGGGAGGGAGGGTGTGAGGGGAGGAGATGGAGGGGGGAGGGTGTGAGGCGAGGGGAAGAGATGGAGGGGGAGAGGGTGTGAGGCGAGGGGATAGAGGGGTGAGGGAAAGGTATTATTCAATCTCCCGGAGATGTTGAAATCAGTGAATTGGGAATGTGTGTGGCTGGAATTTGCTGGAAAACTCTCGTATCCCAACCCCCCAATGCCCCCGTCTCTTGCCACAGCCGCACGGAAATAAATGTGTGATGGGATTAAGGAGGAAAAAATCACCATTCCTCAAATCGGATACAGGATGAATAGGTTGGATACCTCCGAACTTTATAAAACCTGAGCTCCGGATTTGTGAAGTGGACTGGGCAACTGAAGTTCCAGTGAGACCAATGCTGGGTTACCCCATAATCATCCAATCAAAATCAACAAGGCAAATATCCCCAATATCATTGTTTAAAGTTTATTTATTAATGTCACAACTAACATTAACACTGCAATGAAGTTACTCTGATAATCCACTAGTTCCCACACTCTGACGCGTGTTCAGGTATACTGAGGAAGAATTTAGCATAGCCAATGTGCCTAATCAGCAAGTCTCTCAGACTGTGGGAGGAAACCAGAGCATCCAAAGGAAACCCACGCAGATACAGGGAGAATGTGCAGACTCCACACAGACAGTGACCCAAGCCAGGAATCGAATCCGGGTTCTTAATGCTGTGAGGCAGCAATGCTAGTCACTGTGCCACCGTGAGTTGGGTATGGGGGGATTGCCTGACTGTGCTCTCCTTGTTCCCCTCCTCCTTTCCCCCACCTTTCAGCTGGGTTGGTAGGCAGGGAGTTGGGTGGGGGGATTGCCAGACCCCACTGCCTCTCACATGTCGGTGCTGAGAGATGCTGCATGCTCTGATATAATGTTCTCGGGGCAAATAGGTGATGGGTGATAAATATGGCCAAGCCTCTGATGCCCAATAATCAACACCCTACTCGCTCGCTCAGGCTGCAGCACACCTTTTGAAGAATAGGGGGTGATCTCCTGGGATCCCAGTCAATATTTATCCTCCAAACAAAAAAATCACTGAGAGAATTCTCTTGTCACTGCCATGACGATGATGTTTGTGAGAGCTTGCTGTGTACAAAATGGCTGCCGGGCAGCAAATGTTATCTAACCAATCCTGGTTTCCTCTTTCTGCCTGGGCTGTCTGTTTCCTCACGCTGATGTGAGCATTCCGAGGGCAAGGTCCCGATGGATTTAACAGAAAACCATTGATCCCAAACCAATTTTGAAGTTGCCCTTGACACTGAGGTTAAAAGAAAAACCAGGGCCTCACCATATGTCTGGGATCCACGGGAACAGCCAAACCCGGGGACTAACACCAACAACAAATTTGCATTTATATAGCACCTTTCACGTGGTAAAACAAGGCCAGAATGTGGTGACTTATTGTGAACTGTCACCAGCATTATCTGGAATTCTATCTTTTACTCATGTTCCACGCTCCTAAAACTCAATTCTAACTCTTATAAATGGACCTACTTCACACTAAGTTGACCTTTCTATACATCCTGGCTTCGATTGTAACAATGCATTCCGCAACCTCTCCTTTCTTTCTCTATGAATGGTATGCATTGTCTGTATAGTGCACAAGAAACAATACTTTTTGCTGTATGTTAATACAATAATAAATCAAAAAAAGCTACTTCACTGCAGTTTTATCAAACAATGTCTGATACTGAGCAGCTAAGAGATATTTGGTCAGATGTCGGGTTTTATATAGAGTTCACCACGTGACTTACTCTCAAGCTCCAGCCATTATTTATGCCTTCCTTATGCCTTCCTCCACTAAAAGACTCATTACCCAAGTTGATGATGTTTGACTGTCAGTTTTCTCCCATTTTCTATATTTTTATTGCTGGTAAAAAGAAATGTTCAGAGAAAATTTTTAAAAATACTACTTTTTTTGAATATACCAATGATTTTTCTCCAGGTTCGCAGACGACAACATTCTGGAAATTGTGATCAACAGCACAGCACAGGAAACATGCCCTTCGGCCCTACAAGCCCGTGCCACCCATTTTAACACAGTGAGTGCTTTATTCAAGTCTTTCATCGATTGTCGATGTTTTTGTCTACCTCTAGTGGAACTCTACAATAAAGGGGGTGCAAATTTAGAGAATTATATGTGTGTGAGATTAAGGGAGATCCAAATCAGGGACAATTTATTGACAGCAATCAGCCTAAAAGGCATGTTTTTGGGATGTGGGAGGAAACCAGAGCACCCGGAGAAAATCCGTGCAGGCACGGGGAGAACTCCCACAGACAATGATACAAGCTGGAGATCCGACCCGGGTCTCTGTAATTGCACAGCAAACTTTGATAGTCACTGAGCTGATGTGTTGTCACATCATGGAGACTCCAGACCAGTTATAGAATCACAGAATCCCTACAGTGAGGAAGGAAACAATTTGGCCCATTGAGTCTGCTCTGACCACCATTTTCCACCATTAGAAATGGATAGAACGAGGGGTCATGGCCTTAGGGTGAGGGGGGCTATGTATAAGACGAATATTGGAGGGCAGTTTTTCACACAAAGGTTAGTGAGGGTGTGGAATGCACTACCGAGTAAGGTGGTGGGAGCAGGCACGCTAGGGTTGTTTAAGGATCTCTTGGACAGCCACATGAGCGGTCTGCAGATAGAGGGATATAGCAGGACTGTCTAAGTATCTTTTTTGTTTCCACAGGCAATTTGGTCCACCTTGTTGACTAACAAGGTGCATGCATTCGGCAGGTCGTGCGAGGGCTGCTCTTGGATGTTGCTTCAGGAGTGGCCTAGTGCTTCAAGTCGTTAGTGTATGCTTAAACTGGACCATCTGATGGGCAACAGGACAGCTCAGAGACTATCGCTGTTGCTGTGCAGACACATGGATTTGGGCCTGTGTCTGCTGGAGTTTGCGCGTTCTCCCCGTGGTTGCGTGGGTTTTCTCCGGGTGCTCCGGTTTCCTCCCACATCCCAAAAATGTGCTCTTAGGCTGATTGGGTAACAAATTGTCCCTATATTGGAATCTTCCACAATAGGCATAGCCTAAAGTCATGGATATGTCATTAAGACGTTAGGATGGCGGCGCGGGCTCGTTGGGCCGAAGGGCCTGTTTCCCGTGCTGTGTTGCTCTTTGTTCTTTGTTCTTTGTTCTGACCACAATTCCACCCAAACCCTATCCTCATAACCCCACATATTTACCCTGATAATCTTCCTGACACTAAAGGGCAATTTAGTGTGGGCAATCTACCTAATCCACATATCTTTGGAGTGTGGGAGGAAATTGGAGCACCCAGAGGAAACCCATGCAGACATGAGGAGAATGTGCAAATTCCACTTAGACAGTAACCCCAACCAGGAATCAAACCTGGGTCCTTGGTGCTATGAGGCAGCAGTGCTAACCACTGTGTTATCTGTAAATATTTGTAAAGAACCAATAAGGAATTAGCTCAGAACTAATTGTTGTGTGTAAGTGTTCTTGGGGTCCACATTTCTTAGACTGATGCGTAACAGAACTAGTTCAATCTGCTCCTTCCACTGCACAAGGCAATATGGCAATTAAAGATAAAGGGGTCAATTTTCCTGCACTGCATGCCTCTGGAATCATCACAGCAGGATGGAACATTTGTACGGGACATTTAAAAGTTCATTGACCTCAGGTGGGAATTTCTGGTCTTGGGGCTGCGGGAAACTGAAAAATCCCACCCCAAGTGTTCTGATCATTCCAAATTTAAAGTATGATTATTACCAATGTCTGATAACCAAAGGACAGCAAGAACACATGGAGTCAGATCCTCTGACTTCGCCCACAGCAAGGATTCTCCAGTCCCATGGCTGTGAATGGAGTTTTGGCTGAGCGCCACATTTTCCACTCTAACTGGTAGCAGAGCCAGGCACACAAGTGCACTGTATTCTGCCCATTGACTGTTGACCGCCCTGTCAGAAGATCAAAAACTTTGTCAAAGACTTAGATTTCAAGAAGCGATGATAATCTCATTTCTGCTGCCTCGTTCTTTCGCTGGTTTTGAGAATTGAAACCTCATTGCAGAAATGAAGGGAAACAATCACGTGAAAATGTTTCTGACTGGAAAACCATTCATGAGGTGATTCAGTCTTGTTCTGAGGATTTAACATTGCTGGGGCCCAGCCAGGATGTGGCACTGAGGGAAGGTGGAGATGTTGGGGTAGGTGACTCCAAAACCTGAGTCAAAGTGCTGCTTTTAAGAGAGATATGAAAGGAGGAGAGGTTCAGGGTACAAAATCCAGGCCTTTAGGCCTAGGCAGCTGCAGGCGAAGGATCTGGAGAATGAGCTGAGGCTACAAGGCCCCTGGGTGGACTGCGTGCTCCTGTAACCAAGATAGAGAGCATGAAATGGGCTCGGACTAAGTGCTGGAAAATAGGATTGGAATAGATTGGTGCCTGATGGTTGGTGCAGACACAATGGGCTGAAGGGCCTTTTTCTGTATTATGTATGACTCTATGAAAGTTAGAGCCAGTCTCAGGGTTAGAGGGTGGATGTGTGCTGCTCCCAGTCTGAGGCACCATCTGACAATGGGAGCTGTGGGAATTGTCCCAGCTCCCCGGGTCAGTTAATCCTGGTAAATAGAATAACCACTCCAGATTCCCAGCCACAGAGATAAATCCCAGCAGAGAAAGAACCCAATTGAAGAGCTCAGATTATCACCTGAGGCCTTGTGTAGACAGACTGAAAGAAAGCAGGGATAAAAAGCTAATGGAAAATCAGATAGAATCAGCTGTAATAATGGACCTGAGTCACAGCATCACATTCAATAGCAGCTGCTTAAAGAGATAGGACATAGAGATACTGCATAGAAAGAGAGGGATTGGGACAGAGAGAGAGAACGAGAGAGAGAGAAAGACAGAGGGAGAGTGACAGAGATAGAGTGCGAGTGATAGAGATAGAGAGAAAGAGTGAGAGATGAGGAGAAAGAGATAGAAATAGAGAAACAGAGAGAATGACAGATAGAGAAAGAGAGTAACAGAGAGAGAGAGAAAGAGTGAGAGACGGGGAGAGAGAGATAGAGAGAAATAGAGATAGAGAGAAAGTGACAGAGATACAGAGAGAGTGAGAGAGAGAGAAAGTGACAGAGTAAGGGAGAGAGTGAAAGACAAGGGGAGAGAAAGATAGAGAGAAATAAAGAAACAGAGAGAGTGATAGAGATAGAGAGAGTGAGAGATTTGGAGAGAGAAATAGAGAGAGAGACAGAGAGACAGTGACAGAGATCAAGAGGGAGAGAGAGGAGTGAGAAGGAAAGAAAGAGAGTATGATGTATGTACTGCTTGAATTAAAGTGCAGGAACTATAAAATCGGTTTGGTAATTTAAACACTGGGAAACTCTTTATTCTGGGTGTGCCCTGTCCCACAGTCGGATCTCAGTCTGTTTAACCAGGATCCACACTGGGAGGAGCTAAACCAACCCCCAGGGTGATAGAACCACACCCTTAAAGGGGCAGTATACACGCTCAAACCCTCAACATACATGTATCACACCCCTCCCCCTTTAATCCAAACCTTCCACAACCCAAACATAAATACATACAACAGAGAATATTTACACAGAGCATTTGCAAACGGTTACACTCCCCAAAAGAAATCCTTTCAGACAGACATGATGGCTGGGATTTTACCACCTCCCTTTGGAATAGCTATAGCTCTAGCTCGTTAGAGGGGTCAGTTTTCGTACAAAGTGTGCAGGAAGGTTTTTTGACTCAGTATGTAGATAGGCCAACTAGAGGTGAGGCTACATTGGATTTGGTGCTGGCAATGAGCCAGACCAGGTGTTAGGCTTGGAAGTTAGTGAACATTTTGGTGATAGTGACCACAATTCGGTTACGTTCACCTTAGTGATGGATAGGGATAGGCATGAAGCTGGGGGCAGTAGTTATAGCTGGGGGAAGGGTAATTATGAGGCCATCAGGAGAGAATTAGGGTGCATAGATTGGACTAGGAAACTACAGGGACTGGGAACATCTGGAATGTGGAGCTTATTCAAGGAGCAGCTGCTGCGAGTCCTTGATAAGTATGTCCCTGTCAGGCGAGGAGGAAATGGTCGAGTAAGAGAACCTTGGTGTACGAAAAAAGTTGATTTGCTGGTTAAAAGGAAAAAGGAGGCTTATGTCAGGATGAGGCTTGAAGGCTCGGTTAGTGCAATGGATAGCTATAGATTAGCCAGGAGGGAGCTAAAGAGTGAATTGAGGAGAGCTAAGAGAGGACACGAGAAGACTTTGGCTGATAGGATTAAGGAGAATCCTAAAGCTTTCTTTAGATATGTTAAGAATAGAAGATTGGTTAGGACAAGATTAGGGCCAGTCATAGACAGCAGTGGGAAGTTGTGCGTGGAGCCTGAAGAGATTGGAGAGGCACTGAATAAATATTTCTCTTCGGTATTCACGCAGGGTGATGTAAATGTAGTTATGGAGAACACTGAGGTACAGGGTAGCAAACTGGAAAGTATTGAAGTAGATAGGGAGGATGTGCTAGATATTCTCGAGGGTTTGAAGTTGGATAAGTCCCCTGGGCCGGACGGGATTTACCCTAGGATTCTCTGGGAGGCAAGAGAGGAGATTGCAGAGCCTCTGGCTCTGATCTTCAGGTCGTCGTTGGTTACGGGTGTGGTTCCGGAGGACTGGAGGATAGCGAATGTGGTCCCGTTGTTCAAGAAGGGGAAGAGAGACCTTCCAGGGAATTATAGGCCAGTGAGTCTTACTTCTGTTGTGGGCAAAGTATTGGAGAGAATAATTAGGGATCGGATTTATAGTTATTTAGGGAGAAATGAATTGATTGGGGATAGTCAGCATGGTTTTGTGAAGGGTAGGTCGTGCCTTACTAACCTCATTGAGTTTTTTGAAAAAGTGACCAAAGAGGTGGATGGGGGTAAGGCGGTTGATGTGGTATATATGGACTTTAGTAAGGCGTTTGATAAGGTGGCCCATGGAAGACTTCTGCAGAAAATGCAGATGTATGGGATAGAGGGTGATTTAGCTAATTGGGTTAGGAATTGGCTAGCAGATAGAAGACAGAGGGTGGTGGTTAATGGGAGATATTCATCGTGGAGTTCGGTGTACCTCAGGGATCTGTTTTGGGGCCCCTGCTGTTTGTAATTTTTATAAATGATCTGGATGAGGGTATTGAAGGATGGATTAGTAAATTTGCAGATGACACTAAAGTCGGTGGAGTGGTAGATAGTGAAGAGGGGTGTTATAGTTTGCAGAGGGACTTGGACAAGTTGCAGAGCTGGGCCGAGAGGTGGCAAATGGAGTTTAATGTGGAAAAGTGTGAGGTAATGCACTATGGCAGAAATAATAAATGTGTAGAGTATAGGGCTAATGGTAGGATTCTTAGTAGTCTTGATGAACAGAGGGATCTTGGTGTGTATGTGCATAGATCCCTGAAAGTAGGCAGTCAAGTCGAGAAGGTTGTTAAGAAGGCATATGGAGTCTTAGCTTTTATTGGTAGGGGGATTGAATTTCGGAGCCGCAACGTCATGTTGCAACTGTACAAAACTCTAGTGCGGCCGCACTTGGAGTATTGTGTGCAGTTCTGGTCCCCGCATTATAAGAAAGATGTGGAGGCATTGGAGAGGGTACAGAGGAGGTTTACCAGGATGTTGCCTGGTATGGAGGGCAGGTCTTATGAAGAGAGGCTGAGGGATTTGAGGTTGTTTTCGTTAGAAAGGAGGCGGCTAAGAGGGGACCTTATTGAAACATATAAGATGATTAGAGGTTTAGATAGGGTGGACAGTGATAGCCTTTTTCCTAGGATGGAGAAAGCTAGCACGAGGGGACACAGCTTTAAATTAAGGGGTGATAGTTATAGGACGGATATCAGAGGTAGGTTCTTTACCCAAAGGGTGGTTCGGGAGTGGAATGCCCTGCCTGCAGCAGTTGTAGATGCGCCAAGTTTGGTGGCGCTTAAGAGGTTAGTTGATAAGTATATGGAAGAGAAGGGAATGGTTTAGTTTGGAGGGGCATTGCTTTTTATATTGGTCAGCGCAACATCGAAGGCCAAAGGGCCTGTTCTGTGCTGTAATGTTCTATGTTCTATGTTCCCCCAACACGGGAAAAGGAGTGGGCGAGGGGAAAGGTCAGCTGACCTCGGGGTGAATTTTAGGCATGAGCGAGGCTGGAAAGTCCGGCCCTGTGACGATGGGAACTGGGGATGCTGGGATTTGTACAGGCTGCTCCTTCGTTTCAGGAACCGTTCCCTGAATATTATCCCGGGATTCTGGAAAATTCTGCTGCTCAGGGTGGGGGTCCCTCTCTGATGAGCTGAGGGTGGCTGGTGTCACTGATGCTGCTTCCTTCCTTCAAGCCAAGCCCCGGGTCACATCAATAAAAAAACACAATTACTGCACAGGAACAGGCCCTTCAGCCCTCCAAGCCTGCACTGACCATGCTGCCCGACTGAACTAAAACCGCTTTACCCTCCTGGAGACCATATCCCTCCATTCCCATCCTATTCATGTACTTGTCAAAACGCCCCTTAAAAGTCATTACCATATCTGCTTCCACTACCTCCCCCAGCAACGAGTTCCAGGCACCTACTACCCTCTGTATAAAAAATCTGCCTGGTACATCTCCTTTAAACCTTGCCCCTCGCACCTTAAACCCATGCCCCCTAATAAGTGAGCCTGGTGTCTGCGTGGGTCTCCTTCAGATTCTCTGGTCTAAAGATGTGCGAGTTAGGTTGATTGGCCATGATAAATTGACCCTAATGACAGGGGGATTAGCAGAGTAAATTTGTGGGGTTATGGAGATAGGGCTTGGGTGGGATTGTGGTTGGTACAGACTCGATGGACTGAATGGCCTTTTCTCTGCACTGCAGGGATTCTCTGATGATTATAACCCTGAAAGAAGTAATCAAATTTGTACTTGTTCTCTGTCGAGAATTCTACTCAGTTCCAATACCTCGCTGCATTTGATGGAAATGTAGGTTCATTTCCGTCAAATACCTGTCCGATTTCCTTTGGAAATTGTTGACTGTCTCTGTGTGCCCCCTCGTTATAGACAGCACGTTCCAGCTCAGTATTGCTGGCTGTGTGACACACTGCAGTCAGATTGAGTAAATAATACAGAGCCAGTTTCTCCATCACTCAGCTGTGGCTGCAACTCAAAACCACTCAGAACCAGCACTGGCAAAAACTTCTGTGAGACAGTATGGAGCTTTCATTATCATCAGAGGGAAGGGTGTGAAGCGCAGTGGAGCATTGGATTACAGCCATCATTCTAGATGTTCAATTTAATAAAGGAATTTGGTTCCTTTAACCTCATCTGATTCCAGATTTGTTGATCTATATCTGCCTGGGGATTGGAGATGTGTGTATGACACTGTGTATGTGGGTCTGTGTGTGTGTGTGTGAGTCTGTGTTGTGTCTATGCGGCTTTTCTTTATTGTGAAAACTCCCTAGTCGCCACACTCCAGCATCTGTTCGGGTACACCGAGGGTGAATTTAATATGGTCGATGCGCCTAACCAGCATGTCTTTCAGAGGAAGAAACCGGAGCACCCGGAGGAAACTCACAGAGACAGTGAACCAAGCCGGGAATTGAATCAGGGACCCTAGAGCTGTGAGAACAAAGAACAGTACAGCACAGGAAACAGGCCCTTCAGCCCTCCAAGCCTGCACCGCTCATTGGTCCAACTAGACAATTCGTTTGTATTCCTCCATTCCCAGGTTGCCCATGTGACTATCCCAATAAGTCTTAAACGATCCCAATGTGTCCGCCTCCGCCACCCTACTTGGCAGCGCATTCCAGGCCCCCACCACCCTCTGTGTAAAATACATCCCTCTGATATCGGAGTTATACTCACCCCCCTCAACTTGAGCCCGTGACCCCTCGTGTTTGTCGCCTCTGACCTGGGAAAAATCTTCCCACTGATCTATGCCCTTCATAATTTTATACATTTCTGTTAGGTCTCCCCTCATTCTCCGTCTTTCCAGGGAGAACAACCCTAGTTTACACAATCTCTCCTCATAGCTCAGACCCTCCATACCAGGCAGCTTCCTGGTAAATCTTCTCTGCACTCTCTCCAAAGCATCCATGGCCTTCTGATAGTGCGGCAACCAGAACTGGAGGCAGTACTCCAAATATGGCCTAACTAATGTTCTATACAGCTGTAACATCAGACTCCGGTTTTTATACTCTATATCCCGTCCTATAAAGGCAAGCATGCCGTGTGCCTTCTTCACCACCTTCTCCACCTGTGCTGCCACCTTCAACAATCTCTGGACTTGCACATCCAGGTCCCCCTGTGTTTATACTTTTGATGGTTCTGCCATTTATTGTATAGCTCCCCCCTACATTAGTTCTACCAAAATGTATCACTTTGCATTTATCTGGATTAAATTCCATCTGTCATCTGTGAGGCAGCAGTGCTAACCAGTGTGCCGCCTTTGTGTGTGTGTGTGTGTTTTTGTGGTGTGTGTGATTGGCATGATCAGATCACAAGGGAAGCTATTGTTATTCCCTGCTTACACTATCCTATCATTAGATATTGGGGAGGATGGGTCCACTCCTGAGTGTTTGCCCAGCCCCGCTAATCCTGGCAGAAGACAGTGTGCAAAAGCAACACTGACTATAGTAGTGTCACACTCCATAGCTCTGTGTGAAACTGTATGGTGGCTCATATCTTTCTGAGTATTGACTTTTTAATCTAGATTCTAGAAGCAAATTTTACAAATATTGGGGAATTGGTGGGCATTCTCCCTTCCAGTGAGGATAGAGAAGTAAAAATTTAAGTATTAATGTCACAAGTAGGCTGACCATTAACACTGCAATGAAGTTACTATGAAAATTCTCTAGGCATCACCTGCTCGGGTTACACCGAGGGAGAATTTAGCACAGCCAATGCACCCTAACCCAGCACGTCTTTCAGACTGTGGGAGAAAACCGGAGCACCTGGAGGAAACCCACGCAGACATGGGGAGAATGTGCAAACTCCACGCAAACAATGACCCAAGCTAGGAATTGAACCCAGGTCCCTGAGGCAGCAGTGCTGAGTACTGTGTTACCGTGTAGTACAGCTTTACCAGTCTGTTCTGGAGAAGAGACAGAATGACTCGACACATTAGCTCTGCTTCTCTCTCCACAGATACTGCCAAAGCTGCAGAGTTTGTCCAGAATTTTCTGTTTGTGTTTATTCTCCTGCACTATTCTATTTTCATTTCCAATATATACTTCAGGCAAGTGAGAGTCAGTGCCCAGAACGTTACTCGACCTATTTCCCTGTAAGTAATGAAAGCTCAATCCATCATCCACAGGCAGAGTACAATATATTGGTCTATGGTGAGCTGCGTTAATCCCCTCACCCCTTTCCTGAACCAGACTGTAAACTTACCCTCTCCCAGCCCTTTGGCACCATCCGTATTTGCCAAAATCTTTAGTGGGTCATGCCTCCATGGTGGAGTATTTGGGCAGCTTGGTGGTAGAGTGGTTAGCACTGCTGCCTCACAGCGCCAGGAACCCTGGATCAATTGCAACCTTGGGTGACTGTCCATGTAGAGTTTGCACATTCTCCCCATGCCTGAGTGGGTTTCCTCTGGTTTTCTCCCACAGTCCAGAGATCTGCACGTTACAGTGGCTGAGCTAAATTGCCCCTTACTGTCTAAAGATGTGTGGGTTAGGAAGATTGGCCATGCTAAATTGCCTCTTAGTGTTCAAAGATGTGCAGGTTAGGTGGATTGGCCATGCTAAATTGCCTCTTAGTGTTCAGAGATGTGCAGGTTAGGTGGATTGGCCATGCTAAATTGCCCCTTAGTGTTCAGAGATGTGCAGGTTAGGTGGATTGGCCATGCTAAATTGCCCCTTAGTGTTCAGAGATGTGCAGGTTAGGTGGATTGGCCATGCTAAATTGCCCTTTAGTATCCAAAGAAATGCAAGTTAGGTGGCTTGGCCATGTAAATTGCTCCTTACTGTCTAAAGATGTGCAGGTTAGGTGGCTTGGCTGTGCTAAATTGCCCTTAGTGTTCAAAGATCCATCAGTTAGATGGATTAGCCATGGGAAATGCATGGAATTATGTGGATAGGATGGGAAAGACAGCCTGGGTAAGGAACTCTGTCAGAGGATCGGCACAGACTTGATAGGCTGAATGGCCTCTTCTGCACTGTACAGATTCTATGATTCTATTAAAGCAACCCCCTTCTGCATGCATTTCCAGGTCAGAACTCTTGTACTCACTCTGTTAGGTTTAATGTAATTCACAGTGCCATACACAATATCATACTAGTCTACCATGCTGTATGTTCTATAATAACTCAGTGTAATTTATATAGCACATTAATACAGGAAATCACACTGACTAATCCACTCTCCTGTGGACATTGGCAATGTGAGTGGATGAGAAGAGAGAGACACTAAGGATAGCATCAGACATGAGGCAATCGCCATGTCAGTGGGAGCAGTTCAGGCAGAGATCTGTGTGTCCAGGATCCCTGCCAAAAGGTAAAAGCTGCTCTCATCTTTCTGCACTGCAATATGTTCCTACCTGTTAACAGCTGCATCATTCCTGAGACCAGGGCCCACACTCCCAACAGAAGACAGTCCATTTTCACACACTCTGCAGCGCACAGTGTTCCTCTGTTCAATCACAACATAACCAATCTTCACTATTCAGGGTTAGGGTTAGGAATAGGGTTTTTGGGGTCAGACAGAGAGAGGACATATCTCCTTCAAGCTCTGCCTCTTTTTTTGGCCCATGTTCAATCCTTGTTGCCCCCCCCCCCCGTAATGCCTTGCCCTTATATTGTTGTCTTCTTTCTCCTGGGTATTTTTATAGAATGTCTGGAATCATAGAAACCCTACAGTGCAGAAGAAGGCTATTCGGCCCATCGACCACAATCCCACCCAGGCCCTATCCTGTAATCCTACCCTGCTAATCCCCCAAGGGGCAATTTAGGATGCCCAGTCAACCTTGTGACAATAACCCTTTTACCATCTCACTGTTGTTTTTCCTTCTGGGTGCCTCGTCCGTCAAGTTTTACTGTCCAGTACTGTCTTTACTGTACTGGCAAGTTTTACTGTGCCAGTAACGATTCCCGCAGGGTCAGCACAGTGACATGGTGGTTGGTACTACTGCCTCACACCTGAGTTCAATTCCAGCCTCAGGTGCAAAGTCCGCATGTTCTCCCCATGTCTGCGTGGGTTACCTCTGGATGCTCCAGTTTTCTCCCACAGTCGGAAAAATGTGCGGGTTAGGTTGATTGACTATGATAAACTGACCTTTAGTGTCAGGGAGATTGGCAGGATAAATAAGTGGCATTATGGAGATAGGGCCTGGGTGGGATTGTGGTTGGTACAGACTCAATGGGCCAAATGGCCTCCTCCTGTACTGTAGAGATTCTATGATTCTATGTGAAAGTTTTCGTCCTGTGAGTTTGTATATAGAGATTGAATAGACTGGGTCTGTACTTGTAAGAGTTTAGAAGGCTAAGGAGGGATCTTATAGAGACTTACAAGATAATGAAGGGTCTAGTTAGGGTAGAGGTAGAGAGATTATTTCCGCTTAGAAAGGAAACCAGAACTAGAGGGCACAGCCTCAAAATAAGGGGGGACAGTTTAGAACAGAGTTAAGGAGGAACTCCTTCACTCTCTCTACCCATTGAAGTGGTGGAGGCTACATCATTGAATATATTTAAGTCATGGGTAGATAGGTTTCTGATAGACAAGAGAATTACGGGTTATAGAGAGGAAGCAGGAAAGTGGAACTGATCCACTTCAGATCAACCATGATCTTATTGAATGACGGGGCAAGCTCGAGGGGCTGGATGGCCTACTCCTGCTCCTATTTCTTATTATCCTGGAGAATGAGCCAAGGTTGATATGATCAGTGTTAGTTTGACATTGACTGTGATAAGTCACAAAAAGTGAGCTTGCCATTCAGCTGCTGCACTGGATTTGTCTTTTTAAACCTAGTCCAAGCTCACCAAGAACTCAATGGCAAAATCCTTAATCCACAATGTGAAGACAAGGACCAAAGTTTGACAATTGCTAAGGCCAAACGTCGATACAGACCTGCTCTCTTGTCCATCCCAAAAGCCCCAGGCTGCCAAAAGCTGCTGCTTCCACTGGGTACCAGCTCCACTGGCAAAGCCACGGCTGGGCTGGACCACCGGCTAGCGTGACCTACGGTGGGATGTCACCTTGCCTTTGACACCGCAGAGTTTGGAGGTCCTCTGGAGAACTTGCCATTTTCCAGCTGATCCGCTTGGGAATCCTTTGGGAATATTTTAGTGCCTACCTTTGGGTGAGCCCCAGAAAGTGAGGATCCCCCAGTCAGCGATTTTATTCACGTCAGCTGGATCAGAAAGTCCCGCTGCCCAATCTTATCACACCCATGGCTAGCCATAATCTACTTACATCACTTTTGTCTGTGAGGCAACAGGTCTTGTCCAGCCCTGCGTGCTTTCACCTTATCCTGGAAGGCACAGAGGGTTAGCGCTGCTACCTCACAGTGCCAGGGACCCAGGTTCAATTCCAGCCTCGGGTCACTGTCCGTACGGAGTCTGCACTTTCTCCCCATGTCTACGTGGGTTTTTCTCTGGGTGTTCCGGTTTCCTCCCATAGTCTAAAAATGTGCAGGTTAGGTGTATTGGGCATGCTAAATTGACCCTAGTGCCAGGATAAACATATGGAGTTACGAGGCTAGGTTCTAAGTGGGATTGTTGTTAATGCAGACTTACTGGGCAGGATGTGCACTTCCTGCACTGTAATGATTCTATGATGTTGTGGGGTGGGTGAGGACCTTAATTATTCTGGGTGCTTTGCCGAGGCAGCGGGAAGTGTCGACGTAGTCAATGAATGGGAGGCTGGTTTGTGTGATGGATTGGGCTACATTTACGACCATTTGTAGTTCCTTGCGGTCTTGGTCAGGGCAGGAGCCCATACCAAGCTGTGATACAACCAGAAAGAATGTTTTCTATGGCGCATCTATAAAAATTGGTGTGAGTCATAATGGACATGCTCGGGAACTTCACCTGGGACTGCTCATCACAATCTTCCATATCTTCCAATCCACACATCATGGATTAAATACCTAATTTGTAATCTTCCAATGGGGCTGGTTACTGTGAATGGTCTCTGTATATCGCCCATGTGGCTGTACAGAGAGATCTGTCCATATATCACCATTTACATTGAACTGGGTGTCCTGCAAAAATATGTGGTGAAGTTGCACCCAAAATATGAACTCATTTCTCCGCAGATACTGAATGTATTTGTGGAGAATATTTGCGCTCATTTTGGGAGCGAGAGAGAAAGAGAGAGAGAGAACCTTCAACCTAGGCCCCAATCCTGGGTCTTTCTTGTTGATAAAGCTCAGCTCATCACACAGGGAATTCGTCACACGCGATCTTACTTTCCTTCCGGTATTTTCCGTTGGGGAGGGTTAGTGTGGGTGTAGATATCCTCACGCAGAGAATGGGCAGTTAAATTGAAACCAGGAAAGATAAACACTAGACTGTTTAATCAGACAGGTGGAGTCTGCTGGGGTGGAGCTTAGTAACACTGTATTTGCAATGTCATTAGAGAGAATTACTCAACACACTCCAACGTAATCCTGTCCGCTTGAATCTTAGCCCGTGGCTGTTTCTTTGAATTCTGCTGTGCCATCCTCATTTCCAATACTACACTAGTACAGTTCCTTTCTTGGAACGCACGGGTGAATTCCTAGACACAGATATAACAAGAGACATAGAATCATAGAATCCCTACTGCAGAAGGAGGCCATTTGGCCCACCAACCACAATCCCATCCAGATCCTGTTCCTGGAACCCCACATGTTTACCCTGCTAATTCTCAGACACCAAGTTTAACATGGCCAATCCACTGAACCCACATATCTTTGGACAGTGGGAGGAAACCAGAGCATGGGGAGGAAACCCTCACTGACATGGAGAGAACGTGCAACCTTCACACAGTCACCTGAGACCACAATTGAACCTGGTGCTGTGAGGCAGCTGTGTGTCACCGTGCCTTTCCTGGGCGACCGCAGGAAGACCTGCCCTGCCCCGTCTGAGTTGCAAGGCCGTAGGAGACAGGATTGAAAATATTACGGGGTTAATAAATGGAGGGACAATGCGGGAATCCTATCTCCGACTGGCTTTCTGTGGCAGCTCAGGGTCCATGTATTTTAGTGCTGGTCTCAGGAACACAACACAATCCCAAACTCAGCACAATCCCAAACCCCTTCCCAGGCATTGGAGTAGTTCCGTGCTCACTATTGTAGGAAACACACACAGCAAGATTCCACAAATAACAATAAGGCCTTGGGCCAATCAGCAGTTTTAGACGCTGATTGAGGAGTAATTATACCCGGAGAGTGGAACACTCTTCGACAGACTGCCAACACTCGCGGCAAAGGTGAGACCTCACCTTAACATCGTATCCAAAAGATATCACCGCTAACTGTTAGCCCAAATGTTCGTTCAACTCTGGAAGGGGCTGTCAACCCACACGTGTGTATGATCCTGAGGGCCAGTGTCTGATTAATCATACTGCCCACACCCAGAGGACAGCCACTGCATCATAGAATCCTGACAGTGCAGAAGAGGCCATTCAGCCCATTGGGTTTGTGCCAACCCTCTGAAAGAGTATCAAATCCAGCCCCACTCCCCCACCTTATCCCTGTGACCCCACACATCTAACATGACCAATCCACCTAACCTACATATCTTTAGATGGGGGCGTTACAGTGGCACAGTGGTTAGCACTGCTATCTTGCAGCTCTAGGGACCTGGGTTCAATTCCTGTCTTGGGTCGCTGTCTGTGCAGAGTCTGCACATTCTCTATGTGTGAGTTTCCTCCGGGTGCTCCGCTTTCCTCCCACAGTTCTGAAAGACATGCTGATTAGGTGCAATTACTTGAATAGGCACCTGATTGTGGCAACTAGGGGAATTTCACAGTGACTTCATTAATGTAAACCTTACATGAGACTAATAAACTCTATTTTGGACACTAAGGGACAATTTAGCATGGCAATCTCCCTAACTTGCACATCTTTTGGACGCTAAGGGGCAACTTAGTATGGCCAATCCACCTAACCTGCACATCTCTGGAGACTAAGGCACAATTTAGCATGGCCAATCTCTCTAACCTGCACATCTCTGGAGACTAAGAGGCAATTTAGCATGGTCAATCCACCCTAACCTGCACATCTCTGGAGACTAAGAGGCAATTTAGCATGGTCAATCCACCCTAACCTGCACATCTCTGGAGACTAAGAGGCAATTTAGCATGGTCAATCCACCCTAACCTGCACATCTCTGGAGACTAAGGGGCAATTTAGCATGGCCAATCCAACTAACCTACACACCTTTGGACATTAAGCGGCAAGTTAACATGGCCAATCCACCTAGCCTGCGCATCTTTCAAATTGTGGGAGAAAACTGAAGCATCCGGAGAATACCCACGCAAACATGGGGAGAATGTGCAAACTCCAGACAGACAGTGAACCAAGGCTGGGAATTGAACCCAGATCACTGGCACTGTGGGGCAGCAGTGCTAACCACACTAAGCCCTGTAAAATCTATCAGAGACCCCAGTCCGATATGGTATTCCCAGCCTAGCCCTGTGGAATTCTGTACTTGTCAGGAAGGAGTATAATAGTGAGCTTCTTGTGTGTGCCGGTGTGAAATCAGTTACCAGGGAAACTGCGTGAAGCAGATGGAAAGCTGCAGTTGCAGTTATCCACACTGGCTGTGTTCCAATCTGGCAGGTAGTGCAGGGAAACTGCGTCACTCTGTATCCCTTTCACAGCTGGTGCACAAGCTCTACATGGTGTGTGTCTCCTTCTGCAATGTCTACAAAGCTTAGTTTCCACCTTGGGGCAGGCGCCTGAGTCTCTGCCCAAGGGCTGAGTTCTTCCTCAACTGAGTCTCTGTTTAATGTCTTCACAGAGGGAGGAATGGGGAACGATTCTTGGGGGGTGGGGGGGAGGGGTCTTCGCCGCGGTGACCATGGAGCTGGACTTAAATTGGAGTTAGCAAGAGGGACAACATGGAGGGAGAGTGAAACCCATTGATTTAGTGAGAAACTTGGAGTGGGATCTTTGGGCCTCCTCTGTGGTGAGATCCCCTCTGAGAGAGAATGGAAAATTTGGCCTTCTGGTCAAAACTCTGTCCGTTGCCTGGAAAATTCCAAACACAGAACATTTTGGCCATGGAGAATGGATTTGTGGCAGGAGAGATAGATACAGGGAACACTGATATTGTCAGAAATGAGAGGGAGTGTAGATACTTAATTCAATCTCAATTACTGATCTCCCAACTCCTCTTGCTATTTGTGTTAATGATAACAGTAAGTTTAAATTTTGAAATGTGTTTATGAATGTCACAAGCAGGCTTACATTAACGCTGCAATGAAGTTACTGTGAAAATCCCCTAGAGGCCACACTCCAGCTTCTGTTTGGGAGAATTTAGCACGGCCAATGCACCCTAACCAACACGTCTTTCAGACTGTGGGAGGAAACCGGAGCACCCAGAGGAAACCCACACAGACACAGGGATAACATGCAGATGCCACACAGACAGTGACCCAAGCCGGGAATTGTGAAGCCATCCACTTAGAATACTTTCTAAATGGGGGGAAGAGCTTGTAACAGTGGAGTTCAGAATAAACTGCAGCAGACAGGTCATAAAATGTCTTGGGCAACTGCAGAAAAGAATCAAACAGGAATGCTGGCCTTTATCTCTGGAGGATTACATCGCAGGAGATTAGGAATCATACGCCAACTGTGCAAAGTCTTGCTTAGGCTGCACCTTGTGTACTGTGAACCATGCTGGGCAGTGTGTTGGCACAGTGACTAGCACTGTTGCCTCACCATGCCAGGGACACAGGTTCAATTCCCAACTCGCGTCACTGTCTGTGTGGAGTCTGCACATTCTCCCCATGTCTACATGGGTTTCCTCCTGTTGCTCCGGTTTCCTCCCACAGTCCAAAAGACGCATGTGTTAAGTTCATTGGCCATGCCAAATTCTCCCTCAGTGTACCCAAACAGGCAACAGATTAGGGGATTTTCACAGTAACTTCATTGCAGTGTTAATGTAAGCCTACCAATAAATAAATTTTAAAATCATGGGAAGTTATATATCGCCCTCAGAAAGAGATTTACCAGAATGATACCTGGATGCTAAGATCTAAATCATGAGGCAAGATTACACAAACAAGGATTGTATTCCCTGAAATTAGAAGATTCTGGGGCGATTTGATTAAAGTTTTTGGAGATATTTAGGGGAACTCAGGGCAGCTGGAGTAAAATCACTCCTCCTGGTTGGAGGGACTCCGTAAAAACCAGAGCCAGACGTGTTGAGCGGTGAGTTTAACAAAGACTTGGTCACATAAACTGGGAGTGCAAAGTCTGGAGCTCACCTCACAAATGACAATTGATGACTGATAGTTTTAAAACAAAAATATTTGTTATCCTAAGAGAAGCAGCTGTTGAGATAATGGACGAGTGTCATAATTTTCCAAAATTCTGGACAAGTACTGGAGGATTGGAAAACTGTCAACACCCCTATTCGAAAAGGGAGGGAAGCAAAAAGTAAGTAACAAATTAGTCTAATGTTGGAGTCAATTATTAAGGAAGGAATATTTGACATATTTGGAAAATCATAATCTAATCAAGCAGAGTTCGCATGGTTCCACAAAACAGAAATCGTGTCTGACTAATTAGAGTTTTTTGGAGGAATTCTCAAGCAGAATGGATAGAAGGGAGCCAGTCGACGTATTGTATTTGAACTGGGGATGCCAGCGTTGGACTGGGGTAAACTCAGTAAGAAGTCTCACAACACCAGATTGGACTTTAACCTGGTGTTGTGAGATTTCTTATTGTATTTGAACTTCCAGAAGACGTTCAACAAGGTACCTCACAAAATGTTAAACAATAAGTGCCCATGGTGTTGGAGGTAGTATATTGGCATAGATAGAGAATTGGTTAATGAGCAGCGAACAACAAATGTGAATAAGGGGTCCTTTTTCAGGTTGGTGACCTGTAACCAGTGGAATTCCACAGGAATCAGTGCTGAAAATGCAACTGTTTACAATATATGGATGACTTGGAGGAAGGAAGTGAACATGCGGATTAGGTTGATTGGCCATGCTAAACCGGCCCTAGTATCAGGGGGATTAACAGGGTAAATACGTGAGGTTATGGGAATAGGTCTTCGGGGGGGAGTGTGGTCAGTACAGACTCAATGGGCCAAATGGCCTCCTTGTGTACTGTTAAGATTCTATGATTCTAGAGAGAGAGAGACAGAAGGGCTGAAGGAGAGAGCTCAAGAGATCTAAGGCAATGTTTGGACAGAAGGGAGCAGGAATGTCCATCTTGAGGTTCACAGAAGCCAAGGTGACCCCTTTAAGGGGCGTACCTTTTGGGGGTCATGTGACCCGATTGCCCAATGGGGATCTTGGCGCAGAGCGCAGACTCATTGTGAAAGTACTCTGTATATTTCTCAGCTTGTAAATAAACTGCTTGGTCCATTACACTAACTGGTGGTTACCAATCCTTCCAATGGTTCCATTGGGGGGGTTGTAATAATGGAGGAAGCCACCATGGCCCTTTGATGATTAGTCAACGGCCTGAAGGAACAGGTTCCTCGGCTTCTAGTCCCCCCGCAGTGAGCTGGACTGTGCAAGGCTGTGTTGGATATCTCCAGAGCAGAGTGAGAGAGAATGCAGATAAATCACCCAAAAATGTAAAATGTTATTGTTTAGAACTAACTAATATGGATTCTGGAATGGTTCCCGAATGTGGGAAGATATCAAATGTCACCCCATTATTTAAGAACAAAGAACAAAACAGCATGGGAAACAGGCCTTCGGCCCAACGAGCCCGCACCGCCACCTCGATGTTCCCACTTCTACACGCGATCCCTGTCCATGTTTATAGATCTATGGATTAAAAACAAATTTGAGACAATTTAGGGAGAATTTGTTTTGCCAGTTAGCCTAAGAGCACATCTTTGGGATGTGGGAGGAAACCGGAGCTCCCGGAGAAAACCCACGCAAGCACAGGGAGAATGTGCAAACTCCCACAGACATAGGCCCAAATCCACATATCTGCACAGCACAGCGATAGTCACTGCTGCTGTCGTGTTGCCCATCAAATGGTCCAGGTCAAGCATACACTAACGATGTGAAGCAGTAGGATACTCACGAAAAAGGTCAAAGAGCAGTCCTCTCACGACCCATCGCATGTATGCCCCTTGTTAGACAACAAGGTGGACCAAAGCACCTGTAGGATAAAAACAAGTACATCAATATCATCATCTATTTACACACTTCCCAGCGACTCCCAAGGCTCATGATCCCTATTTTAAATCAGTTTTCTATACCCCTCCATATACCCCTTCCAAGGAGGAAGGAAGAGAATCGGGGAATTACAGAGCCTGACCTTAGTATAGGGAATACACTCGAATCCAGTGTAAAGGATGTGATAAAATCAGCATGGATTTACCAAATGGGAAATCATGTTTGATGAACTTATTGGCATTTTTGAGGATATTCCGAACAAAATTGATAAAGGAGAGTCAATGTATAGTTGGATTTTTCAGAAAGCTGGTGATACAGTTCCCCACAGGAGGTTGATAAACAAAATTAAAGCACATGGAGGCAATATACTGGAGTGAATTAAGGATTGGCTAACAGGCAGAAGACCGAGAGTAGGAATAAACTGGTCATTCTCACACTGGCAGGCTGTGGCCAGTGAGGTGCCGCAAGGATCAGTACTGGGGCCCCAGCTGTTCACAATGTATATCCATGATTTGGGTGTGGGGACCAAATGCTATCTTTCCAAGTTCACAGATGGGAATGTGCGCTGGGGAAGACACAGGAGGATTTGGACAGCCTTAGAGAGTGGACTGAAGTTAATGCAGAAAAGTGAGGTAATCACTTTGCTGGAAGGAATAGAGTATTTTCTGAATGGGAAGAAATTAGGAAGTGTAGACGTACAGAGGGACCTGGGTGCCCTTGTCCATAAGTCACTGAAGGTGAGCATGTAGGCGTAGCAAGCTATTAGGAAGGCTAATGGAATGTTAGTCTTTCTTGCAAAAGAATTCGATTTATTATTGTCATCTATTAGTACACAATGAAAAGTATTGTTTCTTGTGCACTATACAGAAAAGCATACCATTCATTGAGAAGAAAAGGAAAGTGTGCAGAGAGTACCGGATTAGTGAAGTTTTGCTTTAATTGAATGGAAACTTGGTTAGACTGCACCTGAAATATTGTGTGCAGTTTTGTTCTCTTACCTTAGAAATGATATTATTGCCACAGAGAGAGTGCAGCGAAAGTTCACCAGACTTCTTCCAGGGATGGCAGGACTGTTATGAAGAGAGATTGGGCAAACTGGGCCTGGATTGTCCAGAGTTTCAAAGAATGGGAGATAATCTCATTGAAAGTACAAAATATTTAACAGAATAGACAAGATAGATGGAGGTAAGATGTTTCCCTTGGTTGGGGAGTCTATAACACAGGGACACAATTTCAAAATAAGGGCAAAGCCACTTGGGACTGAGATGAGGAGAGATTTCTTTACCCAGAGGACTGTGAATCTTTGGAATTCTCTACCCCAGAGGGCAGTGGAAGTTTGCTCCTTCAGTATGGTTAGAGATCGCTAGATTTTTGAATACCAGTATTATAAAGGATACAGGATAGTGTGAGCAAAAGGCATTGAAATAGGTAATCAGCCATGATCAGGCTGAATGACAGACCAAACTCGATGGGCTGAATGGCCTTCTCCTGGTTGGATACTGCGAGGCATGAAGGGGAGAAAAATATATCTTTCTTGACATTTCTGCTTTCCTCTGCGTATTAACTTTCCGATCTGCTTCTCTCCGTTTTGATGCCTACATTAACTGCTGACTTACTAATGATGGCTTAGTGCCTTTCTGTCACAAGATGAACAAACTTACTGCACACGAACATATCAGTCAGATGGGCTCAGCACTTCTGTGTGTGTTGAGAGGGCAGGGGTCAGAAAGACTACATGAGGATGTGAGCTGATAATCCAAGCTCAAACTGAGGGAATGCTGCATCATCAGAGCTATTATCATCGGGCTGAGATCCTGAACACAGATCCTCTGCCCCCATGGCTCCGAGAGTGAGGAAAGAACAGCCAGTGTTCCCCAAACACTACAGCCGAAGTCTGCTCTCAATAATATGGCTGAATTATAATGGGTGTGCTTTGCAGGACATTGCAAAGTGGCCTGTTTAATTTACAATGATTACGCTTTTCAATTATGTTATGCATTTACATGTGTAAAGGATGATTTGACTACAACACAGTGATTCAAAAGCAGAACAATTCCAAAGAAATCTCATAATGGACTCAAAATATTAACCCCTTCCCTCTTGGGTGGTACGGTGACACAGTGGGTTAGCACTGCTACCTCACAGCGCCAGGGACCCAGGTTCAATTCCTGGGTCACTATCTGTGTGGAGTTTGCATGTTCTCCCCATGTCTGTGTGGGTTTCCTCTGGTTTCTGAAAGAATTGCTGGTTAGAGTGGATTGGCCGTGCTAAATTCTCCCTCAATGCACCCGAACAGAGTGTGGTGGATTTTCACAGTAACTTCATTGCAGCGTTAATGCAAGCCTACTTGTGACACTAATAAATCAACTTTTCACAGTGCAGTCGAGTCCAGCATTTCGGGTACCTTTTTGGGGAAAGGTTAGCATTTGGATAGCCCCTTTCTCAGCTTTAGAGTGTCAGACTATGCTTTACAGTGACATGCTTTCGAATTGTAGTCTAACTAATGCAGGAAATGTGGCAGCTGATGCATGCACTGTAAGCCGCAATGGCACAGTTATCGGCGCTGCTGCCTCACAGCGCCAGGGGCCTGGATTCAATTCCCGGCTCGGGTCACCACCTTGTGTGGAATTTGCACATTCTCCCAGTGTCTGCGTGGGTTTCCTCTGGATACTCCAATTTCCTCCCACAGCCCAAAGATGTGCGGGTTAGATGGATTGGCTATGCTAAAATTACCCCTTAGTGTCAGGGGGACTAGCTTCAATAAAGTTACGAGGATAGCCAAAGAACAACACAGCACAGCCCGGGCCGCCCATTTTAACATTGTGAGTGCCCTCTTCTACCTATGACCTTTGTCTATGCCTATTGGACTCCACGATAAAGGAATTATAACCAGATTGAGGGATGCCTAATTTAGGGACAATTTATTAACACCAATCAGCCTAAGAGTACGTTTTTGGGGTGTGGGAGGAAACCGGAGAAAACCCACGCGAGCACGGGGAGAATGTGCAACAGACACCGACCGAAGCCGGAGATCCGACCCGAGTCCCTGTAACTATACAGCAGACAGCGATAGTCACTGAGCTGTCGTGTTGCCCGTCAGTTGGTCCAGTTTAAGCGTACACTAACGACGTGAAGCACTAGGCAACTCTCGAAGCAACATCGAAGAGCAGCTCTCACTCAACCCACCGCGTGTGTGCCCCTTGTTGGACAACAAGGCGGACCGAATTGCCTGTGGATGTAAAAAAAGACATCATTCAACATGGATGGGATTGTGTAGACTTGATGGGCTGAATGGCCTCCTTCTGCACCATAGGGATTCTAAACTCTCACAAACAACAACAGGCCAACAATTTTATTTGATAAGGATGTTGATTGAGGGAGAAATATTAACCAGGACAGCAGGGCTGAGTTCCCCGCCCTTCAAAATGCAAGATCTTGTACATCTTCCCGGGAGCTCAAACCCCAGCCACCCTCACCGCGACGGTGGAAAATACCACTCGAGGTCAACAGACCCGTGGGGAATTATAGCGGGTGGCCGAGACAGTAAAATTCCCTTCACATTTGAAAACCGTATTGTGAAAGGTGTAACATTGTACTGGAGATTCAGCCCAGGTTATCTGTCCTGATTAGCTGGATTGGCCATGTTAAATTCTCCCTCAGTGTATCCGAACAGGTACCAGAGTGTGGCAATTCAGGGATTTTCATTGCAGTGAAGTGTTAATGTAAGTCTACTTGTGACACGTAAAAAAAACTTTAACTTTCTTCTTTCCCACGCTATTTGTGTTTTCTAACACTGTTCAGCTCCCAGTCCTGATGAGAGGTCATTGACCTGACATTCTGTCTGTCTGTCTGTCTCTCTCTCTCCATAGATGCTGCCTAACTGGTTGAGTATTTCCAGCCTATCCTGTTTTTAATTCCCATTTCTGCTTACGCTGCTGTGTGATCAATGCTGGTTTTCCAATAAACCGCCTGGAATTCTCCAAGATTCCTGCTGTTCTTCACATTGCAATTTCACTGCACTGAGGAACCAGGAATGTGTACAGGGTCTGGACACTGCTCGCAGTAATCAAGCAAATAAATACCCAAGATTAGGGGCACTGTTACTTTGCCCTCTGGCCCAACGCTTATTTGGCTGTTTGGGGAACTGAATGGCAGGTTTAAGGTGAGCATTAAGCCATCAAACTGTTCATGCTGAAGTTAATGATTCTGCTGGTAAAAAGAACAACATGAAGGCGAAGGAGGTTTAATGATCCAATATGTCTCCGTCAGAATTATTTTTATGGAGTCTTTCACCACTTCAGGACATCCCGGTGATTTTCTGGTGTGAGGTGCATATCAAGTGTAGTCACAGGGTTTGGATGTAATGCTGGGGTCCAGTCTATTAAATCAAACTTTACAGAGGCTGGAACCCTTCCTTATAATCCAACACGGAATTGCCAGTTCCTACAATCCTAATGGGGTCACTTTATCCTTTCAAACACCCCTCATTAGAAAGACACAAGATATTGTCTTAATGGTACAACGATCTCCCTCCATATATATACACACACATACTCACACCAGACACACACACACACACCAACACACACACACACCAACACACACACACACCAGACACGCACACACACATACACCAGACACACACGTACTCACATACACACACACACACAATATACCGACACACACATACTCACACATACACACACACACACAAACACACACACCCACATCCACACACACCCCCAGCAGACACACATTCATTCACACAGCAGACACACACACACATACACACAGATACACACCCACAACAGACACCCACCAGACCCACATACCCACCAGACACACATCCACTGGACACACATCCATTCACATACCAGACACAGATACACACACACCTACCCACCCACACACACATACACACACACATGACTGAGACACACATCCACACATAGCTCCTGCATTAATGACCCAGTGAACCATCAATGAGTGCCAATGAAATTTGTGTTACTATTCATCAAAATAAAACACACCCAGTCATAGCTAACAGCCAATCATTTCCAGATGATTTGAACAGGCAGTCACGGGTAGATGTGGTGGTAAAGAGATCAGACATGGCAGATTAATGTGGGCACCTGGATTGAATGCCACCCAGACGGGTGTCTGGCGGGTGTCCCACCAGCTCTAAAATGAGAATATCTACAGCACAGTGGTTAGTATGGCTGCCTCACAGCACCAGGGACTTAGGTCACCATCTGTGCAGTGTCTGCACCTTCTCCCCATGTCTACGTGGGTTTCCTCTGGGTGCTCCTGTTTCCTCCCAAGTGCAAAGTTGTGTCGGTTAGGTTGCTAAATTGACCGTATTGTCAGGGGTTTAACAGGGTAAAAACAGGGATTATGGGAATGGGGCCTGAGTGTTTGTAGTTGGTACAGACTCGATGGGCCGAAACCTCTTGCTGAACAGATTTAATACAAAAGCAAAAGGCTGCTTGGATTTGGAAATAAAAACACTGGAAATGTACAGTGGGTCTGGCTGAGTATTTCACAGTTGCTGCCTGAGTTACTGATACTGCCCAACATTTTCCCAGTGTTTTGATCTGTTATTGTCACGTGTATTAGCATAGAGTGAAAAGCATTGTTTCTTGCGCGCTATATAGACAAAGCATACCGTTCACAGAGAAGGAAATGAGAGAGTTCAGAAGGTTACATGACGAAAGGTCAAGTTAGACTCTCTTGTAAATTTTCTTATTCATTTGGGGGACATGGGCATCGCTGGCTGGTCAGTATTTATTGCCCATCCCTAGTTGCCCTTGGAGGGCAGTTGAGAATCAGCCACATTGCTGTGACTCTGGAGTCACATGTAGGCCAGACCAGGTAAGAACAGTAGATTCCCTTTCCAAAGGGTCATGAGTGAACCGGATGGATTTTTCTGACAATTGACAATGGTTTCATGGTTATTATTAGATTCTTAATTCCAGATTTTTTTTTATTGAATTCAAATTCCACCATCTGCAGTGGCGGGATTTGACCCCGGATCCCCAGAACATTAGTTGAGTTTCTGGATTAATAATCTAGCGATAATACCACTTGGCAATCACTGTGAACTGCTAGGCTAGCTTCTGTGTTCAAATTTCTGAGGGGTTTTGGCAGGAGAGAATTAGGGGGAGGGGAAACAGTTCCATCGACAGGAGAATAAGTAACCAGAGGGCACAGGCTGCAAGGTCAATGATAAAAGGTGGGAAAGGGGAAATGAAGAACAGAGATGCACAAACAGTGCAGGAAGTAGACTAAATAGTAACTTTTAGGATATGGAAGCTATTGAAAGGCTGCTGAAGAGATTTACGAGGATGCTGCCTGGATTGGGAGGCATGCCTTATGAAGATAGGTTAAGGGAGCTTGGTCTCTTCTCCCTGGAGAGACAAAGGTTGAGAGGCGACCTGATAGAGGTGTATAAAATGTTGAGAGGTATTGAGTAGATTCTCGGAGGCTATTTCCCAGGGCTGAAATAGTCGCTACGAAGGACACAGGTTTAAGGTGCTGGGGAGCAGGTAGAGAGATGTCAGGGGTAAGTTTTTCACTCAGAGGTGGTGAGTCAGTGGAATCAGCTGCCTTTGGTGATGGTGGAGGTGAACTCGCTGGGGTCTTTTAAAAGACTTCTGGATGAGTACATGGGAGTAAATGGTATTGAGGGTTATAGATAAGCCTGATAGATAGGGGATATGATATGTGCAACTTGTGGGCCGAAGGGCCTGTTTGTGCTGTAGTGTTCTATGTTCAAAACATTTAAGGGAAAGGTTTACAGGGCTGTGGGAAGAGGCAAAAGAGTGCAGACTATTGGATAGATGTGCCAGAGTTAAACACAGACATAATGGGGTGAATAGCCTCACTTTGTGCTGTAACATTGTGCGTTTTAATCAGGGGTGAAGATTACAGTGCACAGTCCGAGATTTAACACCACCATCATCTATTGCAAGTAGAATGGAATATAAAGATGGGAATGTTTTACTACAGTTGCACTGAGTGTTGGTGAGACCACTCATGGAGTGTCCTGCTCAGTTATGGTTACCTTATTAAAGGAGAGATAAAAATGCATCAGCAGCAGCTCAGGGAAAATTCATTCAACTGTACCCTGGAAGGAGAGGCCTTTCCTACCAGGGCAGGTTGGGCCAGGATCCACTGGCATTTAGAAGTGTTGGAGATGATCTTATTCGAGATCCTGAGGGTACTTGACTGGGCGAACGCATCCCCCTGCAGAGAAAGAACTGGGAGGCCAGAATTTAAGGCAGAGTTAGAACTCCCTTGTCAATCAGGAATCTAAGGTTACAGCAGGGTAGGAGGAATGCAGAGATCAGGCCCACAATCAGATCAGTCACAACTGTATTGGATGGTGGAGCAGGAGCAAGGGGCTGAATGGCCTACAGCATTTTTGTTCCCAAATCTTCCCCATCTGAACTGGGAGCTGGTTAATCCCTGCGTGACAAGTGTCGTTCTCTTCCTTGTCCACCTAATGTAAGCCAAGCAGAAACTTAAGCGGAAATAATGCAGCGACGACAAGATTGTAACCAGGTTGCAGGAGTCACATTTTCCTTTTGGGAATCGGTGAATTGTCATTGGTGTTAATTGGACAGATGTGCTTTTAATCTAGGTCTTGTCTGGTTACCATGAGTACATTTTGAGATTCCCCCCCTTCCTGCATACATAATAAAATGGCCAGGATAAAAAGCGATGCCCTCCATATTTATGGAGGAGGTAAGGGTAAGCTGAGGATGCCACTGTGTCACAATGCGCTGAGCCTCTCTCCTTGTGGAGAGGTTGGGGAACGATAATAATAGGGCAGCACGGTGGTTAGCATCGCTGCCTCACAACGCCACCGACCAATTCAGTCCTTGGGTCACTGTGTGAAGTTTGCACATTCTCCCCATGTCTATGCGAGTTCCCTCTGGGTGCTCCGGTTTCCTCCCACATCCAAAGATATGTGTGTTAGGTGCACTGGCTGTGCTAAATTGCCCCGCAGTGTCAGGGGGATTAGCAGGGTAAATATGTGGGGTTACTGGGATAGGGTCTGGGTAGGATTGTTGTCAGTGCAGACTCGATGGGCCAAATGGCCTTCTGCACTGCAGGGATGGTATGATTCTATTCTATCTGTTGCAGAGGAGCAGGAGCAGGAGGTGTGGGAGGAAAGACCGCAGGAGAATGGGCATGGGCAAAGCCAAGTCCTACATTTAAATAAGAAATTTAAATAATCCATTGCACACTCGAGTTCTCTTTCTTTCCCAAGACCAAATGCAACCCCCCCCCAACAAGAAGACAAGAAAGAGGGCCAGTTCCGTGATACACCTGAAGCAGCATTTATTTTCATCCATTCAACCCAACATCGAATTAAAGTTTGGCATTCCATGGGATTTCGATCTCGTTTCCTGTGGTTTTTTTATTTCCCTTAATGCTGTCCTGATACAATCTGTTTCGAGAGCTCAAATCGAATTGCCCACTCGAGAACCGTTTGGTAAAGCGGATGTTTTTACAAAGAAAATGTATAACCGTCGAGGTTCCAACAAGACACCTGACAAAAAACGTGATTTTTCCAACGAAAAGTATCAAAACATTTCAGCAGATGCAATGCATTTACCCAAGACCTGTGCACATGACCCAGCTCCATATAAATTAACAGCTAAAAGAAAAAAAATATTCAGCAACACGGAACAGCCAGTCCTCCCAACTCGATATAAATGTACTTCATGGTTAAGGTTTCACCGGCTATGACTAGCAGACTATATGTAAACGCTACGATACAGTCAATTTCTGACCCAATTCTCTTCTGAAATCGATTGGGCACAGTCTCAGTGATTGGTAGGGATTCTGTAGTTACTGCATGCACAGGAGTGATTGGTCAGGAAAAGGAGAAAATGTCGTAGCCTTTCCTCGGGACTAATCTCGATTACGGAGCTTAAATACTTTTGAATTTCTCTTTTTGGGGGTGGGATTTGGGAAGGTGGGGGTTTACGGTGGGGATCGGAGTGGCGCTTGCTTGTGTTAGAAAAAAAACCCTCAAATTTTATCCAGAGACCAAAAACAATCTGTGTCTGCGAATGATTCGCTGGCAATAACAAGAGTGGCTCAAAGGAATTTGTTTTTTCTGCATGATTGTGAAAGTGTGACGGGAGCGAAGGGGCTTAAATACAGACACAGCCAGCGAAAGACACATCATTTCAGTCTTCCCTTCTCTGATGGGCAACAGCATGTTTAGAGGAAGGAGCTGTGTACACAGTAGATATTAGCACTGGGGTATATCTTGTGTAATGTGGGGGGGGAAGGGAGGGAGGAGGAGAGGAAATGGCCGGGGGTGAGGAGGGGAGGGTTGGGAGGAGTTGGCTGCAGCGACTCAGTTGTTGCCTTCTCCTGCCTCGTCGTCTTGCTGGTCGCTCGTCCAGAGGGTGAGGTTGTCCCGTAGTAACTGCATGATGAGCGTCGAGTCCTTGTAGGAGTCCTCGTTTAAAGTGTCCAGTTCAGCGATGGCATCATCGAAGGCCGCCTTGGCCAGCTGGCAGGCTTGCTCGGGGGCGTTCTGGATCTCATAGTAGAAGACGGAGAAGTTGAGGGCCAGGCCCAGGCGGATAGGGTGGGTGGGCTGCATCTGAACCTTGCTGACCTCGAAGGCCTCCTTGTAAGCAGCTTCGGATAACTCCACCACGCCGGCTCTCTTCTCGCCGCTGGCCACCTCCGCCAGGTAGCGGTAGTAATCGCCCTTCATTTTCAAGTAGAAGACCTTGCTCTCCACCTGGGACTCGTTGCAGTTCTTGATGAGGAACTTGTCGAGCAAGGCCAGCACGTCGCCGCACACAGCCTCCAACTCCTTCTCCACCTTCTCCCGGTAGGCCCGCACCATCTCCAGCTTCTTCTCGTTGCCGTCGGCAGAGGTCTTCTGCTCGATGCTGCTGATCACCCGCCAAGATGACCTCCGGGCCCCCACCACGTTCTTGTAGGCAACAGAGAGCAGGTTTCGGTCCTCGTTGGACAAGGCTTCGTTCAGCTCAGTCACCTGCGGGTAACAAAACGAAGGGTGAATCAAAACTCTGCCCCAGAACCTGCGTGAGAGGGAGAGGAGGGAAGAGGCTAGCAGATAAACCCAGCCCAGAATACACTCACTCCCACAATGTGGAGATGCTGGTATTGGACTGGGGTAAACACAGTAAGAAGTCCAGGTTAAAGTCCAACAGGTTTATTTGGTAGTAAACCCACAAGCTTTCGGAAATGGTGTCTCAGAACCTTCCACACGCTTGAAACACCGTTTCTGAAAGCTTGTGGGTTTACTATCAAATAAACTGGTTGCACTCTAACCTGGTGTTGTGCGACATCTTACTGTATTCAGTGTGGGAGTTACTGTGGGTCGATGGTGGGGTGAATAATGGGCTGGGTTTTTAACTGCCGTTTCCACAGCACCTTTCACAAAGTCCCTCCCCACTAACGAGGCATTTTGCAACAAATGGAGTCAGTCACATTCGATCGGTATGCAGAAGACATGCCAGCTACAGGCAGCTAACTCTTCCCGCACTTTACTGAGGCTTTGATAAACCCAACAGCTCCCAGTTTCAGGACTGCTACAAGAGAACTGTTTACAATAACGGAGTAAGAAGTCTGACAACTCCAGGTTTAAATCCAAAACCTGGTGTTTGTCAGACTTCTTACTGTGTTTACCCCAGTCCAACGCTGGCATCTCTACATCATTACAATAACGGAGGACAGATTCTGCTCCAATATCTTGCCAAAACACTTGAATCTGAGCACACACAGGCAAGAACTGATGAGTAACTAGCTGTGTAGAGTGTGGAAAGAACATGCAGCACCCCCAGACAGACAACTCAGTGAATAATTCACACCAGTGAACATTACAGCCTGAGTAATCAGCAGACTTTGCTCCATATGATCTCTCCCAAGAGGCCCGTGTCACACACACACACACGCTTTTATATTGAACCGTGAGATAACGCCTGTCTGATAACAGGGAGAGGCAATGGTGGTCACGGCAACCAAGCTGTACACACGGCAATCATCACATCTGACTCATTACATCCAAATCTTGTTCCAAACTGTTCCCTCCCTTCGCAATGGTGTCGGAACACCAGCGGCACTGAGCCCCCCGCACCCTGTCACCGGCACTAAGCCCTCCCCCCACCCCTACACTGACACTGAGCCCCCCACCCCAACACCGGCACTCAGCCCCCGCACCCTGTCACCGACACTGAGCGCCCCCCCGCACCTAACACCAGCACTGAGACCCCGCACCCTACACCAGCACTGAGCCCCCCGACCCTAACACCAGCACTGAGCCCCCGCTGCACCCTAACACTGGCACTGAGCACCCCGCACCAAGCCCCCTGCACCCTAACACCAGCACTGAGCCCCCTCTGCAGCAGGTAATGGGGTGCATTAAGATCTAATGTTCCACACCTTTCCCTTGTCTGTGTGTTGAAGCCATTGTGGCACCCCTGCTCCCCCACCCACCGTTCCAACTTCACAAAATGATGGACGTTAATTGTCCCCGAGCTACCTTTGCACAAGTCATCACTCGGCAGAGCTTGTGCAACTGGAATGCTTCCAGGAATCCCAGGATTCATGGAGCTGACCAGGGATAATAGACCTGCACCTTCCCCTTAAGGTGAGGGGGGAGCAACACGGAGTGAAGGGGGTGAACTGGCTCCATCAGAGAGGTTGCTGAAGCAGTGTTAGTGACAATGCGGGGAGGTGGCGAAGGAACTGCATTTACCTTACAGCTGGAGAGGGGGGAGGTAGGCAGGGGGCATATACTCAGGTTATTGCCAACGCTCTGTTTAAAACAAATCAGCAGTGCTTTTTTTCAAAGTAGGTGGAAGAAGTTGGCCCTTAAGATGCAGGATCAATCAAATACAACCTACAAGGTAGCCCACGGAAAGCTTTTCTGCTGCAGAGCTCTCGATACACACACACACACACTGAATGAGATTTTTGCAGTACAATCCCAGCCAAAAAGGCAATTAAATAATTCATCCTCCCCCAGGACATTCAGTTTTGCAAACAAGGCGTAGAGGAAGCTGGTGCAGTCTCTCTATCCATTTCACCTTCACAGCGTGTCCAGCTGAACAACCATGAGTTCCTGTGACTAACTGTATCAAACCAGGATGGAAATGGGCCCAAATCCCAGGCTGACCTCACCTTGGCTGGGGAATATTGCAATGCTGCCAGCAAAGCCACAGGACTTCACCAGCATCTCCTCAATAATCCCCTGGAATCGCTCATCAACTCCACCCATGGCCAACAGGAGAACCCGTGCAGCTAGTGACAGGGTCACAGCTTTGAGCAGGGAAACTGTGGCTCAACCCAGAACCACAGAAAAGGATGTCGGGGGTGGGAGGGAGACCAGCGCAGCAGTCTGCAGGTACTGCCAAGTCAGTAATCATCAAGGGCTGTCTTCAGAGGAGGAATAGGAGACAGAATAGCTCACTGGGCAGTTTAACACTCAACACAGGGAGGTCTGGCAGGAGGGTGGAGAAAAGGAAAGGGAATACACACCACTGGAGCCTGAGGGAGGCCAGACTGGAACATCCATGAGGGAGGGGGGTTGGAGTGTTGGGAAGTAATAACACAGCCAGTACAGGAAAATGTACCATCCTCCCAATTCCTCTTCTTACAACAGAAAGGAGGGTATTGTGTATGCGCATGGATGGGGTATGTGTCTGTGTGGGTATGGGTGTGTGTGTGTGTGTGTGGTGGGGGGGGGGGGGGGGGTGGTGTGTGTCTGTATGTGTGTTTGTGGGTGTGTGTGGGGTATGTGTGGGGTGTGTGTGTGTTTGTGTGCGTGTGTGTGGGGTATGTGTGTAACGTGGGTGTGTGCGCGCAAAGTGGATATGTGCGTGCATCTGTGTGCGTGAAGGGTGGTTGGGGTTTGGTTTGAACCACAAGTCTGCTCTTTGTTAACCAAAGCAGAAGTACTGGTAACAATGATCTGAACAAGGCTGTGTTAAAATCCAGCACCATTACAGATAGCTGGAACATCCGTGCAGGCCTGGTTCTGGCAAGTGGGAGAGAGAATTATTATTAGTAACAGTGACACACTGCACCTTTAGCCATGTCCTCATAATGCGCATCAGTCCTGGAGAAGTTCACTAATGGGACGCATACTGTTCAAACTGCCAAGGAAATCTAACACCCAGGAGCCCAGGAGATGGACAGAGGCAGCAGTTTTGCTGCTCCGGGCACAAACTCTCTGTAAGCGACGCAGCACTGACATTACAGTTTCGACAATCCAACCCAGAGACAAACGCACAAACATAGAACATAGAACATTACAGCACAGAACAGGCCCTTCGGCCTTCGATGTTGCGCCGACCAATATAAAAAGCAATGCCCCTCCAAACTAAACCATTCCCTTCTCTTCCATATACTTATCAACTAACCTCTTAAACGCCACCAAACTTGGCGCATCTACAACTGCTGCAGGCAGGGCATTCCACTCCCGAACCACCCTTTGGGTAAAGAACCTACCTCTGATATCCGTCCTATAACTATCACCCCTTAATTTAAAGCTGTGTCCCCTCGTGCTAGCTTTCTCCATCCTAGGAAAAAGGCTATCACTGTCCACCCTATCTAAACCTCTAATCATCTTATATGTTTCGATTAGGTCCCCTCTTAGCCGCCTCCTTTCTAACGAAAACAACCTCAAATCCCTCAGCCTCTCTTCATAAGACCTGCCCTCCATACCAGGCAACATCCTGGTAAACCTCCTCTGTACCCTCTCCAATGCCTCCACATCTTTCTTATAATGCGGGGACCAGAACTGCACACAATACTCCAAGTGCGGCCGCACTAGAGTTTTGTACAGTTGCAACATGACGTTGCGGCTCCGAAATTCAATCCCCCTACCAATAAAAGCTAAGACTCCATATGCCTTCTTAACAACCTTCTCGACTCGACAAACGAGGCAGAATGGTTTGAATGTTAAAACTAATTCCAGTCAACACCCAAGGTCTCCTGAGATGGCCGTGTCAAACAGAATTCTGGCTGGATTGAGAGAAGCTGGAACGCGGGCAACCACATTCTCTGCTCAGCGCGGTGAATGAAGCCAGTTGGTTTACAGTAACTGACCGCCTTCCGCTGCCCTGGGAATGGGGGGAGGGAGGGGGGGGTGTTAAACTATCCAGCTCTCAAGCTGCACTCTCTTGGTAACATACCCGGAGATGTCTAGACACGAGCAATTCTTTCTCCATTCCATACTTCACAGTGTGGAGGCAATGGGCTATGGTTTCCCCATGAATCCTAACCCAGGATACCAGCTCCCAAAACACCATCTTCTCACTATATTCATCATCCCCCCATTACACTCTTTGGATTGCACAGTACAGGAGCAGGCCATTCAGCCCATTACATCCAATGCTGTCCAATGAGCCCGCATTTTCCCAAACTGAATTCTCCTCTCCGTTTTCCTTCTTCCGCCATCCTTCCACACTTCACATCATTCACAGCTGAGAATTCTCATCTGCCCACTGGATCTATTAGTTTGTTATTTGTCGATGTGCCTTATTTAACCCAACAACCCTGAACATCGCAACTCAAACAATTGCAGTTACCCTGGAAGGTGCACGCAGATCCAGTCACACACTAGCACCTCATTACTTCTGAAATACCAGGGTTGCATTCTACAGCTCACTAATCTCAGGAACCCACAGATTTAATCACTTTTAGAACCAAAACAGTCACCCAGGCCAAGCTTAACGTGTGCAAAAAAGAAAATCACGCAAACCAATGTGAACCATCGTTTACAACGGGCATTTATTCACCAGCCTGGAATGGAGCCTCACCCTCCCCTTGATTTGATTTATTATTGTCACATGTATTAGAGTATTGTTTCTTGTGTGCTGTACAGACAAAGCATACTGTTCATAAAGAAGGAGAGAGTGCAGAATGTAGTGAAAGATTAACTTAATGCAAGGCCATTCAAAAGCCTGATAGCAGCGGGGAAGAAGCTGTTCTTGAGTTGGTCTTCAGACTTTTGTATCTTTTAAGAGGCTGAAGACCCAGCCTTGTGGGACACCGGTGTTGAGGATGATCGTGGAGGAGGTGTTGTTGCCGATCCTTACTGTGGTCTGTGGGTTAGGAAGTTCAGGATCCAGTCACAGAGGGAGGGCCAGGTCACGGAGTTTGGAGATGAGTTTTGTGGGAATAATGGTGTTGAAGGCTGAACTGTAGTCAATAAATAGACATAGGTGTCCTTGTTATCTCGGTGTTCCAGGACTGAGTGCAAGGCCAGGGAGATGGCATCTGCTGTGGGTCTGTTGTGCTGGTAGGTAAACTGTAGTGGATCCAGGTAGGCTGGAATTGATTCGTGCTGTGACTAGCCTTTTGAAGCACTTCATAATGATGGATGTCAGAGCCACTGGGTGATAGTCACTAAGGCACACAACTTTGGTCCTGGGATGATGGTCATTTTGAAGCAGATAGGGATCTCAGATTGATGTGCAGATACATGGATTTGGGCCTGTGTCTGTGGGAGTTTGCACATTCTCCCCGTGCTTGCGTGGGTTTTCTCCGGGTGCTCTGGTTTCCTCCCACATCCCAAAGATGTGCTCTTAGGCTGACTGGCAAAACAAATTCTCCCTAAATGGTCTCAAATTTGGTTTTTAATCCATAGATCTATAAACATGGACAGGCATCGCAGGTAGAGGTGGGAACATCGGGGTGGCGGTGCGGGCTCGTTGGGCCAAAGGGCCTGTTTCCCGTGCTGTTTTGTTCTTTGCTAAAGAGAGATTGAAGATGTCTGTGAATACTCTCGCGAGCTGACCCACGCAGGACCTAAGTGCTTGTCCAGGTACCCCATCTGGGCCAGTCGCTTTCCGTGGGCTGACTTTTGAGAAAGTTACTGACATCTGCAATGGTGATCCCAGATACAGGGTCATCCAGGGTAGAGGGCACACTCTCGCTGTCCTCTTGTTCAAAATGGGCACTGAATACATTCAGCTCATCAGGGAGGGGTGTGTTGGAGCCGGCAATTTTACAAGCCTTCAACTTGAACAAGCCTTGCAGATCTTACCATGGTCAGGGAGGGTCAGTTTGGTTAGACTGGGACCCTGGCTTGGTCCACTATTGTCTTTTGGCATCTTTGAAGGATCTCCTTAGATCATATCTGGCTTTCTTACATAGGTAGGATTGCCTGATTCAAACGCTTCGGAGCCGGACTTCAGCAAGCAGTGGATATCCCTGTTCATCCCTAGGGAACCTTCACCACAGTGAAATGTGGTCTGAAATATGACTCCTTCACATCCAACCCAGCCCACTAACCCAGAGACTGATGAACAAGTGGACAATAAGATTCTGAATACTGGTTCATAATCAAACACTAAAAAGCACAATAAACAAATGGATGTGGTTTACTCAACTCCCTGGAAGGAGGAGCTGTCTCTGAGCACAGGGTCACACCCAGTCCAAGCCTGCGTGGAAATGATTTAATCATTCTCTCAGCCGCCCCCACCCTCATTCACATCACAGCAACTGCATTGAAGCAACATCACAGTAAAAACCAAGGCAACTTCGCCCAAGTGCTGCTGAACGATTGCCAAGCTATTGTGGATTCCCAGTGGAGTCTTCCAACTGTTAGCTGTGCTCTCCAGCATCCCATAATACCAGCCACACTCGTCTGCCAGCACTCCCGTAATGAAACTCAGCCCCAGCCCTGGGACATTTTATCAGTTAATCAACAAGGAGAGCAGCTTAGGAAACGTTCAGCTTTTGAACTATTCACAAGGTGCAAATAGATCGCTCATTCAGAGACCAACAGCAGCTCGGGAGTAAGCCCGCAGACGCAGCGAGATGCCCACACCCTGCAAAGCCAGAGCCCTCCCACTACCTGTCACGGTGCAGGCGTTCCCCGCCCTGAGGATCAGTTTGTAATCAGCTGTTCGGAGCCCAGTTCCGCCCACACTATCACCCGGAATTTGACAGGACTCAACCTACAACTATCGAGTACCCAACTGAGTCAGAAAGGATCGAGTTAAAGCCCCCACCACCACACACACCAGCTCATAATTACACTGCCGTTATGGTGCGTTCAATGCTAACCAGGCTTAAACCATCTCTCACTGAAGGGTGGCAAATCTGTTATTTAAAGCAGTCCATTCAATAGGACAACGGACTGAGAACAATCGGGTTATTTAAATTGAAGGCACATTTCCCGCATGTGAAAAAGGTACAGTTGTTCAAGGATTGGTTACTGTGAATAGCAGCAAGCATTTACTGTGTGCTCAGATTATCAGCTGCTCCCTCCAATCTCCCACCTTTCTGCTCATTCAGAATATCACCTACATTTATTTGTCAGCAAATTCATCATTTTTTCCACTTTGCCACCCAACTTGGAAAGCAAGATTCAGAACGAATCCAATTCTCCATCTCCCGGTAAATCGCACCCAGTTCCATTAGGAAGCAGGGAGATTCGGGACCTGCGACAAATCATTTGCTTTTTTTTTTAAAAAGAAAAGCACAAATAGACCACCCAATGTTTTCCACTATCCCTGGTTTCCAAATCTCAATGGGAGAAGGGTCAAAATCAAAGTCACCATCCTGCCAGAAACATTTTCTGATGCAGACCACACCCAGTTAGTGTAATCCCCAATGTGCCCAAAGCACTCACTCCCCTTTGCCTCGAGATGAGATTAACTTGAGACAAGAGGGCAAGCCTGGCCGCAACACAGAACAGCAGGACGTGCAACACCAACACGAGGACTCCACATGTCAAACAACAACAAAAAAGAAGCACTTTTCCATCATTATAACAATGAGAGACACAGTGAGGACAACAGCACCGCCCCTCTTTCAGGGGGGCAAGATTCAGATACTGAACAGAACCTTGAAGTGGTTTGAGGTTTTCAGACAGGAATCCCCTTACTCCTGAATTACAGACAGATTGGCCCCTGGATCCAGTGTTCCTCTGGATTATCTCTGAATCCAGTGTTTGCTGGACGACAGTCAAATTGTCCCAGGAACATAATTAGATTCCCCATTCACCTGGATGCAGTGCTCATCTGGATTACAGAGAAATTCCCCCCACCCCCGGATCCTGTGTTTCTAAGGATTACAAAGAATCCAATGAACCAATTCCCCCTGGACCACAGTCACAGCTCTCCCCATCCAGATCAGACAGATCTACACCCCCCCCAGGGATCACAGACACATTTGCCCCTGGAACACAAACAGATCTCCCACCCTGGATCACACACAGATCCCCCCTGGGTCATACACAGACCTCCCCCACCAAATCAGAGACAGATCTCCTCCCTGATCGCAGACAGATCTCCTCCTGGATCACAGACAGACCCCCACATCACAGACAGATCCCCCATATCACAGATCTCCACCCCGCATCAGATTCCTTTTGGAACACAGGCGGATCTCCTCTCTGAATCACACACAGATATCCCGCCAGATAACACACAAATCTCACCCCACCCCTCGGATCACAGACAGATCTGCTCCCTGACCACAGGCAGGTCTGCCCCCCCTCACGGATCACAGACAGATCTGCCCCCCTCACGATCACAGACAGATCTGCCCCCCCCCCACGGATCACAGACAGATCTGCCCCCCCCCCACGGATCACAGACAGATCTGCCCCCCCTCACGGATCACAGGCAGATCTGCCCCCCCTCACGGATCACAGGCGGATCTGCCCCCGGATCACAGACAAATTTTCCCTGGATCCGAGACAGATCCCTGCACTGGCTCAGAGACGGACCCCTTCCCCCCACTGGCTCAGAGACGGACCCCCCCTGCACTGGCTCAGAGACGGATCCCCTCCCCCCACTGGCTCAGAGACGGATCCCCCACTGGCTCAGAGAAGACCTCCCCCCACTGGCTCAGAGACGGACCCCCCCCCTTGGCTCAGAGATGGACCCCCCCCACTCTGGCTCAGAAACGGATTCCCCATTGGCTCAGAGACAGAATCCCCCCCCCACTGGCTCAGAGAGGACCTCCCCCCACGGCTAGAGAGGACCCCCCCCCCCACTGGCTCAGAGATGGACCCCCCCCCCCCTGGCTCAGAGATGGACCCCCCCCACTGGCTCAGAGACGGACCTCCCCCACTGGCTCAGAGACGGACCCCCCCCCATTGCTCAGAGATGGACCCCCCCCCACTGGCTCAGAGATGGACCCCGCACTGGCTCAGAGCGGACCCCCCCCCCGCTGGCTCAGAGATGGACCCCGCCACTGGCTCAGAGACGGACCCCCCCCCCACTGGCTCAGAGACGGACCCCCTGAAGGCTCAGAGAGATCTCCCATTGGCTCAGAGACAGAATCCCCCCCCCCCCCACTGGCTCAGAGACGGAACCCCCCACTGGCTCAGACCCATCCCCCACCGGCTCACAGACGGAACCCCCCACCGGCTCAGAGACAGACCCTCCCCACTGGCTCAGACCCATCCTCCACCGGCTCAGAGACGGATCTCCCCATTGGCTCAGAGACGGAATCCTCCCCCCACCGGCTCGGGGACGGAACCCTCCACCGGCTCGGGGACGGAACCCCCCACCCGATCGGGGACGGACCTCCCCACCCGATCGGGAACAGATTCCCTCACTGGATCAGAGACAGATTCCCTCACTGGATCAGAGACAGATTGGAACACAGATAGATCTCCTCACTAGATCATAGACAGATCCCCTTACTAAATCAGAGACAATCTCCCTATTGGAACAGATAGATCTCCCCACTATATCACAGACAGATCCCCTCATTGGATCAGAGACAGATCTCTCTATTGGAACATAGATAGATCTCCCCACAGGATCACAAACAAATCACTCACTGGATCAGAGACAGATCTCGCTATTGGAACACATATGGATCTCCCCACTGGATCACAGACAGATCTCTCAATGGATCACAGAGAGATCCCTCCTATATCACAGACAGACCTCCCCACTGGATCACAAGCAGACCTCCCCCACTGGATCACAGGCAGACCTCCCCCACTGGATCACAGGCAGACCTCCCCCACTGGATCACAGGCAGACCTCCCCCACTGGATCACAGGCAGACCTCCCCCACTGGATCACAGGCAGACCTCCCCCACTGGATCACAGACGGATCTCCCCACTGTATAAGAAACAGGTCTCCCCACTGGATCGCGGGCAGGTCTCCCCACTGGATCGCGGGCAGGTCTCCCCACTGGATCGCGGGCGGATCCCCGCACTGGATCGCGGGCGGATCCCCGCACTGGATCGCGGGCGGATCTCCGCACTGGATCGCGGGCGGATCTCCGCACTGGATCGCGGGCGGATCTCCCCACTGGATCGCGGGCGGATCTCCCCACTGGATCGCGGGCGGATCTCCCCACTGGATCGCGGGCGGATCTCCCCACTGGATCGCGGGCGGATCTCCCCACTGGATCGCGGGCGGATCTCCCTGGTCGGGGCGGATCTCCCCACATCAGATTACAGACAGATCTCTCCACTGGATAAGAAACAGATTCCCGCACTGATCAGTGACAGGTCCCCTCACTGGATCACAGACAGGTCCCCTCACTGGTTCACAGACAGGTCCCCTCACCGGTTCACAGACAGGTCCCCTCACCGGTTCACAGACAGGTCCCCTCACCGGATCACAGACAGGTCCCCTCACCGGATCACAGACAGGTCCCCTCACCGGATCACAGACAGGTCCCCTCACCGGATCACAGACAGGTCCCCTCACCGGATCACAGACAGGTCCCCTCACCGGATCACAGACAGGTCCCCTCACCGGATCACAGACAGGTCCCCTCACCGGATCACAGACAGGTCCCCCCACCGGATCACAGACAGGTCCCCTCACCGGATCACAGACAGGTCCCCTCACCGGATCACAGACAGGTCCCCTCACCGGATCACAGACAGGTCCCCTCACCGGATCACAGACAGGTCCCCTCACCGGATCACAGACAGGTCCCCTCACTGGATCACAGACAGGTCCCCTCACTGATCACAGACAGGTCCCCTCACTGATCACAGACAGATCCCCTCACTGATCACAGACAGATCCCCTCACTGGATCACAGACAGATCCCCTCACTGGATCACAGACAGATCCCCTCACTGATCACAGACAGATCCCCTCACTGATCACAGACAGATCCCCTCACGGATCACAGACAGATCCCTCACTGATCAGACAGATCCCCTCACTGATCACAGACAGATCCCCTCACTGGATCACAGACAGATCCCCTCACTGGATCACAGACTGATTTCTTCCTGGATCAGAAACAGATCTTACTGGATCACAGACGGGCCTCCTCAGTGGATCACAGACAGATCCCCTCACTGATCAGAGACAGATCCCCTCACTGATCAGAGACAGATCCCCTCACTTATCAGAGACAGATCCCCTCACTGGATCACAGACTGATTTCTTCCTGGATCAGAAACAGATCTTACTGGATCACAGATGGGTCCCCTCAGTGGATCACAGACAGATCCCCTCAGTGGATCAGAGACGGATCCCAGTCCATGCCCAGCAGTGTTTACCGGGGGCCAGGGCTGGGGCGGTGGCCCTGCTCCCGGGGACCGAGTCCCTCACTCACCGACTTCATGGCGGCCGCCATGTCATCATATCTCTCGGCTTGCTCGGCCAGCCTGGCTCGCTGCACCAACTGCTCTCGGTCCACCATGTTGGAGGCGGTGGTTGTGTTGGTCTTGCTGAAGGTAGTGCCTGGGTGCGGTGCTCGGTCTCTCTCTCACTCACTCACTGCCTCCCAGTCTGAGCCCGCAGCCCCTCCCCCAACACACACACCCACAAACACCCGCGCCTGCCGCAGTCGAGCATGCGCACTGCGCCCACGCTGCCGCCCCGCCCCCTCCGCGGTGACGTCACCGCTAATTATAGAACCATGCGGATTTTTCCCGAGGGGCGGGGCTAGGGCCCGCGCACGCGCGTCCGGCCACCTCTCCCCCCCCCAGGCCGGCCTTCTCAGCGCGCAGGCGCCTGGCGGCCGCTCTCTGTCAGGGTCGGGAAAAGGATGTAGCCCCCCGCCCCGGCCCCCCCCCTCAGTCCGCCCACCCCCGCACCCCCGCCCACCCCCCCCGTCCCCAGGCCGCGCCATCACTGTGCTGCCCGCCCTGAGCAGGAGGGAGGGGCCGCTGCGCACTGCGCAGGCGTGTTGCTAGGCCCTGCAATGGCCCTGCGGCAAGGGTTGAGGTGGCGGCCGCCGCTGATTGGAGCATTCCGGCGGCTGGGAGATGCGCCGCCCGTTGATTGGCTCAGACTGGTGGGCCGGTGGGAGGACTGCCGTTGATTGGTTGAGAGGCGGCTGGGGTACTGACTTGCTGATTGGCGGAGCGCGGTAGAGGTCGGCGCTGATTGGCGGAGCGCGGTAGAGGTTGGCGTTGATTGGCAGAGCGCGGTGCGAGTGGGCGCTGATTGGTAGAGCGTGGTGAGAGTGGGCCGTGATTGGTCAGTTTTCCATCATGGCTGCTCTGTGGGTTGCAGAGTGTCTCAGAACAGCCGCAGTGACAGTAATGACTGACCCCTCCGCCGGCCACTGCCCGCCGTCCCCCTCCCTCCGGCCACTGCCCCGCCGTCCCCCTCCTCCGGCCACTGCCCCGCCGTACCTCCCTCCGGCCATGCCCTGCCGTCCCCCCCCGGCCATCCCTGCCGCCCGGCCACTGCCCGCCGTCCCCTCCGGCCACTGCCCCGCCGTCCCCCTCGGCCACTGCCCCGCCGTCCCCTCCATCCGGCACTGCCCCGCCTCCCCCTCCGGCACTGCCCGCCGTCCCCCTCCGGCCACTGCCCCGCCGTCCCCCTCGGCCACTACCCCGCCGTCCCCCTCCCCCGGCCACTGCCCCGCCGACCCCTCGGGCACTGCCCCGCCGTCCCCTCCCTCCGGCCACTGCCCCGCCGTCCCCCTCAGGCCACTGCCCCGCCGTCCCCCTCAGGCCACTGCCCCGCCGTCCCCCTCCCTCCGGCCACTGCCCCGCGACCCCTCGGCCACTCCCGCCGTCCCCCCGCCATGCCCGCCGCCCCGCCATGCCCCGCGTCCCCCTCGGCCATGCCCTGCCGTCCCCTCCCTCCGGCCACTGCCCCGCCGTCCCCCTCCGGCCACTGCCCTGCCACACTGAGACCCGCAACATCACCAACTAACATTACACTGACGACAGGAGTTGAGGTGGGCAATGAACCAGTAGCCGGTGCTATTGGAATATTTGGCTGCATTTGACCACAACCAACTGGGCCACTTTCCCTGGTGGAAATGCATGGTTATCCCGACTGCTCTCTGGGTTATCTTTCCCCAAATACACTACAAACAGCTGCAGGTAGTGGGCGACCAAGGGTAATTGTCCAACCCCGCTGTCTGCCCCTCTATTGCAGTGACATTAACTGCCGGGTGTCTCTGGAGAGGGAGCGTGCCCTCTGTGCCCACTGGGGACCAATGCAGGGACAGGGGTGTATTATTGACTCCTTTAATCACCTTTTGGTTTAGTGTTTTTAAGTTTCCTCCCCGTCTTCTGTTTCAAGTGGCTCCCTTTTTTTGGGAGCTGCCCTTCCTGTTTTGTCCCTGAGTTTGTTTTAATTTAGTCCAATTGATTTACCACGAAAGACCATTGTTGACCAACTCCCCACGTCTGTCCCACAGCTGAAGGACATTGTAATGTCTCATCAATGTCTGCCTCTGACCAGGATCATTATTGTGCTCAGTCACACAGTGCATCCCATTTTGTCTTTGGATTAGATCTCCACCAGAAAAAGAAGTGCAGGTCTATGAGGGATCCTCCTCTTTGAGATGGATCATTGTGCTGTATCACAATGGTGCGTTGGGAAACAAGATTAAAAATTAATGTAAATAAACTAAATCTAACCTATGTTTTCAGCTCTGTGATCAATATCTCAAAGTCAAAGAACAAAACAGCACGGGAAACAGGCCCTTTGGCCCAACAAGCCTGCGCCGCCACCCCGATGTTCCCACCTCTACCTGTGATCCCTGTCCATGTTTATAGATCTATGGATTAAAAACCAAATTTGAGACAATTTAGGGAGAATTTGTTTTGCCAATTAGCCTAAGAGCACACTTTTGGGATGTGGGAGGAAACCGGAGCACCCAGGAATGCCCTGCCTGTGTCAGTTGTAGATGCGCCAAGTTTGGTGGCGTTTAAGAGGTTAGTAGATAAGTTTATGGATGAAAAGGGAATGCTTTAGGTTAGAGGGTCACTGCTTGTTCCTAATTGGTCGGTGCAACATCGAAGGCCGAAGGGCCTGTTCTGCGCTGTAATGTTCTATGTTTTATGTTCTATTAACCTCGTGAAGCACTAGGTATTCTCGAAAAAAATCCAAGAGCAGCCCTCTCACGACCCTCTTAGACAACAAGGTGGACCAAAGCACCTGTCGGATAAAAACAAGTACATCAATAGTCCTGAAGAACCTTGGTCCTCATGTGCGTGTGTATTGTGTATGACTAATGTAAAAATTCAAACCGTGCACTTCTGGCCCTGCATGTAGCTATTATTAGGGGGCATAAGGTGGGAGATATAGGGAGGGATATCCGAATAGATTCTTTAGTCAGAGAGTGGTTGGGTGTGGAATAGACTGTCTGCTGTGATAATGGAGTTGGACACGTTAGAAACTTTCAAGCAGTTATTGGATAGGCACATGGAGCACTCCAGAATGATAGGGAGTGGGATAGGTTGATCTTGGGTTCAGACATAGCTCAGCACAACATCAAGGGCCGAAGGGCCTGTACTGTTCTATGTTCTTTGTCTCCCAGGCTGGGGCAGAGAGGGTAGACCCCATTCTCCTTGGAGCTGGGAGGCACCAACCATGCAACAAGACAACCCAGAGCCTGTGCATCTATCCAAAAAGCATAAACACAAGAAGGATGTGAAAACTCTGGGAGTAGCAAAGGATGATGTGGAGACGCCGGCGTTGGACTAGGGACTTTGGGAGCCACTAGCGTTTGCCGCTTTGTCAAAGCCCCGAAAGCTAGTGGCGTTTGCTATCAACTAAACCTGTCAGCAGCAAGGAAACAGAAAAAGGTTAAAACAAAGCAGGAGAGGAGACAGGGAGAAGTGAAAAAAAAAATGTTCCCAGTATCCCATGGAGATGGATCTAGCAAGAGGCCTGAGGAGTGAAGGGGAGGAAGACAAAACTCCGTCTTCCTGAGTCTTATCCAGTGGGTAGCTGCATTTCGTAGATCAGCAAGATGCCAGATTGAATGGTTTGGCTGGGGTCACAGTACACCAGTGACTTTGGAATAAAATGAAGAGCAGAAGCAGTGAAACTTAACTGCGATGCCTGTTGTGGTTGAACAGTCAAGCACTACTACTTAGGTTGCAACGCTGATTGACTGTTGTTGCTTTTAAAAGATAAAGGGAAAACACTTATGGGAGTGGGAGAATGGTCACTGTGTCTGAACTCTTGCTAACGGGATTCGAGATAACCATCATGGACAAAGATTTAGAAAGAAAACTTATTCACGTGGAATATGTTACAGTATCTTCTGGCTTTTCAGTGTACCGGAAGTCAGGGTGTGTTGCTGGAACAGTGTAGAGGCATTTTTCAATCCATCACGCAAACTAGCCTCCCATCCATTGACTCTGTCTACACTTCCCCCTGTTTTGGAAAAGCAGCCGGCATAATTAAGGACCCCAAGCACCCCGGACATTCACTCTTCCACCTTCTTCTGTCGGGAAAAAGATACAAAAGTCTGAGGTCACGTATCAACCGACTCAAGAACAGCTTCTTTCCTGCTGCCATCAGACTTTTAGAACCCTACAGTGCAGAAAGAGGCCCTTCAGCCCATCAAATCTGCACTGAACACAACCCACCCAGGCCCTACTCCCATATCCCTACATGTTATACCCACTAATTCCTCTAACCTACACATCTCTGGGACAATTTCTTAGTGTGGCCAATCAACCTAACCCACACATCTTTGGACTGTGGGAGGAAACCCATGCAGACGCGAGGAAAATGTCTGTGTGGAGTTTACACAATGACCTGAACCCAGGTCCCTGGAGCTGTGAAGCAGCAGTGCTAACCACTGTGCTACCGTGCCGCCCTGAATGGATCTACCTTGTATTAAATTGATCTTTCTCTACATCCTAGCTATGACTGTAACACTACATTCCGCACTCTCTCCTTTCCTTCTCTATGAATGGTATGTTCTATAGCATACAAAAAAACAACACTTTTCACTGTATGTTAATACACGTGATAATAAATCATTTTTATCATCTGTGATTGGTCTAAGTGATACTCATCATCTTTGTCTCGAATCAGAAACATCACATTCCCAAGCTTTGCTCCAGATTTGTTGGACTTAGAAGCGAGTGTAGCTAGTTAAGCCAACATTTATTGTCCATCCCTAATTGCCCCTTGAGAAATGTTGGTGAACGGCTGCGTTTCCTGTAGAGTATGTACCCCGCAAGAACTCTCACAACACCACGTTTACACACCTGAAGAAGGAACACCATTTCCAAAAGTTAGTGGGATTACTATCAAGTAAACTGGTTGGAATTTAATCTGCTGTTGTGAGACTTCTTACTGAGTTTACCCCAGTCCAACACCAGCATCTCCACATCATGAGTACATACACCCACAGTGCTGTTAGGGAGGAAGTTTCAGGAATTTTACCCAGCGACAGTGAAGGAACACTACGATATATTCCCAGCGATAGTACAGGATGATCAATGTGTATCACGGTGAACCCGAGTTCGATTCTTGCCTTTGGTAACTGTCTGTCTGTGTGGAGATTGCATGTTCTCCCCCTTAAAACACACACACACAAACTGAATCCACTCACATATTTGGCAGGTTCACACTTCCACTTCAGTGGAAAAAAAATAGCTTTCCTCCGGGTGCTCCAGTTTGCTCCCACAATCCAAAGATATGCAGTGGATTGGCCATGTTAAATTACTGTCCCAAGGTTATATGGATTAGTCATGCTAAATGTGCTGGGTTACTGGGATAGGATGGGAAAGAGGGCCTGGGTGTCAGAGAGTTGGTAAAATCATGGTGGCCCATGATTTCCCTAGGCTGATTCCTAGGCCGGCAGGATTGTCGACTGGATCCGTATTCACTGAAGAATAAGAGAAAAAGAGGAAATCTCGTTGAAACATATGAAATTCTACAGGGCTGGATAGACTGAACATGTGTTGATTCCAGAGTTGAGAGGGTTGGCTTATGAGGAGATACTGAGTAGACTGAGGCTGTACTCATTGGAACTCAGAAGAACTAGGGGAGATCTTATAGAAACATATAAGATTATGAAGAGAATAGATAAGATAGAAGCAGAGAAGTTGTTTCCACTGGTGGGTGAACCAGGGGCCATAGCCTCAAAATAAGGGGAAGTGGATTTAAGGATTGAGTTGAGGAGGAACTTCTTCACACAAAGGGTTGTGAATCTGTGGAATTCCCTTCCCAGTGAAGCAGTTGAGGCGACTTCGTTGAATGTTTTTAAGGCAAGGATAGATAAATTTTTGAACAGTAAAGGAATTAAGGGTTATGGTGAGCAGGTGGATAAGTGGAGCTGAAAAGATCAGCCATGATCTTATTGAATGGTAGAGCAGGCTCGAGGGGCCAGATGGCTGACTCCTGCTCCTAGTTCTTATGTTCTAAACCGTACTGAGGACATATCAATCTCTTATAACTTCCCTGGTTTCTCGCCCCCCTGTTTCCGGCCCCCCTGTTTCTCGCCCCCTGTTTCTCGCCCCCTGTTTCTGGCACCCTGTTTCTCACCCCCTGTTTCTCACCCATTGTTTTCCCCTCACTGTTTCTTGCCCCTGTTTCACGCCCCCTGTTTTGTGCTCCTTGTTTCTTGCTCCTTGTTTCTCCCACTCTGTTTCTCTCCCTCTGTTTCTTTCCCTCTGTTTTTCCCCCTCTGTTTCTCCCCCACTGTTTCTCGCCCCCTGTTTCTTGCCCTTTGTTTCTCTTTTAGAACATAGAACAGTACAGCACTGTACAGGTCCTTCGAGTCTCAATATTGTGTTGAGCTTTGTCCAAAACCAACTTCAAGCTATCCCACTCCCTATCATTCTGGTGTGCTCCATGTGTCTATCCAATAATCACTTGAAAGTTCCTAAAGTGTCCGACTCCACTATCACAGCAGGTAGTGCATTCCACACCCCAACCACTCTCTGAGTGAAGAATCTACCTTGGATATCCCTCCTATATCTCCCACCATGACCCTTATAGTTATGCCCCCTAGTAACAGCTACATCCACCCGAGGAAATAGTCTCTGCACATCCTCTCTATCTATCCCCCTCATCATCTTATAAAGTTGCCTCTCATCCTCCTCCACTTTAAAGAGAAAAGCCCTAGCTCCTTCTTAACCTTTCTTCTTAAGACCTACCTTCCAAATCATTTTTCCATTGCCCCAAAGTGGGGTCTTCCTTCCTGTCTCCCAGGGTGGGGTCAGGGTTCATGCAGGAGGAGGTGTCCAGTGTATCCTGGACTGGGACATCTGTCTGCCCTGCTGTCTGTCCAGATATTGTCCAGATCTTGCTGTGTTTGGACATGGACTGCTTCAGTATCTGAGGAGTTGTGAATTGTGTTGAACATTGTGCAATCATCAGCGAACATCCCCAGTCCTGACTGAAAGATGGACGGAAGGTCATTGATGAAGCAGCTGAAGATGGCTGGGTCAAAGACATCACCAGGAGAGATTAACCAGTTTGGGCTGAGATTCGCTGGAGTTTAGAACGATGAGAGAGGATCTGTTTGCAGTATACAAAATTTTAAAAAAGGATTGATAAAGTAAATGTGGACCAAATGTTTCCCCTTGTGGGGCAATCTCGAAGAAGAGATCACAGGGTATAGGTTGAGAGGTGGTAGATTGAGAACTGAGAGATGAAAGAATTACTTGGGGAAGGTGTCGAATTTGTGGAACTCGCTATCCCGGAGTACAGTGTAATCTGAATTGAATGGTTTCAAGAAGAAAATAGATATATTTGTACTAAAAGACGGATATGGGGACCAGGTGGGGAAATGAACACCAGGATGAAAACAGCTATGATCTGATTGAATGCGGAATAGGTTTGAAAGGCAGAATTTTCCAACTTCTGCTCCTATTTCCTGTGTTCCTGAGTTCCCAGTCTGAGAAACTCCAGCAGTGATGCCCTGGAATTCAGATTAGTTTACTTTAATTCTCGGGAAGGGTTTTTTCCCAGACTTGAAATATTAACCCTGTTTCTCCCCCCCCAGCTGCTGCCAAACCTGCTGAGTTTATACAGCACATTGTGTTTATTTCTGATTGCCAGTATTTCATCTTCATTCATTCAAAGTGTTGGGTTAAAATTATTTCCCAATGGATCGATTCAACTGAGCTGATTTAACAAGGTAAATTTTCCCGTCAACTGTTCCATTGGAAATTGCTCTACCTATCTGCATAATAGCAGTTGTGACACTGTGATTCTGAATGAAGGTGCTGTTATATCACCACAAGCTCAAGAGTGTCGTGATCTTTTTCATTCATAAAATTAGCACAGTGCAGAAAGAGGCCATTCAGCCCATCGAATCTGGACTCACCACAGGCCCTACCCCCCACCACCCCCCCGTACATATTTATCCACTAATCCGTGCATCTCAAGACACTAAGGGGCAATTTTTCGCACGGCCAATCAACCCAACCTGCACATCTTTGGAGTGTGAGAGGAAACCCATGCAGACACGAAGAGAATGTGCAAACTCCGCACAGAATCATAGAACCCTACAGTACAGAAAGAGGCCCTTCAGCCCATCAAGTTTACACCAACCACAATCCCAACTAGGCCCTACCCCCATATCCCTACATATTTTACTCACTAATCCCTCTAACCTGCACATTCTCCCAATGTCTGTGTGGGTTTCCTCCGGGTGCTCTCCCTTTCCTCCCAGAGATGTGCGGGTTAGGTTGATTGACCATGCTAAAAGTGCCCCTGACATGCATAGGTTAGAGGCAGTAGTGGGTAAAATAGGTAGGGATATGGGGATAGGGCCTGGGTGGAGTGGGGTGATTGTGGTCAGTGCAGACCTGATGGGCCAAATGGCCTCTTTCTGCACTGTAGGGTTTTATGATGGAGTGGGCAGAGGTGAAGTTGTCCCCATCTGGAGTGTCTTGAGAATGTGTTTCCTGATGGAGGTAGCAAGCACGCATCCTCCACTATCAGGGCTGGCTGCTCCTCTCTACCATCGCTATTGTCTCGGGAGCCGGGACTGTGTCTACGCTCCCAGTGTGTGGGAACAGGGGGCTGGATAAAAAGAGGGACAGGTTTCACTGTGACACTGCACTGAACACATTACTGAGAACAACTGACCCCTGAGATAGGACTGTTGGGACAGGAGAGGGGGAGGAACTCAAGAAATGAAAGAAAAGCTTAGATAATTTTTATACGAAAAGATGATCTTTAATCACATTTATCAGGCAGAGTTGTCGAGAATGGGATTTTCACTGTGAGGTTTTTCTCATTCTGGGACCATGATTAAAGAATCATGGCACCCAATTATTCCCAATAATGAAATCATTCTCTTTTATCGACTGCACCCTTTTTCTTATCTGAATAGACTGAATGAGTCAAGGAGGCAGCTCGCTATCACCTCCTCAGTAGGGATGGGCAATAAATGCCGGCCAGCCAGACAGACCCTTGACCCACAAATTAATTTAAAAAATCCTTCACTCTGAATCACTGAGTCTCAATCAGCATCTCAGCTTAATCAGGACTTTAATCAATATTTAAAAACGCTCCGTCGATTCTCCCCAGTGCATCTGGATGTATGGATTTTGATCCCAAACCCTGAGTCGTATCCAGCTTCCATATTTTCTTCTGACGTTGTGACCTGTGAATTTAGGAGCTCTTGTACCCTCCCCCCCCCCACCTCCCCCACCCCTTCCCTGCTGTTCCTCACCCAAGCTGCTGATCTATTCCCCTGGGCAGTGTCCGAGAGGCATGAAAGCAAAATCCTCCCCAAAAATTGGCTCTTCCCTGAGCAGCCACACTTCACACTGGAGTCTCGGTAGAGATCACCGAGAGGATTGCACAGCGAGAGTTAGAGGCTGCAATCTTCCCAAAACTGAACGGAGTGTTGGATCTCAGCGAGGAAAGCTGTGTAAAACTCACTGGTTTCATGGACACCTTGTTCTTCCTGATTCAACAGCACTCTGTGCAATTTCAGAGTAATTCCAGAGTAATTTCAGGGAGATTTCAGAGTAATTTCAGAAAGATTTCAGAGAGATTTCAGAGAGATTTCAGAGTGATTTCAGAGTGATTTCAGAGTGATTTCAGGGGGATTTCAGGGAGATTTCAGAGTGTTGGTGAGGATCACACACAGTAAGAAATCTCACAGCACCAGGTTAAAGTTGAACAGGTTTATCTGGTAAGAAACGCCATTACTTTCGGTGAGTCACCTGATGAAGGGGCAGCGTTCCGAAAGCTAGTGGCTTTTGCTACCAAATAAACGTGTTGGACTTTAACCTGGTGTTGTCAGTTTAGCCCAGTCCAACACCGGAATCTCCACATCATGAGGATCACACAGCCAGCTGGAGGAGCGGGACCTAAACCCACCCCGGGGAATCTGAAAGTTCAATTTTAAAGTAAAATTAGAGGCCCCACTCCCCAAGCCCCCCACCACCACTGGGAGCCCCCACCCTGCCCACAGATATTGGGACCTACCTCCCCCAACAATATAAGCATCGGGGCATTGCCCCACCTCCCTCACAGTAATCAGGGTGGCCCCTCCCTCTTCATCACTGGCAACCACCCCCCCAACCTCTCACAGGCCTGAGGCCCAGCCCACCCACCCAACCCATCTCCCACAAACATTGGGGTAAGCTGCACTACCCGCACCCCCCGCCCCTGATGTATGGGGAACACTACCCCCCACAATGGGACTCACTGGCAGAAAGTTCAACCTTACATATCATTCCAACATTTTCCGTTTTGTTCTTTCAGTTTGTCAAATAATATCCTTAACAAACTCTTGACAAGAATCCTGCCTGAAGCAGGGGAAAATGCAGATTCCTGTTAGAATTCTTCAGCAGAAGGGAGCCTTTTGCTATCCCTCTCTCTCTCTCTCTCAGGCATTTCAAATGCAGATTGCACCAGATCCCAGTCTGTCATTAACGATTTTACATTTCTGTTTTAGGATTCTAAAGGAACTGTGACAATCGTTGAGCTGGGAAGGGGAATGTCGCTTTGAGCTCAGCTCTGGAACTAATGCCACACCTCCGAGACCTGAAATCTCCTTGCTCAGCACTGCTGGATGTAAGGTTGAGAGCATAAATGATTTCATTGAGCCCAGACTGAACCATGTTACGTAACTTTAGCTGTGAACACAGAACCAGAAGAGAAGGGCAGCACGACGGCACAGCGGTTTGCCTAATGATGCCAGGGTTCTGGATTCGATTCTGGCCTCGGGTCACTATCTGTGTGGAGTTTGCACATTCTCCTTGTGTCTGCGTGGGTTTCCTCCAGCTATTCCGGTTACCCCTCACACTCCAAAATTAGATGGATTGGCCAACGTGTGCTTGGGGTTACAGGGATGGGTGGGGGGAATCCTGTATAAGAAGTTCAGAGAGTCGGTGCAGACTCAATGGGCTGAATGGCCTCCTTCTGCACTGTAGGGATTCTAAGGAATAAAGCAGAAGCAAGAATTGAAAGCAGAAGGACCCTTTGCCACAGAGCAGGGAATGCACTCGCAAATAATAATAAAGTGTTTTAGCATCTTCGTAAAAAAACTTTTTCCTTCAAGCGGGAAGACTATCTAATGAGAATTATAAATTTAAACACAGGGATAGTCAAACATCGTGTGTAACCTGAGTCTAATAGAAATATCATAGCAACAAAAGTATCTGATGAGGTATTTGATAATTATTCAAATAGAAACAGTTTTATTTACAGGTTGGCTTATTCTCCCCAATGTACCATCATTGTTCGCAGCAAACTACCCAACCCTCAGGAGAACAGTGACCACAATACCACACAACCCTGCCACAGCAACCTCTGCAAGACATGCCGGATCATTGACATGGACAACATCATCAAACGTGAGGATACCATTCACCAGGTACGCGGTACATACTCTTGCAACTCGGCCAATGTTGTCTACCTAATACGTTGCAAGAAAGGATGTCCCGAAGCATGGTATATTGGGGAGACCATGCAGACACTACGACAGCGAATGAATGAACATCGCTCGACAATCACCAGGCAAAACAGTTCCCTTCCTGTTGGGGAACACTTCAGCAGTCACGGGTGTTCGGCCTCCGACCTGCGGGTAAATGTTCTTCAAGGGGGCCTTCATGACACACGACAGCGCAGAGCCGATGAGCAGAGACTGATAGCCAAGTTCCGCACACATGAGGACGGTCTTAACAGGAATCTTGGCTTCATGTCAAACTATCTGTAACCCCCATGACTTGCCTGGGTTAGCAAAAAACCTCACTTACTGTGCTGTCTGGAGACAATGCACATCTTTCTAACCTGTGCTCAGTGCTCCTTCCACTCACATTGTTAGCCACTTTAAGACTTGAATAGCAGGTTAGGTGTAAGGATTCACATTCTAATCAGTTATCTGTAAACTGTCTGTGCTGATATGTGTGCTTTTGGAGACCAGAACACCTCATTCACCTGACGAAGGCCACAAAGGCCGAAAGCTTGCAGATTTACTATCAAATAAATCGGTTGGATTTAAAATTGGTGTTGCCAGACACCTGACCTGAGTCCCAACAGCACCAGGTTTGAGTGGTAGACACTGCCGGGATTACAGGCAGTCCCCAAGCTGGAGGACACTGGGATACCAGGAAGGCCCGGCTCGCAGTGGGAGAGGCTGGTTAGAAGGTCAATGGTTAAATGGAGAGAGTCAAAAAACAAAGAACAAAACAGCACAGGTAACAGGCCCTTCGGCCCAACGAGCCCGCGCCTCCACCCCGATGTTCCCACTTCTGCCCGTGATCCCTGTCCATGTTTATAGATCTATGCATTGGAACCAAATTTGAGACAATTTAGGGAGAATTTGTTTTGCCAATCAGCCTAAGAGCACATCTTTGGGATATGGGAGGAAACCAGAGCACCCGGAGAAAACCCACGCAAGCACGGGGAGAATGTGCAAACTCCCGCAGACACATCTATCTGCACAGCACAGCGACAGTCACTGAGCTGTCACGTTGTGTCCAATGAGAACTGAGAACCCTCTCTCCTCTTGCCGGGCCCCCAGGACATTAGTGAACCAGGTGGGTTTTCCCGACAATGTTTTTTTTTGATCATCAGTAGGTTCTTAATTCCTGATTTTTTTTTTAAATTGAATTCAAATTCCGCCACAGGATTCGAATCTGGATTCCCGGAGCATCAGCTGAGTTTCTGGATTAATAATAATCTTGCGACACAAGGCCATCCACCCAATAGCACTATTTCAGCCCCAGAAAAGCAAGAGAGGCCCACGCCAGAGGAGGACCTGATATCTCTCACAGAGGAAATTGTTAGCGATGCCAGCTAACATGGGCACCAGGAAGGGAGGTTGGGTCAATAGTTTGACCAAGGGAGAAGGAATAGGATCTTAGGGAGAAGGAGAGCTCAGAGAAGGGCAGGTGAAGAGATGGAATCTAGTTAGACATGAATTTGGGGTGAGGTTGCCAGGGGGACATCACTAATGTCCTTTAGGGAAAGAAATCTGCCTTCCTTACCTAGCCTGGCCTACCTGTCTCTCCAAAGCAACGCGGTTGGCTCTTAACTCCCCTCAGGCAACTAGGGATGGGTAATAAATGCTGGCCAGCTAAAGACGCCCATATCCCATGAATAAAATAAGACACTGAAATAGCCACTCAATAAGTTCAAAGGTGAATGGGCTGATTTATAGCAATCCCATCCACTGTAATATAGGGGAGAGGCCTGGTGTGGGCAGGTAGGACACACAAGGTATTTTACCAGTAAATCACTCAGGGTTTACGAAATCCAGCTCAGTCCGTTAATCCCCAGAACCACTTCCAAAGTGCAAAGGATAAGTTTTGAATTGATCAGACCTGACCTGGGCATGTCCAGCACTGCAGAATTCCCCTCTCTCGACTTTCAGATCCGCCAGCCTACGAAAGCAACAGTGAAATGAATTGTCACCGTGAGTTCGAACTCCATCCAATCCAGCGTTCGATGTGAAATAGCTTTAAGATGGAGTCAGAGAGGGTTAGAGCGCAGAAAAAGGCCCACCATCGCGACTGTGCTGGTTAAAAGACAATCCATTCTCATCCCATTTTCCAGGAATTGGCACAGAGGCTTGTATATCTTGGCATCGCAAATCTAAATACCTTTTAATTACTTTCTCTGCCTCCTTTCAGACAGCGAGTTGCAGATTCCCACCATCTTGCTCCTTACCGGTAATCTCTGACCCTTGGGCATTGATGCCTCCACCAAGGGGAAAAGTTTCCTGCTGTCTATCTCTGCCCCTCGTTACGTTAGACATTTCAATCATGCCTCTCTCTCTGTTCTAAGGGAAACAACCCCAGCCTATCCGATCTCTCTCTGGAATTAAAATGTTCCAACCCAGGCCACATCCTGGTAAACCTCCCATTCCGATCTTGTTAGACGGGCAAACTATTCTGGTTGTGATGCAGTAAGACTTTGCTCCACTCTGGGCCTTACCACCTCGCACTCGCTTTCTCACAGCTTTCGCTGCGGATGTTTCTAGAAGGCGGATCGTTTTAAGGGAAGACCAGTTACAGCCACTTCCCCTGTCCGTCCAGCTGGGAAAGACTGGGCGAGTCTCACTTCACCCAGCCTTTGAACAAAGAACAAAACAGCACGGGAAACAGGCCCTTCGGCCCAACGAGCCCGCACCGCCACCCCAATGTTCCCACCTCTACCAGCGATCCTTGTCTATGTTTATAGATCTATGGATTAAAAACCAAATTTGAGACAATTTAGGGAGAATTTGTTTTGCCAATTAGCCTAAGAGCACATCTTTGGGATGTGGGAGGAAACCGGAGCACCCAGAGAAAACCCACGCAAGCACGGGGAGAATGTGCAAACTCCCACAGACACAGGCCCAAATCCATGTATCTGCACAGCACAGCGATAGTCACTGAGCTGTCGTGTTGCCCATCAGATGGTCCAGGTCAAGCTACACTAACGATGTGAAGCACTAGGATACTCTCGAAAAAAATCCAAGAGCAGCCCTCTCACGACCCATCGCGTGTATGCCCCTCGTTAGACAACAAGGTGGACCAAAGCACCTGTAGGATAAAAACAAGTACATCAATATCATCATCTATTTACACACTTCCCAGGGACTCCCAAGGCTCATGATCCCTATTTTAAATCAGTTTTCTATACCCCTCCATTCCCATTCTGTTCATGTGCCCATCTAAGTATTTCTTAAATAACTCCAGAGTACCTGCCTCCACCACTTTACTTGGCAGCGCATTCCATACCCCCACCACCCTCTGTGTGAAAAAACTCCCTCTAGCATCCAAATTATACCTTACCCCCCTCACCCTAAGCCCGTGACCCCTCGTGCTATTTGAGTCCATCCGAGGAAAAAGCTTAACCCTGTTTACTCTATCTATCCCCTTCAAAATCTTGTACACCTCTATCAGATCTCCTCTAAGTCTACGTCTTTCTAAGGAAAACAGTCCCAATTTGCCTAATCTCTCCTCGTAACTCAGACAGTTCAGTGTCTTTCAGTGACAGGTTCAGTGGGTGGTACTTGCCTCTGAGCCAGGATCCCTAAGCACCAGGCTAACACTCCGCCACAGTACTGAGGGAGTGCCGCACTGCCGGCATTGTAAGAGATGTTAAATTGAGGCCTGTCTCAGCTGGGAGTAAAAGGTCCCACATCAATACTCAAAGAAGGAGCAGGGGCACCCCCCACCATCCCTTTGCTCATTCGTCTACAGGAATGTGGGCCTTGCTTAGCCAGATCAGCATTGCCCTTGAGAAGGTGGGGGTGAACTGCTATCTTGAACCACTACAGTCCCTGAGGTGCAGGAACACCCATTGTGCTGTTAGGGAGGCCCAGCAACAGTGAAAGAACAGCGATATATGTTTCCAACAGCTCAGTGACTATCGCTGTGCTGTGCAGATACATGGATTTGGGCCTGTGTCTGTGGGAGCTTGCACATTCTCCCCGTGCTCGTGTGGGTTTTCTCCGGGCACTCCGGTTTCCTCCCACATCCCAAAAATGTGCTCTTAGGCTGATTGGGTAACAAATTGTCCCTATATTGGTCCCTATATGGGAATCTTCCACAATAGGCATAGCCTAAAGTCATGGATATGTCATTAAGATGTTAGGACAGCGGCGTGGGCTCGTTGGGCCGAAGGGCCTGTTTCCCGTGCTGTGTTGCTCTTTGTTCTTTGTTCTATCTGCTGTCCTTGTCCTTCTGGGTAGAAGTGGTCGAGGATTTGGAAGGTGCTGTCTAAGGAGCCATGCTAAGTTCCTGCAGTGCATCTTGTAGAAGGTACACACTTCTGTGGAGGGAATGTTTGAGGTGCTGGATAGGGTGCCAAAATCAATGCTTTGTTCTGGTTAGTTTTGAGTTTCTTGGCTAGTTTGACCCCTGGTCAGTAGTAACCTCTCAACATATTTACCTGGTCACTAACCAATTGCAGTTTGGATGGGTTTGCTATGTTTAAATTGCATGACAACAATGACTACACTTCAACCATAATGTCTTGACGCTAAGGCACTTCTGAGATGGTGAAAGGTGCTACATAAATGCAAATATCCCTTCTGTGTATTCTTCACTCATTGGTTTGAATTTGAGGTTCTCAGTTTCGAAATTGTATTTATTCTCTCCTCCGTCACAACATGGTTTGCACAGCCTGAGTTTTAGGCCTCCTAATGATCAGGGTGGTGTAATCAATGAGGTTTATATGGATTTCAGCAAAGCCTTTGACAAGGTCCCACATGGGGCTCTTGTAAACAAGATAAACGAACATAAGATGGAAGATAAGGGGACTCAAAACTGGCTCAGTTATCGTAGCAAACACCTGAAAGCTCGTAATTCCAAATAACCCTGTTGGACTTTAACCCTGGTGTTGCGAGATTTCTTACTGTTCCCACCCCAGTCCAACGCTGGCGTCTCCACCCTCGGAGAGAGAGAGGGTGATAACAGATGCGTTACTTAACTGGGAGCCAGTGTCCAGTGGCGTACCACAGGGATCTGTGCTGGACCTCCTATTATTCAACATTTATACAAGCGACATTGATGATGATGTGGGGAGTAGCACTAGCAAGTTTACGGATGTTACAAAGATTGGACGGGGTGGTTAACAGTGAGGCGGAGTGCTACAAGAAGATAGAAACGGATGGTCAAATGGGCAGATAAGGGGTAGATAGAATTTAACCCCGAAAAGTGTGAGGGGCTACAATTTGGAAGGAGTAATTTGACAAGGAAGTACTCAATGAATGGTAGGACATTAGGAAGCTCTGTGGAACAGAGAGAACTCGGTGTGTTTATCCACAGATCTCTGGGGACAGAAGGGCACGTTAATGGGTGGAGAAAAAGGCAGATGAAAAACTTTATCAATTGAGATTACAAAAGCAGGGAAATCACGTTGGAGTTGTATAGAACTGTGGTGAGGCCACAATTGGAGTATTGTGTGCAGTTCTGGTCACCACATGATTGGAAGGATGTAATTATACTGGAGGGGGTGCAGAGGAGATTCACCAAAATGCTGCCTGGGATGGAGCATTTAAATTATGAAGAGAGGGTGGAGAGGCTTGGGTTGTTTTTGTTTGAGCAAAGGTTGAGGGGCGACCTGATCGATCTTTGCAAGATTATGAGGGGCATAGACAGAATGGCAGGGTAGCACAGTGGTTAGCACTGCTGCTTCACAGCTGCAGGGTTCGATTCCCGGCTCGGGTCACTGTCTATGTGGAGTTTGCACATTCTCCTCGTGTCTGCGTGGGTTTCCCCTGGGTGCTCCAGTTTCCTCCCACCGTCCAAAGATTTGTGGATTAGGTTCATCAGCTATGCTAAAAAAATTGCCCCTTAGTGTCCAGGGATCTGTAAGTAAGAGGGATTAGCGGGTAAGTGCATGGGGATAGGGAGTGGGTGGGATTGTGGTCGAAACAGAACAAATAGCCTCTTTCTGTACTGTAAGGATTCTACAATTGGATAGGGAGCAACTATTCACCTTAGTTGAAGGGTCAGTCACGAGAGGGGGATAGGTGAGGGATTGGAGGAAAAACATTTTTACCCAGGGGGTGGTGAGGGTCTGGAGTGCGCTGCCTGGGGGAGATTACCTGACATCCTTTTAAAAGTATCTGGATGAGGAGTTGGGATTAGATGGGAGTTCCGGCGTTTTTAATGTGTGGACAGGATGGGCTGAAGGGCCTCTTTTTGCACTGTGAGATTCTATGATTCTAACAGGAAGAAAGATTTAAAATAGAGCCTGGGCAGAAATATTGGATCGTGCTGTTTTAAGAGATTAGGCTGCGTCGATGTTTTGGGATTATACTGAGAATCATAGCCACACGTCCGAAATATCAGGTCTGTAAAATTCACCTCCACGTTGAGAACAGTGCCTTGTTGTTAAAGGATACTCATTTTTCAAACCCATTGGCAAGGCACATGGATTGGGGGGGAGGGTAGAGGAGGAGTTACACCCATTAGAGGGGGTCAAACAACCAGAAGGATTTCTACTGGAACAGGGGTAAGTGACTCAGGGTGAAGGGCTCTGACACAGGCTCAGGCTGAAGCACGCGTGTGGACCAACAGTGTTAGGTAACTTCATCGGGAGGTGAAATCCAAGGCCAGGCTGGTTGTTAAGGGGGAGACATTGGCGAATGTGGACAACACAGACAACAGCTCCTTCTCAGGCGTAGCAGCCATGATGTACTATTAGTGAGATTAAACTTCAACCTTGTCCAAACGAGTCTATCCGGGAAGGTGATCTTAAAAATGAAGATGGCCATTAGCTTGTTGGCGATGCCCAGTGTGAGTCATGCTGCTTTTGACTGGCAGCCAGGGTAAGCAGAGGGGCACTCGCTAAATATCTATCAAGTAAAATAACGTCAAAGGCATAAATCTGGGGCCCGATTCTCCCCCGGAAATTCTAAGTGCTGAATTGGCAAGAAAAATGGCGAGTTCGCACTCGAATCTCCCACACTCTGTGCAACGCAGAGTTCGCAATCGTGAATATCATTAAAAGCTCGGGGGAGGTGGAGCCTATTTGCACTGATAGTTCTGGGACTCTGCACGTGCACAGTGGCTCCCAAAATGTCTGCCTGCCTTTTGCTGGTCAGTCTGGGATCCTCGCAGTGCCGCTCCTCCAACACCATCCCCTCCAAGGCCCGATCACATACCCCCGCCCACCCCCCAGGATTCCAGGTCCAGCTCTGACTACTCACCCCCCCTCCCACAGCACCGCAATCTCCAGTCCCCCACACCCCCCCCCAGCAATGACAATCCCCCACTGCTGATTCTACCCCCCTCCCACCCAGAGGCAGACACTGCCCCCCCCCCGGGAGGCAACCCCCCACCCACCCCTGCGAAGGTAGTCCCCCCATAGGAGGCAGATCCCCACGAGGCAAATACTCTCCAAGAGGCAGACCCACCCCCCGAAAGGAGGCAAACATCCTCCCCAGAGGCAGACCCCCTCCAGGAGGCAAACATCCCCGCCCACAAGAGGCAGACGCTTCCAGGAGGCAAACACTCTCCCAAGAGCAGACCACCCCAGGAGGCAAACACCCCCCACAAGAGGCAGACCCCCCCAGGAGGCAAATATCTCCCAAGAGGGGGAACCCCACCCCACAGAATGCAAACAACCCCCCCTTCCCTAGGTGCAGGACCCCACCCCCCGAAGGCAAACCCCCTCCCAAAGGAGGCAGACCCTCCCCAGAAGTCAGACCATTCCCAGCCTGACCCAAGTGGCAGCAGGATCCCCCCCCCCCCCCACCCAGTCGATCACATGTATGCCCCGCCCACAATAGGCCCCGCCCCTGCCCCAGCCACCAGGCCCCGTCCCCTCGGCACTGCCCGATACACAGTGGGAAGTGCCAAGGTATCCCCTGGACATGCGCACTTTGTGCCTTAAGCAATACTAAAGACACAGGCTGGCACTGCCAGGGTATTCATACCCAAGGGGTACCACCCCCACCACCCAAACCCGCTGGGGTGGGGGTGGGGGGGGCTGAATTACTCCCCCCACTTCACAAGTGTGGAACTACTGTAAACCCCCTCGGAGTGAAATACTTCTGGCGGGGTGGGAGATGCTATCGGGCTGGAGAATTCAGTCCCGGGCTCGATAATGACGTTTAAATAAGATTAAGAACAGATTTAAATCACTTCCCCGATCCTCCCGCTGGTTTCCAGGGCTGTCCCAACTGTTTCTTGGCTCTGGGAGTCGCACAAGCCTCGGGAACGTTTGCACAAATCCTGCTAAATAGCCAACACGCACATCTCCCAATGCTGATACGCTAAAAAAAACACACGCATTGAGATGGGAGAATGGGGTCCCTGATTTGGAAACTTGATGCTGCAAACACTGAGTAAATCTGTCAGCCTTTGTTCAGGGAGAAAGAGATAATGAGAAATCAATGACCTTCCAGCAGCATTTCCTTTGTACTGGTCAAAGGTCAAAGTGTTATCCAGCACTATTGTCCATCGAGCCTGCATCGACAATAATTACCACAGAAGTTACACTAATCCCACTTTCCTGTACTTTAGTTTTTATTTAAACACAAAGTAGGCTTACGTTAACCCTGCAATGAAGTTACTGTGAAAATCCCACTCTCCGGCGCCTGTTCGGGTACACTGAGGGAGAATTTAGCACGGCCAATCCACTTAACCCGCACGTCTTTCAGACTGTGGGAGGAAACTGGAGCACCCAGAGGAAACCCACGCAGACACGGGGAGAGTGTGCAGACTCCACGCAGACAGTACCCAAGCCGGGAATCGAACCCGGCTCCCTGGTGTTGTGAGGTCGCAGTGCTAACTACTGTGCTCTTGTCCCATGTGCTTCAAAGTTATGTTTTTAGTGCTCATCTGAATAGTTCTTAAAGGTTGTGAGGTTTTCAGCCTCCACTCCCTTCCTAGGCAGCGCATTCCAGATTCCCACCATCCTCAAATCCCCTCCGAATCTCCTGCCTCTCTTTCTAAAACTTTGCCCCCTCACGACCGAGCCCTCAACCCCTGTGCTGAGATTTCCAGTAACTGGGAATCCCTCTGCTTTGGTTGTGGGGGGAGCGTGAGTGTGCGGAGGTGAAACACAATGTAAATCCAGGGGTAAGCGGAGTTCCTGATTCTCACACCGTCAATCTGGCTGGCTACTGAGTGAGTGCGAAAAACACAGTAAGAAATCTCACCACATCAGATTAAAATCCAACAGGTTTATTTGGTAGCACAAGCTTTCGGAGTAATGTTCCTTCATTAGGCGAGTGGGATTTCAATTCACAAACAGGACATATAAAGACACAAACTCAATTTATACGCCCTGGTTATGAACTGAAATCCCACTCGTCTAATGAAGGAACATTACTCCGAAAGCTTGTGCTACCAAATAAACCTGTTGGACTTTAACCTGATGTCAGACTTCTTACTGTGTTTACCCCCAGTCCAACGCCAGCATCTCCACATCATGAGCGGGGGATTGAAGGGACACGGTGTTGGGTGGGTGGAGAGAGCGGGTGGGAGGAGGGAAGAGTGTGGGACTGCCTCGGGACAGAGTTGGGGGGAGGTTACAGGATGGGGGCTCGTGCCCAGCTGGGAGAAGCAGAGATGGAGATTGAGATGGTGACGTCTGCTAAACTCAGAAAATGACTTTTGACCCCCACGCGATCCTCCGTCTCAATCCCAAAGTTCACCCAGTTCGAAGGAAGAGGAAATTCAGGAAAGAGAAGGTTGAAGCAAACGGTTATTCATGGCTAAGCAGGAGGTACAAGCTAGAGGTGGAGCAGACTAGGTAAAAATCCCAGTCAGATTTTCCAGGCTGGAATAGCCACACTATCTTCTCTGCTCCGTGTTTAATGTGGAATATTAAATCAGGGACTGAGAATCTTTCCTTCGATGTGTTGCTGTGAAGGATGAGTGATGTATGCGTGAATGCTTACTGTGTAAATCTCCTGATATTAGTAAGTATTCCGATGTACTTGTGAATATTTCACATGTAAATTTGTTCTTGTTAGTGACTATTCGCCCTTTGGAAGGTGTTTTCCTGAATATTTACTCTTCTCATCATGCCTTTGGTACCTCTTGTAGGGTTGCACTGTGGTTAGCGCTGCTGCCTCACAGCTCCAGGGACCCAGGTTCAGTTCCCAGCTCGGGTTCCTGTCTGTGTGGAGTTTGAACATTCTTCCTGCGTCTGCTTGGGTTTCCTCCAGATGCTCCAGTTTTCCCCCACAGTCCAAAGATGTGCGGGTTGGGTTGATTGGCCATATTAAATTACCTGTTAGTGTCCCAAGATGTGTAGTTAGGGGGGATTAGTGGGGTAAATATGTGGGGAGAAGCCCTCAGTAAGATGATCTATCAGAGAACCGATGCAAACTCGATGGGCTGAATGGCCTCTCCTGCACTATGGGGATTCTATTGCAGGAATGAGGCCTCACAACACAAACATATCGGAGTCGAAATCATAGAAATCCTACAGTGCAGAAAGAGGCCATTCAGCCCATCGAGTCTACACTGAACACAATCCCACTCAGGCCCTATCCCCATTTCTCTACCTATTTAACCACTAATCCCTCTAACCTACACATCTCAGGATGCTAAGGGGCAATTTTAGCACGGCCAATCAACCTAACCCACACATCTTTGGACTGCAAGAGGAAACCCACGCAGACACGGGGAGAATGTACAAACTCCACACAGACAGTGACCCAAACTGGGAATCAAACCCAGGACCCTGGAAATGCTCTCTCTTGTCCTCCCCCAGTTACCAAGAAAACCTGCCTATCCGTGGGGTGGGAAGAGGGAGCATTGGGAGCAAGTGTGGATTCCTGGAGCCTACCTTTGGAAGGGAAGGGGGCAGAGGGAAACCCCCCCAGAAATCAGCTTGCAGGATCCTGGTGTTCAGGGAAGGGTGAGGATGGATAGATAGAAGGTTCTGGTAGACTTGTGTTGCGTTTTTCTTTTGTTTGTTTTCAAGAAGCAGGGAGAACTTTGACTTAAAGAAAAAAAATCTCTCAAGACAAACTAATCTTGTCAGCGATTGAGAGGGTTTGCTGAAAATACGGTGCACAGGAGGATTGCTTAAAAGACCTAAGGCATACTGAACCTTCCGGAACGTATTTACCCACTGTAATAATGTAATAATCTCTAAGGTAGGAACATGTTAGGCACAATGTGGGCACAACGGAATAATGTAGAGGGGAGTTATAGGATAAAAGGTAAAACTATCCGGAGTATAGAGATGCAGAGAGACCTGGGGGTGCAGGTTCACAAGTCTCTGAAGGTGTCAGTACAGGTGGAGAATGTGGTAAAAAAAAAGCGTATGGTATGTTAGCCTTCATAGGAAGGGGTATAGAATACAAGAGTAGGAGTCTGATGTTGCAGGTGTATAGAACGTTGGTTAGGCCTCATCTGGAGTACTGCGTCCAGTTCTGGTCGCCGTACTACAGGAAGGTTGTAGAGGCCCTGGAGAGAGTGCAGAGGAGATTTACCAGGATGCTGCCTAGTATGGAAGAGCTGTCTTACGAAGAAAGATTGAAAACACTGGGGTTGTTTTCCCTTGAAAGACGTCGGCTGAGAGGGGATCCTTTAGAGGTATATAAGATTATGAGGGGTATAGATAGAGTAAATGGTGGTAAGCTTTTTCCACCATTAGAAATAGATAGAACGAGGGGTCATGGGCTCAGGGTGAGGGGGGCTATGTATAAGACGAATATTAGAGGCCAGTTTTTCACACAAAGGGTAGTGGGGGTGTGGAATGCACTACCGAGTAAGGTGGTGGGAGCAGGCACGTTAGGGTTGTTTAAGGGTCTCTTGGACAGCCACATGAGCGGTCTGCAGATAGAGGGATATAGCAGGACTGTTTGAATATCGGGAGGACCAAATAGTAGTAGACTATCTTTTAGTTTCGTCTCGGGAATGTCTTAGTTTTTTTTTAGCATGTTTAATTAAGTCTTATTTGTTTCCGCAGGCATTTCGGTCCACCTTGTTGACCAACAAGGGGCATGCATGCGGCATGTCGTGCGAGAGCTGCTCTTGGAGGTTGCTTCAGGAGTTGCCTAGTGCTTCAAGTCGTCAGTGTATGCTTAAACTGGACCATCTGATGGGCAACATGACAGCTCAGAGACTATCGCTGTTGCTGTGCAGACACATGGATTTGGGCCTGTGTCTGCGGGAGTTTGCGCGTTCTCCCCGTGGTTGCGTGGGTTTTCTCCGGGTGCTCCGGTTGCCTCCCACATCCCAAAAATGTGCTCTTAGGCTGATTGGGTAACAAATTGTCCCTATATTGGTCTCTATATGGGAATCTTCCACAATAGTCATAGCCTAAAGTCAAGGATATGTCATTAAGACGTTAGGACGGCGGCGTGGGCTCGTTGGGCCGAAGGGCCTGTTTCCCGTGCTGTGTTGCTCTTTGCTCTTTGTTCTTTGTAATCTCACTCAATATCTTCACCCCAGCTCTGCACACTGACAGACAGTCCCAAGGGTCCATTGTGATGGCAGATCTAAAGCTGGGAGGAGGAGGTTGACTCAGAAGGGGTAATCTTCTCTTCTCGCATGTCTAATACATCTCACATAGAAACATAGAAAAACTACAGCACAATACAGGCCCTTCAGCCCACAAAGTTGTGCCTAACATGTTCCTACCTTAGAGATTATTAGGCTTACCCTCTATCTTACCAAGTTCCACATATTTATCTAAAAGTCTCTTTAAATCGAATCCACCTCCACCACCGTTACCCATTCCATGCACCTACCACTCTCTGAATAAAAAACATACCCCTGACACCTCCTCTGTACCTACTCCCCAACACCCTAAACCTGTGTCCTCTTGTGGCAGCCATTTCAGCCCTGGGAAATAGCCTCGAGGATCCACCCTATCTATTCCTCTCAACATCTTATAAACCTCTATCAGGTCACCTCTCATCCTTCGTCTCTCCCAGGAGAAAAAGCAGAGCTCCCTCAACCTATCATCATAAGACATGCTCCCCCAATCCAGGCAACGTCCTTGTAAATCTCCTCTGCACCCTTTCTATGGCTTCCACATCCCTCCTGTAATGAGGTGACCGGAACTGAGCACAGTACTCCAAGTGGGGTCTGACCAAGGTCTTATATAGCTGTAACATTATCTCCCGACTCCTAAACTCAATTCCTCAATTGATGAAGGCCAGTACGCCATACACTGCCTTAACCACAGCTTCAACTTGCGCAGCTGCTTTGAGTGTCCTATGAACTCAGACCCCAAGATCCTTCTGATCTTCCACACTGCCAAGAGTCCTATCATTAATATTATATTCTGCCATCCTATTTGACCTGCCAAAATGAACCACTTCACACTTATCTGGATTGAAGTCCATCTGCCATTTCTCCGCCCAGTCTTGCATCCTGTCCATGTCTCGCTGCAACTTCTGACATCCCTCCACATTATCCACATCACCACCAACCTTTGTATCATCGGCAATGTTACCAACCTCCACTTCCTCATCCAGGTCATTTATAAAAATCACAATGAGTAAGGGTCCCAGAACAGATCCCTGGGGAACTCCACTGGTGACCGACCTCCATGCAGAATATGACCCATTTATAACCACTCTTTGCCTTCTGTGGGCAAGCCCGTTCTGGATCCACAAAGCAATATCCCCTTCGATCCCCTGTCCCCTCACTTTCTCAATAAGCCTTGCATGGGGCACTTTATCAAATGCCTTGCTGAAGTCCACATAAACCACATCTACTGCTCTTCCTTCAGCGATGTGTTGAGTCACATCCTCAAAAAATTCAGTCAGGCTCGTAAGGCGTGATCTGCCTTTAACAAAGTCATGCTGAATATTCTTAATCATATTGTACCCTTCAAATGTTCATAAATCCTGCCTCTCAGGATCTTCTCCAGCAATTTACCAACCACTAAGGTTAGACTCAGTGCTCTGTAATTTCCAGGGCTATCACTACTTCCATTTCTTGAATAAAGGAACAATAACATGGTAAATAATTCTCACAGGATAAACAAGGCATTATTGAATTCTCTCAAAACCACAACCCGTTTTATTCTGGTCCTCTGCAAATATCAATGTCTCCCTTTCTTTATTTATTGGCAGGTTTTTCATCAACACTGCAATGAAGTTACTGTGAAAATTCCCTCGTCACCACACTCACCTGCCACTTCTCCGCCCAGTCTTGCATCCTATCCATGTTTGGTATTCCAAAAGCTCGTGATTCCAAATAAAACTTTTGGATTTTAACCTGGTGTTGTCAGACTTCTTACTGTGTTCTCCATTGTGAAAACCCAGATATTAATATTGCAAAAAGATTCTCATTGGGTCTATGCTGGGTCTATGTTCCAATCAAGGAACACCTTTATCCCCACTCTATCTTATCTTCCAAGTCAATAACTTGCGAACAATTCCATTTTAGCATCAATCTTTTCTGTGGAACCTTCCTGAATGGCTTCTGGAAACCTAAGTATACTACCTCAATAAATCATAGAACCCTACAGTGAAGGAGGAGGCTATTTGACCCATCGAGTCTGCACTGACAACCATCCCACCCAGGCCCCATCCCCGTAAGTCTATGTATTTACCCGGCTAATTCCCCCGACACTAAGGGGAAATTTTATCATGGCCAATCCACCTCACCTTTACTGTGTGGCGCAGTGGTTAGCACTGCTGCCTCACAGCGCCAGGGACCCGGATTCAATTCCAGCCGTGGGTCTGTGTGGAGTTTGTACATTCTCCCCGTGTCTGCGTGGGTTTCCTCCGGGTGCTCCGGTTTCCTTCCACAATCCAAAGGTGTATGGGTTATTGTTGATTGGCCACGCTAAAATTGCTCCCTAGTGTCAGGGAACCAGCTAGGGTAAATACTGTGGGATTGTGGTGGGTGCAGGTTTGATGGGCCGAATGGCCTCCTTCTGCACTGTAGGATTCTATGGCCTTTTGGACTGTGGGGGGGAACCAGAGGAAACCCACGCAGACATGGGGCGAATGTGCAAACTCTGCACAGACAGTGAGTCGAGCCGAAATCGAACCCGGGTCTCTGGTGCAATGAGGCAGCAGTGCTAACCGCTGTGCCACCGTGCCACCCATTTTAAATGGAAGGACTTTGCCCACACGTACAAATTTTTGCTGGGCTGTCACCACTCAGTTTGACCACTCAGGGTAAACGCTGGTGGGAACGCACCGCAATGAGAAGAGGGTCTACAGTGTAACGATGCTGAGGCCTACCACATTAATCAATCATGAAATGGGCTTTGGACATCTATCGCATCAAACAAAACCCAACGGGGCCTCAGCAGCTCTGTTGTGACCTCGGTAAGAGCTGGTGTTACTCAGAGATGCCTTTAGCGGTCTTTGCCATCACCGATTTCCCGTTGGGTGGCTGGAATTGAGCCCGGGGAGGTGGGAGGGCAGCCGGACACATCGGCGAGCAGTTTGGCAGGCGTCCATCACTAACCGCTTCCTCCTGCCGAGACGCCGGATTGCCCTCCCGCTGTCAGGAAGGGGTCAGCAGAGGGGAGAAACTGGCCGGGATTGTTTGGGAGTATCGCGGGGGTGGTGGGCGGGGGCGGGGGGGGGGGGGGGGGGGTGGGGGGGGGGGTGTGGTGGAGGAGCTGGCCACTTTCTGGAGCTGTCGTACGGGCTCAAATCCCTCTGGGTTGAGAAACTCCTCCCTCAGGCACTCAAGGTTCGGCACGCTGGCACTCCCCGACAGCGAGCATGGCGAGAGTCCATCGGGATAGGGCGGACTGTTGGTAGCACCGGGCAGGGTTGGGCGAGATCCGCAGCCATTGAGAGGCCGGGGCAGATGTTCAATGTTCCTGTGACCTGTACGAGTAACTTGTGAAGTTACTAGCTCCACTCGAGGCAGCAGGAACCGGGGGCAGGCGAGGCCAAACGGACAGCGTCTGGAAAACAGTAAGGTTCACAGCACGTCAAAAATTCACTCCCCACTCTCCCTGCCCTTGCGATATTCCTCCTTTTCTGCCTTCCCCTCCCCATTCTCCCTTCCCTCTTCCTCCCCGTGGATGGGCACGTGGATAACATCGGAATACTTGAGGTTCGAGGGTCATTAGATTGGTTCCACTGGTCGGAGCAACCTCGAGGGCCGAAGGGCCTGTACTGCGCTGTAATGTTCTATGTTCTCACTCCTCAATCTTCCTCCTCCTTCCCCTCCCCTCTCCCAAGCACAGACACATCACTCACAGCCGATGATTAGCATGAAGAGAGAATCCGTCAATCCTGGAATCTAACAGCCACAAGATTACCCAGGTCCCCGAAGCTTTATCCGCCTGCATCTCCCAACCCCATTGGAGTTTTCCCATCCAAAATGGACAATCCCAGCCCACTTCCTATCCGGACCCTGCTTTTTAAATTATCTCAGCTTGTCTTTTCATTCTGACATCCAAGCAATTCGGAAACCTCCTGGAATTTTCTTTCTCTGTTCCATCTGGGAGTTTATTTCACGTGTTCATCAAACCCTTCCTGCATCATTCAATATTGGTCTGAACACCTTAACTGTTTGAACCTGTGCCTTCCACTCTGAACCAATCAGTTTGAACTGATATTCTGAGCCAGCTTTGAACGTAGCTGGCACGGTGGCACAGTGGGTTAGCACTGCTGCCTCACAGCGACAGGGACCTGGGTTCGATTCCCAGCTCGGGTCACTGTCTGTGCACATTCTCCCCATGTCTGCATGGGTTTCTTCTGGGTGCTGTACTTTCCACCCACAGTCCAAAGAATGTGCAGGTTAGGGTTGACTGACTATGCTAAACTGACCTTAGTGTCAGAGGGACTAGCAGAGTAAATATCTGGAGGTATGAGGATAGGGCCTGGATGGGATTGTGGTCAGTGCAGACTTGATGGGCCGAATGGCCTCCTTCTGTACTGTAGGGATTCTACAATTCTTATAAGCTCACCTGGGAGATTCCACCTCTCGCTGAATGAAGGGATGTAAGGAAAAGAAAATGCGGGGACAGTTTGAAGAGCAGGAACACAGAGCGGGAAGAGTTTAAAGAGCAGGAACACAGAGCGGGGAGAGTTTAAAGAGCAGGAACACAGAGCGGGGAGAGTTTAAAGAGCAGGAACACAGAGCGGGGAGAGTTTAAAGAGCAGGAACACAGAGTGGGGAGAGTTTAAAGAGCAGGAACACAGAGCGGAGACAGTTTAAACATAGAACATAGAACATTACAGCGCAGTACAGGCCCTTCGGCCCTCGACGTTGCGCCGACCAGTGGAACCAATTTTATGACCCTCTATCCTAAACTATTCCAATGTTATCCATATGCCTATCTACTGACCATTTGAATGCCCTTAAACTTGGCGAGTCCACAACTGCTGCAGGCAGGGCATTCCACACCCTTACTACCCTCTGAGTAAAGAACCCACCTCTAACATCCGTCCTATAACTATCACCCCTTAATTTAAAGCTATGTCCCCTCGTGCTAGCTTTCTCCATCCAAGGAAAAAAGCTCTCACTATCCACCCTATCTAATCCTCTGATCATCTTATATGTCTCAATTAAATCACCTCTTAGCCTTCTTCTCTGTAATGAAAATAACCTCAAGTCCCTTAGCATTTCTTCATAAGACCTGCCCTCCATACCAGGCAACATCCTGGTAAACCTCCTCTGTACCCTCTCCAATGCCTCCACATCTTTCTTATAATGCGGCGACCAGAACTGTACACAATACTCCAAATGCGGCCGCACCAGAGTTTTGTACAGTTGTAACATAACATCTCAGCTCCGAAATTCAATCTGAATTGGGGGGAGATGTGAATGGGGAGAGATATGGATGTGGGGAGATATGAATGGGGGGATGTGGCTGGGGGGTGGATATGATGGGGGGATGTGGCTGGGGGGGCGGGGGATGTGGGTAGGGGGAGGATGTGGTGGGCTTTACTATGTCCGAGGGTTGTGGGGGTGGGGGAGAGGGTCAGGAAGGCGACTTCCCCCCCCTCCAGCCGATTACCCCCGCGGGGGTGGCCAGAGTTAAAGCTGGCAAGGTGCTGACAGAGATTTTGACCCTAAGAGGAGGTGGGGGGGGTGGGGGGGGCAAGGAGTACCATCCTCTGCAAAACTCACCTCATTTAAAGGACAGCTCAAGGCCATTCGTCCCTTTGGGGGCTGTTCAGCCTCACTGCAGAGTGGGAATCCCATTCACCCTTCCCATCCCTGTGGCCTTCCAACCGTCCATCCAATTTCCATTGGATTGGATAGGGTAGACCAAGGAACACTCATCCCCATTGGCCGATGGTAGCAGGATTAAAGTTTTGGTTAAGAGGGTGCAGGGGGAATGCAGGAGGAACATCTTAACACAGCCCACGGGAATGACCAGGAACACGAGGTTTCTCCCACCGGATCAGGATACCTGAAGGGAATGCTTGTGGATATCTGGATATCAGTCTGCAAGCTAGCTTGTGACAATCGGTATTGTGGGTGATAGTCCCCTCTTGCTCTCGCAGCCTGTTCATTCTCCTCTGTCGCCGCCTGTAGTTTGTGAACCAGTTGTAAATTTGCTCTTTTCTGAGACCGATCTCTTCGATCAGCTGCTCCTGCACACAAGCAGACAGATAGGTGTGGGTAAAACTCAGTCACCAGCCCCCACGGGGAAGAGAATACACGAAGTACACACACAACACTCAGTATACTCCCACAGTAAACAGACAACACTCACTATACACCCAGATACATACATGATACTCAGTGTATACTCAGAGTACATAGACAATACTCAATGTACTCCTGGAGTACACACACAGCACTCAGTGTATTCCCAAAGTACACATATAGCACTCAGTGTATACCAGGAGTACACATGCAACACTTAGTGTATACTTGGAGTACATACACAGCACTCAGTGTACTCCCAGAGTATGCACAGGCCTCAGTGTATACCAGGAGTACACACACAGCACTTGGTGTACACTAAGAGTACACACACAGCACTCGGTGTAAACTAAGAGTACACACACAGTACTCGGTGTACACTAGGAGTACACACACAGCACTCGGTGTACACTAGGAGTATACACACAGCACTCGGTGTACACTAGGAGTATACACACAGCACTTGGTGTACACTAGGAGTATACACACAGCACTCGGTGTACACTAGGAGTATACACACAGCACTCGGTGTATACTAGGAGTATACACACAGCACCTGGTGTACACTAGGAGTATACACACAGCACTCGGTGTACACTAGGAGTATACACACAGCACTCGGTGTATACTAGGAGTATACACACAGCACTCGGTGTACACTAGGAGTATACACACAGCACTCGGTGTATACTAGGAGTATACACACAGCACTCAATGTACTCTATGAGCACACACACAGCACTTAGTGTACACCAAAGTGCACCCAAGTACTCAGTGTACATTGGGGGTACACACACAGCACTCAGTGTACACTGGGTGGTGAATCTTACTGGAAGAGGTGGAGAGACAGAGGTGTAATGTGTCGTTCCCCTGCACACCCCCTCAATATTCAAGGTACCTATTGATTTGAAACAGGAAGCCCAGCATTGATGTGAGGCTGGGAGGGGGGAGCCCCGCCCCTCAGAGAGAGGATGTCTGTCCTCGAGATCAATTTGATTGGCTGACACGGTGGGACACAGCCAGCCAATCGATGGACACCTCTGCCTGATTGGTGCCTCAGTCTCAGCTCCTGCCACATCAGAATCAGGAGGTCAACACCAACCCTGGATGTGAATCTGGGCAGAGGGTCCGTCGCGCGGACGAGATGCTAAACCAGTACCACCATCCCCATCCCCCATCGCAGACGGACACGATAGATCCTACTGTGTTGTTCTGCAGAAGCATCGCTTATCCCCAGATCTTGGTCAATATTTATGCTACAGCATGCATTACTTAGAAAACAGGCATTACTGCTGCTGTGCGGGATCTTGCTGTGCACCCCGGTATCACGGTAGAAATCCAACTTCCAAAGTATTTCAGCTGCAAAGCGCCTCGGGGTGAGCTGAAGCTTGGAAGGATGCCATACAAAGTCTTTCTTCCTTTACCCTCTTGGTCACACTAAGGCTGATATTGTTTTCTTCAGCCCAGGCTGTCAGTTACTGCCTCGCCTCGGTGGATGGGTTCCTCGTCTTGACTTCCCGTGGGCAGAGGGACCTGGGCGGAAGGTTCCTGGAGGACGTGTGGAATATCGTTATTAAATACAGCAGTTCTCTGAATGTCCGATTTCCACTCGCGATAAACTTACTCTCCCGCCCCGTGGCGCATGCTACACAGACACAACTTCCTCCAACTTAAGAGTCGGAAGTCACCAAGGTCCCAGATGACCCAGGTGATTTAACCTGAGGATCTCCACATCCCAGACGAGAGGCAAGGTTGGGAAGGCAGGATCTGCCAGAATAACCTCAGCTGGTACGGGAATTCAACCTACATTTTTGGTGTTGCCCCTCATCACTAACCAGCTTTCCAGCCAACTCCCCAGCTTCACCAACCTCCCCAGTCAAGGGGGTTAACACATTACAGACTGCTATGTAAAATTAAAATTGTGGCTAATGTCTCGAGATGACTAGAAAGCTGGTTAGCAGATAGAAAGATTGGCAATTAGTGACCAGCAGGAAGAGCAGAAATCTGTGCTGGGAACCCAAACTTCACGTTGCATATAAACGATTTGGAAGAGGGGAACTGAGTCTATTTACCTCCAAATCTGCAGATGATACAAAGTTGTGTGGGAGGGTGATCTGCGAGGAAGATGCTTCAGCATATATCATATACATAGCCGATCTGGAGGAGGGGGCAGAGCGGAGGGTAACAAAGTTTGTTGATGACTCAAATTGTGTGGAAGACGTGCAAAGTCTGCAGAGAGATTTGGCTAAGCTGAGTGAGTGGGCAAGGACCTGGCGGATGGAGTATAACGTTGGCAAGTGTGAGGTTATCCACTTTGGAAGGAATAATAGTAGGAAGGAATATTATTTAAAGGGTGAAAAGTTGCAACATGCTGCTGTGTAGAGGGACCTGGGGGTCCTTGTGCATGAATCGCAAAAGTCTGCAGGTGATCAAGAAGGCAAATAGAATGTTGGCCTTTAACACGAGAGGGATAGAATAGAAAAGCAGGGAGGTCTTGCTGCAATTGTACAGGGCACTGGTGAGGCTGCAACTGGAGTACTGTGTGCAGTTTTGGTCACCACATTTGCGAAAGGATATATTGGTCTTGGAGGGAGTACAGAGAAGGTTCACCAGGCTGATACCGGAGATGAGGGGGTTAGCTTATGAGGAGAGATTGAATAGACTGGGTCTGTACTTGTTGGAGTTTCGAAGACTGAGGGGGGAATCTTATAGAGACATACAAGATAATGAAGGGGATGGATAGGGTAGAGGTAGAGATATTCTTTCCACTTAGAAAGGAAACCAGAACTAGAGGGCACAGCCTCAAAATAAGGGGGGGGGGGGGCGGAATTTAGAATGGAGTTGAGGAGGAACTTCTTTTCTCAGAGGGTGGTGAGTCTCTGAAATTCTCTGCCCATTGAAGTTGTGAAGGCTCCCTCGCTGAATATATTTAAGTCACGGGTGGATAGATTTCTGATCGATAAGGGAATTAAAGGTTACGGGGAGAAAGCGGGAAAGTGGAACTGATCCACTTCAGATCAGCCATGATCTTATTGAATGGCGGGACAGGCTCGAGGGGCTGGATGGCCCACTCCTGCTCCTATTCCTTATGTTCTTATTTGGACAGGCTGAGTGTGTGGATATCTGCATGGCAGATGCAGTATAATGTAGATAATTGTCAGGTTATCCATTCTGGTAGCAATAATAGGAAGGCAGGTTATTATTTGAATGGATGTAAATTGAGAGAGGTGGATACTCAGTGAGATCTTGGTGTCCTTGTGCATCAGTTGCTGGAAGTAAGCGTGCAGGTACACCAGGCAGTAAAGGCGGCAAATGGTATACTGGCCTTCATAGTGTGAGGATTTGAGTGTAAGGACAGGGATGTTTTGCTGCAATTGTATAAGGTGTTAGTGAGACAATATCTGGAATATTGTGTGCGGTTTTGGTGTCCTTAGCTGAGGAAGGGTGTCCGTGCTATAGAGGGAATACAGTGAAGATCTACCAGGCTGATTCCTGGGAAGGCAATCTGTCATATGAGGAGAGACCAAGTCAGTTAGGATTATATTGACTGGAGTTTAGAAGAGTGAGAGGAGATCCATAGAAACTTATAAAATTCTAACTGGGTTAGACAGGATATCTTCAGAAAGAATGTTCCTGATGGTGGGGGGAGTCCAGAATTAGAGGTCATAGTTTGAGGATAAAAGGATAAACCTTTTAGAACTGAGGCAAGGAGAAATTTCTTCACCCAAAGGATGGTGCTTGTGTGGAAAGTGGTTGAGGTCAAAACGTTGTGTGATTTCAAGAAATTAGATATAGCTCTTGGGGCTAAAGGGATATGGGGGGGGGGGGGGGGGGGGGGGGGGGGGAAGGGGGGGTCCAGGTTATTGAATTTGATGATCAGCCATGGTCAAAATGAATGGTGGAGCAGGCTCGAAGGGCTGAATGGCCTACTCCCGCTTTTAGTTTCTATGATTCTGAAGGAGTAAAGCACACTTGCACACTTACACCAGTATTGTACACCAGTCTAAGTTGAGGGGAAGTATCTCTATCAGAAATAGTAAGGCAACAGTGCAATCTCTATGTGATTCCTGCTGCCATTAACATGCCAATGGAGGCAGTCCTGTAGCGGTGTAGTCTAGATGGTGGCACAGTGATTAGCACTGCTGCCTCACGGCACAAGGGACCCGGGTTTGATTCCAGCCTTGGGTGACTGTATGAAATCTGCACGTTCTCCCTGTGTCTGCGTGGGTTTCCTCCGGGTGCTCCGGTTTCCGCCCACAGTCCAAAGAATGTGCAGGTTAGATGGATTAACCATGGGAAATGTGTTAAGTGTGGGAATAGGGTGGGGGAGAGGGCCCGTGTACTCTCTCTGTCGGAGATCCTGTGCCGTTTCAATGAGTTGAACGGCCCCTTTTGCACTGTGGGGATTCTATGATTGTTGCTGGACTCGTAACGCAGAGAACCGAGGGTTCGAATCCCACCACGGCAGATGCTGAAATTTGAATTCAATAAAAAAAAATCTGGAATTAAGAATCTATTGATGACCATGAAACCGTTGTCGATTGTTGGAAAAACCCATCTGGGTCTCTAATGCCTTTTAGGGAAGGAAATCTGCTGTCCTTACCTGGTTTGGCCTACATGTAACTCCAGAGCCACAGCAATGGGGTTGATTCCTAATTGCCCTCTGAAATAGCCTCAGCCAATCATTCAGTTCAAGGGTGTTTAGGGATGGTTTTCCCAGTAACACTCACAAACCAAGATTTCAAACAATGAAACTGAAAAGTAATGAGGAGCTTTGAAAACAGTGCACATTGATAAAACAGAGAGTGAGAATGTAGGTGCACTATCATATGAAGTGGTTAGTGATTTTTCTTTATTCATATGCCTGGAGAAGCAGTTATTGTATAATACTGAGGTTAACAATTATTAAACAGTTTCATTTGATGTAGTGCAAATGTCATTGATGCCACCAGATCCCTCAGAACAAACATAGAAAAGTTCACAGACCATAGAACATAGAGAAACTAGAGCACAAACAGGCCCTTCGGCCCACACGTTGAACCAATGATATCCATAACTATTAGGCTTACCTATAATCCTCAATTCTATTTAGTCCCATGTACTCATCCAGAAGTCTCTTAAAAGACCCTAACGAATTTGCCTCCTCTACTACTGACAGCAGCCGATTCCATTCACTCACCACTCTCTGAATGAAAAACTTACCCCTAACATCTCCTCTGTACCTACTCCCCAGCACTTTAAACCCGTGTCCCCTCGTAGCGACCATTTCAGCCCTGGGAAATAGCCTCCGAGAATCCACCCAATCTATACCTCTCAACATCTTACACACTTCTATCAAGTCACCTCTCATCTTTGTCTCTCCAGGGAGAAGAGACCAAGCTCCCTCAACCTATCTTCATAAGGCCTGCCTCTCAATCCAGACAACATCCTTGTAAATCTCCTCTGCACTCTCTCAATAGCTTCCACATCTTTCCTATAGTGAGGCGACCAGAACTGCGCACAGTACTCCAAGAGGGGGTCTGTCAAGGGTGTTATAGAGCTACAACATTATCTCCCGACTCCTAAACGCAATCCCTCGATTAATGAAGGCCAGTACATCGTAGGCCTTCTTAACCACATCCTCCACCTGTGAGGCTGATTTAAGAATCCTATGGACTCGGACCCCAAGGTTCAATATATCGATAATGGTCTGACAGGGATGGCTACAGTCACAATTTGAGCCGTACCTCGTGTCCCATTTGGGGCACAAGCGGCCACATCTTCCTTGGCCCATCCTCAGGTAGTTGAACGTTCTCCAGATTTTCCACGGGAGGCCGAAACCTGGGACTTCACCACTCGGGTCAGTTTCTGGGTTACCAACACGCGTTGTCAAGGACAACGGGGGGAATTTGTGTGCGGAACTAGATGAGGTGGGAGAGGTCTTTAACGACTGCATCAGTATTCACAAAGGAGAAGGATGTGGTAGGTAGGGGTGTGGAAAGGAGGATGTTGACATTCTAGGACAGGTTGAGATAAAAAGGAAGGAAATATTGGAAGTTTTGTCCTCAGATAAGGTTAATAATCCCAGAATATTGAGAGAGGTGAGGGAAGGAAATGCTGAGGTCTTAACCAAAATCTTTGTCTCCTCTTTAGCCATGGGCGAGGATTGGAGAATAGCTAATATTGTTCCTCTGTTTAAGAAGGGCAAAGAGACAATTTGGGAAATTACAGCCTGTGAACTTACATCAGGGGTGGGGAAATTATTGGAGAAGATTCTTAGGGACAGGATGTACTCACATTTGGAAAAGAATAGACTTATTAGCAATAGATGACATGGTTTTGTGAAGGGAAGGTCATGTCTCACAAATCTGATTGAGTTTGTTGAGTAGGTGACCAGGCAGGGCAGTGGATGTTGTATACATGGATTTTATTAAAGCCTTCGATAAGGTCCCTCATGGCAGGACTGAAATAGAAGGTGAAGTTATTTGGAATCTGAGGTGAGCTGCTTAGATGGATATAAAACTGGCTTGAACCTAAAATGTACAGAGTAACATTGGAAGGGTATTCTTCTCATAGAATTATAAAACCCTACAGCGCAGATAGAGGCCCTTCGGCCCATCGAATCTGCACCGAACACAATCCCACCCAGGCCCTACCTCCATATCCCTACATATTATACCCACTAATCCCTCTAACCTACACATCCCTGGGCACTAAGGGGCAATTTCTTATCACGGCCAATCAACCTAACCCGCACATCTTTGGATTGTGGGAGGAAACCAGAGGAAACTCACGAGGAGAATGTGCAAACTCCACACAGACACAGTGACCCGAGCCGGGGAATCGAACTCAGGACCCTGGAGCTGTGAAGTAGCAGTGCTAACCCGCTGTGCCACCATGCCACCCCATTGGAAGTCTGTGATCAGTGTGTTCCACAAGGATCAGTGCTGGGGCTTTTGTTGCTTGTGATAAATATAAATGATTTGCAGGAAAATGAATCGTAAATTCACAGATGCTTCAAAAATTGGTGGAGTCGCGGATAGAGAGGAGGATTGTCAGAGGATACAGCAGGATATCAATCAGCCGGAGACCCGAATGGAAAAGATGGAATTTAATCTGCAATTAAATGAAATGATGCAATTTGAAAAGGCTACTGCAGGAGGAAAGTATACAATAAATGGTAGAGCCCTTAGAATTATTATATACAGAAGGATCTTGGCGTGCAGATCCACAGTTTCCTGAAGGTGGCAACCCACGTGGACAAGGTGGTCAAGAATACATATAGCAGGCTGGCTTTCATCGATTGGGGCATTGAGTATAGGAATTAGAAAATCATGTTGCAGCTGTATAAGACTTTGGTTAGGCTGTATTTGGAGCATTGTGTACAATTCTCGTTGCCATATTACTGGAGGGATGTTGTTGCATAGAAAAGGACGCAGAAGAGACCTACCAGGATATTGCCTGGTTTGGAAGATATGGACTATGAAGAAAAGTTAAACAAACTTAGGTTGTTTTTTCATTGGAGGGTCAGAGGATGAGGTGGGGGGGATCCTGATAGAGGTTTACAAGATTATGACAGGCTTGGATAGAGTGGATAGTCAGAGTCTTTTTCCCAGGGTCGAAGGGTCAATTACTCAGGGGCACAGGTTGAGAGTGAGAGGGGGTAAGTTTCAAAGAGATGGAGGGGAATGCGCTGCCAGAGGAGCTGATAGGAACAGATTCTATAACAACTATCAAGAGGCACCTGGATTGACACGTGAATAGAGAATAGGGGGATATGGACCATGTAGAGGCAAGAAAATATCAGATTAGAGAGGTATCTGTGTCAGCACAGACTCGATGGGCTGAAGGACCTGTGCTGTGGGAGGGAGGTCACTGCTGAGAGGAGCTGGGGTGAGGGCTGGTGTCTGTGGGACCCCCGTGTGGAAGCAGCTGATTCGATTGTGAAGGTACAGAGTGGAATGTTAGTTGCTGAGTTTGGATGGATTAGTTGCCAGCTTCTCACACAGCAGATGGTTTTTTGCAGAGTTTCAGCAGTAGGTGTGTGTGTGTGTGTGTGTGTGTGTGTGCCACACTGGCTCAACATGCACAGGGTGAGTCAACAAAGAGACTTCCTGTCTTCCGGCTTCTCTGGAAAGCAGCCTCAACATGAGCTCAGAGTCACGACTTGCTCACAGCAGTTACAACCTCTCCCTGGAAGGTGTGGGGGAAGGTGTGCATATGTTTATGTATGCGCACTTGTGTGTATGTCTGTGGTGTGGGGGGGTGTGGTGTAAGGGGGGGAGTGGTGTAGGGGATGGTGGGGGGGTGGTGGTGTAGTGGGAGTGGTGTATGGGGGAGTGGTGTATGGGGGGGGTGGGGGGAGGTGTGGCATAGGAGGGTCGGCGGGGAGGGGGAGTGGTGCGGGGGGAGTGGTGCGAAGTGTAGGGGGTGGTGTAGGTGGGTGTAGGGAACATGCTGTAGCAAGGGGGTGCTGCTTTCAGGGCGGTACTTGGAATGCCTACTCCTAAACAGACTATGAGCTGATATATTATTGAGGATGGGTGCTGAATAGGTCTCCCAGCGGTTTCTCTGCCTTGGCAATGGTCACTGTCCTGGATTGGTGCCAGGTGTATGGAATGCTGCCAGTGTTGCGGACATTGGGAACCAGTTTTCCGAACCCCTTCCCTCCCGGTGTTCTAGCATTCTTCAGGAAATCTGGGCAAATTCCACTGGCTCCTGGTGCTTGGTCTGATTTAGTTAGCGTCAGGGAACACTCTGTTGTGTGTGAGGGCTGGAGAAAGCTGTCTGTTCTGGGATAGTCTCGAGGGACAGCTTCAGGGCTTTACCACTGGGCTGGTGGATATCTGAGAGATCATTAGGAGCTGTGACAGTGGGTTAGCACTGCTGTCTCAGGGACTCAGGTATCTTCAAGAAGCAGTTAGATATAGCTCTTGGGATGAAGGGGATCAAAGGTTGTGGAAGGAAATTAGAAACAGGAGGTTCAAAGGGCTGAACAGCCTCCTCCTACTCCACGGGAGTTGAGGAAGTTAGGCTATATAACAGTTAAGGAGAAGCCAATCATGGGATCCTGCAGCGCACAAGGAGGCCATTTAGCCCATCAAGTCTGCAATCCCACCCAGAACTTATTCTCGTAACCCTCGGGAAGGAGTTGAAGGTTATGCTGAACGGGTTAATGAAGTTTACATGGGACATAAACAGTGGCACACACCAAATCACCTCTTTCTCCCTTCTGTATTTATGGCAAATGAGTAAATTTGACACATCACGCTGAACTGTACAGAGAGGCAGTGGCTCTCTCCCATTCAGGTCACAGAATCATAGAAATCCTACAGCCAATCGGCCCATCGGGTCTGCACTGACCCTAATACCACCCTGGCCCGACCCCTGTGTCCTTACATATTTACCCGCTAATCTCTCTAATCTACACATCTCAGGACACTAAGCAGCAATTTTAGCATGGCCAATCAACCTAACCCGCACATCTTTGGACTGTGGGAGGAATGACGTCAAGATGCCGGCGTTGGACTGGGGTAAACTCAGTAACAGGTCTGACAACACCAATTTTAAATCCAACCAATTTATTTGAGAGTAAACTTGTAAGCTTTCGGCCTTTGTGGCCTTCGTCAGGCGAATGAGGTGTTCTGGTCTCCAATCAGCAATCTGTGACTGTCTGTGCTGATATATGAGCTTTTGGAGACCAGAACACCTCATTCACCTGACAAAGGCCACAAAGGCCGAAAGCTCGCAGATTTACTATCAAGTAAATTGGTTAGATTTAAAATTGGTGTTGTCAGACCTCTTAGTGTGGGAGGAAACCCATGCAGATACAGGGAGAATGTGCAAACTCCGCACAGACAGTGACCCGAGCTGGGAATCGAACCCGGTTCCCTGGAGCTGGGAAGCTGCATCGCTAACCCACTGTGCTACCGTGTGGTATGCGACTGGGCAGCTTTATTATCTACAGTGTACCTTTTCCTGCAGCAGAACCGTTGCACAGGGGTCACACCGTCCTTTCTGCCAGACTCTAGGCCTTTTTTCTCCCTCAAATTAATATAAATACAAACAGATTTGAAGTAACTCCTCAGAGACCAGTCTCCTTTCACCAGACATCCTTCATTTACAAACTCTCTTCCACTCCTGGGAGAGTTTCAGACACAAAGGCAAGTAACTAATGGGAGATCTTGATGTCTATTTTTGGAAAGCAGCTTTTAAAATCTCTCTCTGCGAGGCTGTTTGTTGCTGGGTGGTACTGGTGCTGACCTGATCTGTCAAATCCCATTTGACTCATGAATCTGGCTGATAAAAGCTGGTCCGTTATCAGAGATCAACACCCATGTGTCAAAAGTGAGGTGCAAAGCTTCTCTGCCATTATTGCTGTGCCGAATGTATCCTACGGATGTTCATCCACTTGGAGTGGGCATCCACTTGGAGTGGGCATCCACTATGAGTAGAAACATCAAGCTCAGTGGGTTAGCACTGCTGCCTCACAGCGCCGGGGACTCGGGTTCGATTCCTGGCTTGGATCATTGTCTGTGTGGAGTCTGTACATTCTCCCCGTGGAGATCCTCCTGATGCTCCAGTTTCGAAACAGGGTAGGTGAATAAATGGAACAGATAAAGATGAAAGGGTTAGATCTGGGAACCATTATTCAGATGAGGTTCAGAGTGACCAGAACTGGAAATAGATATTCAAAGGTATCTGACTTACAGAAAAGTTGGACAAATGGGGACAGCCCTGATCATAAAGAATGAGCTAAAGGGAGAAGGGATCCTAGCCTAGAAAATTGAGATATAGAACATAGAGCAGAGAACACTACACCAAAAACAGGCCCTTTGGCCCACAAGTTGCACCGATCATATCCATACCTACCAGGTCTATCTATAACCCTCAATCCTATTAAGTCCCTTGTACTTATCCAGAAGTCTCTTATTCTCACTAGCTTTTGGGGTTTGCCTCTTTATCAGGTGAGTGAAGAGTTCTAGTCACAAATGGAGCATATAAAGGCACACACGGTTTACAGAATACTGATTAGAGTGCGAGTCTTTCCCAGCAAACCTTCCCAGGATCGGTATTGCATTGGGTTAGATATAAAGCTCCCTATATACTGTCCCCATCAAACACTCCCAGATCAGGTACTAAACTTGCCTGTCGTTATAATGGTGTTAATATGAATGATTTTTGTTGAGTGATATTGTCTAGGTGCTTTCTCTCTTTAGGGAAAGCTTGAGACATATCCTGAAGATCATTCTCTTTCTGGAAGGGACAGGCTGTCCAGGTTCCTCCTGTGCAATGCTGATAACGTTTCTCTCCTTGCTGCTGAATAAGGAGGACGGGTTTTTCTCTGCTGTGTTGTTCTTTGTTCTTTTATTGTGTGTGTGTCTTTGTATACCCTTCTCGGATTAGAACTTTCCACACACCTGAAGAAGGAACACTGTTTCCGAACGCTTGTGGGATTATCATCAAATAAACTGGCTGGACTCGAGCCTAGTGCTGTGAGACTTCTAACAAAGGTCCAATACCATGGATTCTGCAAATCTGAAATATACACTAATTAAATTAAAGTCTGGATGAATGGTCACGAGAATCCCTTGATATTCAATGGCATTACCATCACTGAATTCCCCCATATTAACATCCTGGGGGTTACCATTGACCAGAAACTCAACTGGACCAACAATATAAATAGGTCCATTCAAAAGTCTGATGGCAGCAGGGACAAAACAGTTCTTGAGTCCATTGGTACGTGACCTCAGACTTTTGTATCTTTTTCCCGAAGGAGGAACATTTCTGAGTCCATTCATCCCCACCCTCACTACCACCCCATCACCTCTACTCCCCCTCCCCCAGTCCAACCTTCCCCCAAACTAAAGCTCCCTCTACACTGTCCCCATCAAACCTTCATAGGGCAGATATAGTACAGGTTAGAGATAAAGCTTTCTCTATACTATCCCCATCAAACCTTCACAGGACAGGTACAGTACGGGGTTAGATACAGGGTAAAGCTCACTATATACTATTCCCATTAAACCTTCCCAGGACAGGTACAGCACGGGGTTAGATACAGGGTAAATCTCACTATACACTATCCCCATCAAACCTTAATGTGGAGATGCCAGTGTTGGACTGGGGTAAACACAGTAAGAAGTCTCACAACACCAGATTAAAGTCCAACAAGCTTACTTGATAGTAAAACTCACTAGCTTTCGGGGTTTGCCCCTTTGTCAGGTGAGTGGAGAGTTCTGGTCACAAACAGAGCATATAAAGGCACACTCAGTTTACAGACTACTGATTAGAGTGCGAGTCTTTCCCAGCAAACCTTCCCAGGACCGCTATTGCATTGGGTTAGATACAAAGCTCCCTATACACTATCCCCAACACTCCCAGAACAGGTTAAATACTAAACTTGCCTGTCGTTATAATGGTGTTAATATGAATGATTTTTGTTGAGTGATATTGTCTAGGTGCTGTCTCTCTTTAGGGAAAGCTCGAGACATATCCTGAAGATCATTCTCTTTCTGGAAGGGACAGATTGTCCAGGATTCCTCCTGTGCACTGCTGATAACATTTCTCTCCTTGCTACTGAATAAGGAAGACGGGTTTGTTACCACGGGCAACTGCACCTTCTCTGATGTTTTGTTAACGTGTTGTTGACACACAGCTTTTGTATTCCAACTATGTCTGAGTGATCAGAATGTTAACTCAAGATCCAGAATATTTCTCTACATTGGCAAAGAAAGCCATTGTGTTTCACATCATTCATTTTGCATCTTGCATCCAAACTGAACAATTGACCAATAAATAACATTGCATATTTTTAAATTTAATTGTTGAGCTGGACCAGCTCATTCCTAGTTGCCCTTGAGAAGGTGCCTTCTTGAATTGCTACAGTCCATGTGGTGTAGATACAGCCCCAATGCCATTAGGGAGGAAATTCTGGGATTTTGATCCAATGACAGTGAAGTAACAAACGGCAATATATTTCCATCAGGGCGGTGAACGGATTGGAGGGAAATTTCCAGGTGGTACTGTGTCTACTGCCCTTGTTCTTCTAGAATAGGGTCTTGGTGCTATTGTATGAAACTTGCTGAGTTGCAGTGCATCTTGTAAATGGCACACACTGCTGCCACACTGCATGAATATTTAAGATGTTAAATGTGGTGCCAATCAAGCAGGCTACGTTGTCCTGGATGATAAAAGAACAAAGAACAAAACAGCATGGGAAACAGGCCCTTCGGCCCAACAAGCCCGTGCTGTCACCCCGATGTTCCCACCTCTACCCGTGATCCCTGTCTATGTTTATAGATCTATGGCTTAAAAACCAAATTTGAGACAATTTAGGGAGAATTTGTTCTGCCAATCAACAGGTGGGATTATGCAGACTCAATGAGCCAAACAGCCTCCTCCTCCACTATAGGATTCTATATTGTGCCGTACATGTGAGAAATTTACTAACTGGATATTTTTGCTCCATTTAGTTCAACTCCACACTGTTTGCATGCATTTCTTGCAAATGCTGTAGGAGATCAGGAGTCAAGATTAAGCAGTTTTCACTTACCCATTTACATTGGCCCAAGACTTTGAAAGACAGAGTGCAGCTGTGGCAATTTCAGAAGGATGGATGTGCACCTTGCTGTGGTCTATAACTGTTAGTTCCATGAGACACGTGGCAAGAGGATATTTCTCAGCATCAACATCAGTCTTTGAAGTGATGTTGAGCTTCAACAGGTCAATTGTGTCCAACAGGTTTATTTGGTAGCACAAGCCACTAGCTTTTGGAACGCTGTCCCTTCACCAGTTAAGTTGGTTTGTGAACAGAACTCCTACTTACCTGATAAAGGGGCAGAGCTCTGAAAGCCAATGGCTTGTGCCATCAGATAAACCTGTTGAACTTTAACATGATGTTAGAACAAAGAACAAAAACAGCACGGGAAACAGGCCCTTCAACCCAACGAGCCCATGCCGCTACCTCGATGTTCCCACCTCTACCTGTGATCCCTGTCCATGTTTATAGATCTATGGATTAAAAGCCAAATTTGAGGCAATTTAGGGAGAATTTGTTTTGCGAATTAGCCTAAGAGCACATCTTTGGAACGTGGGAGGAAACCAGAGCGCCCAGAGAAAACCTGCGCAAGCACGGGGAGAATGCGCAAACTCCCACAGAGGCCCAAATCCATGTATCTGCACAGCACAGCGATAGTCACTGAGCCGTTGTGTTGCCAATCAGATGGTCCAGGTCAAGCGTACACTAACGACGTGAAGCACTAGGATACTCTCGAAAAAAATCCAAGAGCAGCCCTGTCACAACCCATCGCGTGTGAGATTTATTGATCTAGTAGTTAAAGTATTTTATACGGCTAGTCCAGTTCAGTCTCTAGTCAATGGTAATCCCTGGGACGTTGATGGTGGAGGAGGGGATTCAGTGATGGTAATGCCTTTGAATAAGGAGATGGTTAGATTCTCTACAACTGGCCCAGTCCAGTTCAGTTTCTGGTCAGTGTTCATGGTGGATGTTTTCTAGTTCCTCGTTAAATATGTCAGAGGTTGGCTGTGTCTCCCTAAGTAAGTTAGACAACTCCAACCAGAACGTTCTGAATGAATTTGCACAAGTGTCCTACAATCCCTCAGCAGTCCCATCGCAAGCGGTGAACTCAAGCTGATACCAATGCAAACAGTCATAACTTTATTTGGAAACAAATTACAATAGCCTTTAATCTTATCTCCAATCCTATCCAGCCTGTTTAAGCTGACAATATTTCCTGAGTTTTTCTCTCTCTCTGTGGGCAGGATTTTCCAGCTGTGCTCACCCCAAGACCAAAAAAAATCCCACCCGAGGTCAACGAATCTTTGCACGATCCTGTCCTGTCCACTACCATTCCAGGAAATTTCCACGTCGTTTGTCTAGGGACTGCGAAACTGTTCTGTGTGTAAAACTGTGCAATCGTTCTCTCTTCCTCTCTCTCTCCAATGTGTGTTTTTGACGCAGTGCCACTTGAAAACCTACCTGTTTTTGCAGGAAAAAAACTCAATGTCGGTCTACTGCGAATCAAGAAACTAGTGGCAGCCACTGACATTTCAGCAGGTGATATATATTTAAGTAGTTGCAGATTGCTTTAAGAGCTAAACACACGATGGATGCCTTTTTTGCCACGCTAGTCTCCTCGGAAGAACCCAGATTTGCAGGAAAGTCCTACTTTTATACATTTTCCCCTTGCTGCTGGATCTGTCGCTAACTTTAACCAATCAAGGGATCTCGCTTCATGGTTTGGGTGGCTTTGTTAATCACTGAAAGTCCTGTTCATGTCTGTTCCATTGCTTTAGATTCCAGTGTGTGATTCCTGCATCCCTATGGTTGATGAGATACACCCACCCACTGCGACAGTTGACAGGATATATCCTTCACGTTATGCTAATGTCTTTAGCACCCAGTTGCTGCTTGGGTCTGGTTTCTGGATTTTGTGGCTTCAGAGATTTACTTGGCCAATATATCCAGCATCCTTTGCTGTTTGGCAACCTGTCGGACTTTAACTTGATGTTCTACAGCTTCTGTGTTTTAGCAGCCAGGAGGCTACTGCATGGGGGATTTCAGCAATGGTAATGCTATCTGCTGTCAAGGGATGATGGTCATTGCTTGGCATTAAATCAGTAACTACTTCGTGTCCTAAGATAAAAGCAAAATACCATGGATACTGGAATCTAAAACAAAAACTGAAAGAACTGGAAAATCTCTAACAACATCTGCGGAGAGAGAATAGAGCCAACGTTTCAAGTCTGAGAAAATTCATCAGGGCTCTGACAGAGTACTCCAGACTCCAAACGTTAGTTCTGTTCTCTCTCCACAGGTGCACTACGTCTTAACAGTTTGGCTGGCTTGCCTATGTGAAGTCACCCTGCTGAACACTTCCACTGAACTGTTGCTCAATGGTGAGCGCAACTGTACAAACTATCAGTGAACAAACACTGACTTGAGACTGATGGATATTTCTTAATGTAGAGATGCCAGTGTTGGACTGGGGTAAACACTAAGTATTTCTTATGCAGAGATATTAAGGGATATGCAGACAGGGATACAGCGTTAGTCACAGTTTAGCCAACATCAAACTGAATGGAAGTTGAACAGGCTCAAGAGACTAATGGCTTTATTGTGCTGCACTCGGAGCAACATGGTAGCACACTGGTTAGCATTGCTGCCTCAGAGTGCCAGGGACCTGGGTTCAATTCCTGGCTGGGTCTCTATGTGGGGTTTGCATGTTCTGCCCATGTCTGTGTGGGTTTCCTCTGGGTACTCTGATATCTTCCCACAGTCCAAAGATGTGCGGTTAGGTTGATTGACCGTATTAAAATTGCCCTTAGTGTCAGGAAGACTAGCTAGAATAAATACATGGGGTTATGGGGATAGGGCCTGGGTAGGATTGTGATTGATACAGACTCCTTCTACACTGTAGGGATTCTATGAATGTGAGAGAATGGACACTGAAATTACAACTACTTGTGAGGTAGCAACGTGAATCTCCATTACCTGTTACATCAGTGGGAATAAACAGCAGCTCTGCAATGGAAACAAAGATAAAAACATTCTGAATTTAGTGTGTGACTGGGTGTGTCGATGTTCAATTTCATTGACAGAAATCATTTAAGTGGCTACCATCAACAAGCTCAACAGATTAAACCTGTGCCCTGCTGGGTCAATGGAATGAATACAGAAGATGTTTCTGACACAGCGCTGCTTGAAAACCTACTTGTTTTTACAGAAAAAAAACTCAATGTCAGTCTGCTGTGAATCAAGAAACTAGTGACAGCCAACAAGGCTTCAGCAGGTGGTATGTATCTAAGTAGTTGTAGGTTGCTTCCGCTTCAGAATTGATCATCAGTTTCTTGGCTAGATTAACTCCCTTTAACTACAATCAAAAATTATGTTTCAAAAAATATTCTAAAACAAATGGAGTACATATTCACAAATGTGGAGGAGGCCACAGTGAAAAAGTTATGGGAATTCCTCAGTTCCTTGCAAACTTGATGGGTGATGTCCTTAGAGTGTTGTGCAGGCTGCTGTTTGTACAAGAAGTCCCAGAATAAATCTGTTGTTAGTTTGAATCTACACGTGCAAAGCAGAGCCTTTTCTTTTTGTGTAACAAGCCCAAACAAAGTTACTGAAGGGACAAATTGGCTTTTGGGATTTAATCAGTACATACAAATAAGCTGGAATCTTAGTTTCGATGCCAGAAATTAAATTCATAGGTCAGATTAAGTTAGGAGATTCACGGGTTAGTCATATGTAACTCAATTGGAGAGGGTTTTCTCCTGGATGGAGGAATAAGGAATGAAGTTTAACACTGACAAATGCCAGGTATGTAAATTAGAAGTTAAAAGTGGGAGTTAAGTGTACCCCATGGATGAACTTTGTAAGGAAGAGTTGCAAGGAGCTGAGGAATTCTTATAGCTTTCTCACTGTGGCCGCCTCCACACTATTGTGAGTATGTAGTCCATTTGTTTTAGAATATTTTTTGGAACATAATTTTCGACTATAGTTAAAGTAGATTTATCTAGTCAAGAAACTGATGATCAATCCTGAAGTGGAATTAATTCAAATAAGCTTGCAATTCATTTCACTCAAAGGTTGGAGCAATGTTGAGTAAAGAGATTAGTGGAAAAAAAATTATGATTAGCAGCAGGTCACTTGCTAAGTAAGCAAGCTTACTTGGTTAAAGAACTGGAGACATGATATCTGTAACAACTGCAGCAATCCATATAGATCAAATTCTTTCTTCAGCACTGGACAGGTATCACCAGCACCGCTTCTGCAAAGTGCTATAAATCCATTGGCAGCATCGCGGCACTAATGTCAATGTCCTCACTCAGGTCAACATCTCCAGCATTGAAGCATTGACCACACACACACTATTCCCTCCGCAGGGCACCCTATATGATCTGCACACCTGACACACAATTCCTGAAACAAGCCCTGGACTTGGGGCTTCAACACACAGTAAGAACAGGAGGGCAGAGAAAACTCTTCAAGGACATCCTTAAAGCCTCCTCGAAAAAGTAGAACTCCTTAGTGACACCTGCGGATCCTGGTCCATGACAGCCCAAGGTGGAGGAAAAGCACCAAGGAGCTGAACATCTCGAATTTCATTGCCAAGTGCAAGTGGATGCCAAACATTGCCAGTGCACGTAAACTTGAGGTGCTAAATGGGTGGCAGGGTGGCACAGTGCCTTACAGCACCAGGAACCAGGTTCAATTCCGGCCTTGGGTCACTGTCGGTGTGGAATTTGCACATTCTCCCCGTGCCTGTGTGGGTTTCCTCCGGGTGCTCCAGTTTCCTCCCACAGCCCAAAGATTAAGTGGATTGGTCACGTTAAATTGCCCCTTACTGTCTCGAGATGGTTAGATGGATTAGCCAGGCTAAATGTGTGGAATTATGGGGATAGGGTGGAATCAGAGTCAGTGCAGACTCGATGGGCCAAATGGCCCTTCTCTGCGCTGTAGAATTCTACAAGTTCCAAAGAGCAGGCATTGGAACAGCTGGTGTATGAAAGGAAAATAATCGTTGAAGTCACACTTCTTGCTTTCTTTAAAATATTTGAAAGGAGGACACAAATTTTCAGAATTTTGAATTGACTTCTGTGCAGTGTCAAATAGAATGGAGTATATCCCCATTTTAACCTGGAGACAGGATTACATAACGTCAAACAACATACGAGGTATTATCATCTAAAGAATCAGCTGTTCTATCTGAGCATAAACCTGGATAAGCTGTGGGTACTGATCAGTGAACAGACTGGATTGAACGGCTGATAGGATTAAGGAGAATCCTAAAGCTTTCTTTCGATATGTTAAGAATAGAAAATTGGTTAGGGCAAGATTAGGGCCAGTCATAGACAGCAGTGGGAAGTTGTGCGTGGAGCCTGAAGAGATTGGTGAGGCACTGAATAAATATTTCTCTTCGGTATTCACGCAGAGTGCTGGAAATGTAGCTATGGAGAACACTGAGGTACAGGGTTGCAAATTGGGAAGTATTGTAGTAGATAGGGAGGATGTGCTAGAAATTCTCGAGGGTTTGAAGTTGGATAAGTCCCCTGGGCCGGACGGGATTTACCCTAGGATTCTCTGGGAGGCAAGAGAGGAGATTGCAGAGCCTCTGACTCTGATCTTCAGGTCGTCGTTGGTTACGGGTGTGGTTCCGGAGGACTGGAGGATAGCGAATGTGGTCCCGTTGTTCAAGAAGGGGAAGAGAGACCTTCCAGGGAATTATAGGCCAGTGAGTCTTACTTCTGTTGTGGGCAAGGTATTGGAGAGAATTATTAGGGATAGGATTTATAGTTATTTAGAGAGAAATGAATTGATTGGGGATAGTCAGCATGGTTTTGTGAAGGGTAGGTCGTGCCTTACTAACCTCATTGAGTTTTTTGAAAAAGTGACCAAAGAGGTGGATGGGGGTAAGGCGGTTGATGTGGTATATATGGACTTTAGTAAGGCGTTTGATAAGGTGGCCCATGGAAGACTTCTACAGAAAATGCAGATGTGTGGAATAGAGGGTGATTTAGCTAATTGGATTAGGAATTGGCTGGCAGATAGAAGACAGAGGGTGGTGGTTGATGGGAGATATTCATCGTGGAGTTCGGTGATGAGTGGTGTGCCTCAGGGGTCTGTTTTGGGGCCCCTGCTGTTTGTAATTTTTATAAATGATCTGGATGAGGGTATTGAGGGATGGATCAGTAAATTTGCAGATGATACTAAAGTTGGTGGTGTGGTAGACAGTGAAGAGGGGTGTTTTAGTTTACAGAGTGACTTGGACAAGTTGCAGAGCTGGGCCGAGAGGTGGCAAATGGAGTTTAATGTGGAAAAGTGTGAGGTAATGCACTTTGGCAGGAACAATAAATGTGTAGAGTATAGGGCTAATGGTAGGGCTCTTAATAGTGTTGAGGAACAGAAGGATCTTGGTGTATGTGTCAATAGATCCCTGAAAGTAGGCAGTCAAGTGGATAAAGTTGTTAAGAAGGCATATGGAGTCTTAGCTTTTATTGGTAGGGGGATTGAATTTAGGAGCCGCAGCATCATGTTGCAACTGTACAAAACTCTAGTGCGGCCGCACTTGGAGTATTGTGTGCAGTTCTGGTCCCCACATTATAAGAAAGATGTGGAGGCATTGGAGAGGGTACAGAGGAGGTTTACCAGGATGTTGCCTGGTATGGAGGGCAGGTCCTATGAAGAGAGGTTGAAGGATTTGAGGTTGTTTTCGTTAGAAAGGAGGCGGCTAAGAGGGGATCTTATTGAAGCATATAAGATGATTAGAGGTTTAGATAGGGTGGACAGTGATAGCCTTTTTCCTAGGATGGAGAAAGCTAGCACGAGGGGACACAGCTTTAAATTAAGGGGTATGAGTTATAGGACGGATATCAGAGGTAGGTTCTTTACTCAAAGAGTGATTAGGGAGTGGAATGCCCTGCCTGCAGCTGTTGTAGATGCGCCAAGTTTGGTGGCGTTTAAGAGGTTAGTTGATAAGTATATGGAAGAGAAGGGAATGGTTTAGTTAGGAGGGGCTTTGCTTTTTATTTTGGTCGGCACAACATCGAAGGCCGAAGGGTCTGTTCTGTGCTGTATTGTTCTGTGTTCTATGTTCTAAGAGCACAGCAGGCTCGATGGGCTGAACGGCCTCCTCCCGCACCGGAGGGATTCTATTCAATGAAGAAAGCTGAAGGAGCAAGTGCCCGTTACTGATGTTTCACACACTGGTTTACCATAAATTCCTGGGAAAAGAGAGAGTGCCACAATAGCCAGTTATTGTCAAAGCAAAGTTCTTCACTGGGAAAACTGAAGGGAAATTAGTGACAAACTGATGGTGTCCTTTTTATAATCAAGTGTATAAATAGAATAATTTCACTTTAAAATAAAACCCACCAATCTTCACCTCTTGCTCTCAGCTGATGACCTGGTTCCATATTTCTGCCCCACACAGTCAGGGTGATGTTTCACTGGGTCCACTGGAGGTTGGGAGGCCAGGCTTTCCTTCACTGTGTCTGTGCTGCTCCCTCAAGCTGCTCGTAGCACAGTCAGGTTCTACATTTCCTGCCTCGATTGAACCTGCTGGATTTGCAGACGACGCAGGGTTTAAATCCCTGCCTGTTCAATATTCAGTTTGTCAGACTCACCCAAGATAATGAGTCAAAGTTCTCTCTCAAGTTGAGGCCTCTCCAGATACACAGTGTTGATTTGTGGGTAAGTGGACACTCACTTCTTGCTTTCTTCTCCATTTGTTTCTGTTCGGCCCGCCGAGCTTGCCCTGCCGTGTGTTTTGATCACGGCTGATCATCAAATTCAATATCCTGATCCCCCCCTTAACTTATATTCCTTGATCCCTTTAGCCCCAAGAGCTATGTCTAATTTCTTCTTGAAATCAGACAATGTTTTGGCCTTTCTGTGGGGGTGAATTCCACATATTCATTGCCCTTTTGGGTGAAGAAATTTCTCCTCACCTCAGTCCTAAAAGGTTTACCCCTTATCCTCAAACTATGACCTCTAGTTCTGGACTCCCCATTGGGAACATTCTTTCTGAATCTATCCTTTCTAACTTCTGAAAATTTTATAAGTTTCTACGAGATCCCCTCTCAGTTTTCTAAACTCCAGTGAATATAATCCTAATCAACTTAGTCTCTCCTCATATGACCAAGCTGTCAACCCAGGAATCAGCCTGGTAAACCTTCACCGTACTCCCGCTGTATGAAGGACATCTTTCCTCAGATAAGGACACCAAAACTGCACACAATACTCCCAAATGTGGCCTCACCAGCATCCCATCCTTTCCACGGATGTTTTATATGCTCCCTTAAAACGAGATTTCTCCGGCCTAACCAATTGGAGGAGTCTCACCGAGGTTGCTTCATGCCAGCCTTTCATTGCTTTTGTGACCAAAATCTGAGCGACAGAGAGAAAAAAAAATGAACTGAGTATTCATGGAGTTTAATGCCAGAATTCTCCCTGCCCGGCGGAGAATCAGAGCGAGCAAAAGGCCGAGGACGGAAATGTCCGTTGACCCTGGGTAGGAATTCCCAGTTTTGTTGGAGCGAGGCTGTGAAATCACATCCTAAAAATGTATTCACGGAATACCTCCATCTCGTTCTACTGATTTACCAGCAGGTAACTCTGTACAGAATTATAAAAAATGGTTTAAAAAATAAAGCTTTTTTTGCTTTTTATTTGCAAATATAGACTTAAATGGTGCATCAGTAAGGTATGTGGATAGGTCCAGGTCAGTCTAAATGGAGGCTATGTCTGTGTCACTCACAGAGGAACAGTCTAACACCAAGAGCTGCAGTCAATGGCCATGGGAATTAAGAGCATCAGACAATAACTGTACAATATTCTATAAACATTGAACAACTTCCCACAGCCTCTGAGTTTGAATATGTCAGCTTCCCCACGAATCGCTCTGAAATATTGTACAGTGTGTGAAAAACCCACACAGCAAATACTGTACAGCTGGTGTGTGAAAAACCTGCTCGATAAATGCTGTGCCATCTCTGGACCTCATGATTCCACAACAGCTACCTTCAGGGTCACGCTGTCTGAACCAAATGGAGTGGAGTATACCCAACACTGGACATACACAGGCACCCCAGGCAGGAGGGACTGGATTCACACACTCAGAGGGACCCTGCACAGGAGGGACAGGGTGTGTACACTCAGAGGGACCCTGCACAGGAGGGACAGGGTGTGTACACTCAGAGGGACCCTGTACATCAGGGACAGGGTGTGTACACTTAGAGGGACCCTGTACAGAGGGGAAGCACACTTCATGTGCCAGTGGCCTTGTTTACCCATTTGTGTAACCTGGTTGATTAAGAGTTACACAATCCCCACGTAAATCAACAAATAGTGTGAAGGGAGCTGAGGATTTGAGTTCAGTTTTGGGACTCATTCGACAGAAAAGTGACTGAGGTTGGATTAGATGGAAATGTGAATGTTTCTCTTATGTTCTCTTGTGTGGAGTCCTACACTCGGCACGCTCTCCCCCCTTACCCCCACCACTTTCAAATCAACTGAGAATAGAGACCGTGGGCTAGGGTGCATTAGAATGTGATAGAATTCAGAAACTGGTCACAATGTACGATCTTGCCGGATCGTACATTGGTGTACCCCAGGCTGGGCAAGGCCGCAGCGGGTCAGATAATGGCCAAGTTGAGGTTTCTAAGTTCCACTGGGAGGTTCTGCTCAATACAAAGCCTCTTGTCAATTCATTCCCAAACTGAAAGGCAGCATTCAACAGCTTAAATAATTAATTAATACAAAAACTAGGTGAATCACTTTCTGGACCAGTCAGTCCCAGGCAAAGGCACAAAGTGCAGGGACTGAGATCCACTATTCTAGTGAGCTCATCCAACTGAGGTTTGAAATGAGCAAGACCCCTTTCCACCCAGTTTGAGAGTGGAGTTGGCTGATGAAGAGCTCTGACTGGATAACAAAGACATTGGAGAAACATCAGCAAACTAAGCTCCTTCCGCTCAGATTTCTTCACAGTTTCTTTCCAAACGATAACTGCTGAGACAGACCCACAGGGAACTCATTCCTACAGCCGCTCGATCAGATTCACTCGGTATTCCACGCCAGGCTTCATCAGGGTGCTGAAATGGCGACCAGATCTGGAAATAATGTGGCCAGACTGTGGCTAAGGCTAACCAGGACACAACAGGACCGAGTGGATGAAATAGTCATAGTTTTGGGCATCAAACAGCAGAGTTGCGTCACATGGAATTATAACGTGATTCAGGCCAAAGGATGTTAACCGTGATTCCAAAGGGCAAAGAATAGACACACTTGCCACAGATCCTGAGGGCAATTCCCAGCCTTTCCTGTTTGGGCTCTCCCCCTCCTCAGGGCGCGCTGGAATGCATCTCCTCCAGGCAGCTCTCCCAGAAGCTGACCAGGCGGTTCTCCCTGTTGGAGCAGAAGTCATTAAAGTCCTTGAGCAGGCGGTCAGCAAACTTCTCATCGCCGGTGGCACTGGAGCGCCAGGTCTTGGTCAGCATGGTGTTGTAGGCCCAGTTGTAACCGATCTTCTCCTCGCCAAAGAGGCTCTGGGTGCTGGAGCTGGTGGAGTTTCTCCGCCGTCGCTGCTGGCCGCTGGTGAACTTGCGTTTGGAATACGGCAGCTGAAGGAATACCGTACCTGCGGGGGGGAAACACAACACAGCAAGCTGGAATTCAGTTTACGAGTTTAACTTTAGTGTTACAAGTAAGCTTACATTAATACTGCAGTGAAGTTACAATGACAATTCTCTGATCACCACACTCTGAAGGAGAATTTAGCAGGACCAACGCACCTAACCAGCACGTCTTTCAGACTGTGGGAAGAAACCAGAGCTCCTGCAGGAAACCCACACAGACATGCAAACTCCACTCAGACAGTAACCTGAGCCAGGAATTGAACCAGGGTCCCTGATGCTGCAAGCCAGCAGTACTAACCACTGCGCCACTGAGTTAACGGATTGTCTGAACACTGTCCATGTTGAGGACAAAGCACAGGTTTAACTTATGCTTCACATAATAGCCTTGACATTACGTCTGATCCAGTTAATAGAATCCTGAAACATCCCCCCCTTTTTCTGGAACATTGCTGGCCCCCAAGCATAGCTGCTAATGACAGATGGTCACACCACAGCCAATTTGTGCTTAAAGTGGCGATCTCCCCATTGGTTGGCGGATGGGGAGGCGGGAACGTTTGCCCACCTTCCTTGTGTCACTTTCCAAGGCTGTGGCAACTCTGGTTGCTTCCACTCTGCCCTGTGACTGCACTACAACCATTTACGCCCTATCGGAATCACGGCACAGCAGGAGGCCATCCAGCCTGTCAGAAGTAAGGAGGTTTTGCTACAATTAGGTACGGCGTGGATGAGAAAGAAATCTGCTTACTTACTTACTTAAGAAATAATATAACTGCAACAGAAGCAGTTTAGAGAAGGTTCACTCAACTGAGTCCTGATATGTGGGAGTTCTGAGGCAAGATTGTAAAGGCTGGGCCCGTACTCATTGGAGTTTGGAAGAGTGAGATGTGATTTTATTGAAACATAGAAGATCTTCAGGACATTTATGGAGAGGATTGTGGAGGATGTTTCTTCTTGAGGGGGAGTCGGGAACAGGGAAAGCACAGTTTACATATAAAGGGATTTCCATTCAGTCGGAGATGAGGAAGAATTTCTTCACTCTGTTGGTCTTTGGAATCTCTTTCCCACAGTGTAGTCAATCAATCTCATCCTGGCTCCTTGACCGATCACAATCCCCTTCCTTTCTCTATTCTGGATAGGTGAGAATGCACATTCTCCACCTGCTAGCGGTTCAGTACCCGTCACTCTTACACAGTCAGTCTGAGAGTTACACAAACAGACCTGGAACTCACCTGTGACATGAATGTACTGAGGCTTATTCTCTGCAGGGAAGTTAAAGGCCGAGGCTGTGTACTTGTCTTGGACAAAACCAAACCTGAAACAGGGAGATAAGAAAGATGAGTGCCTGGCCTGAGACACACTGACCATTGGGCAGCAAGATCTCCATGGACTGGTCCTCACTTCACCATGTTTAAATCCAACTGATTTATTTGACAATAAACTCACAAGCTTTCAAGCCTCTGGTCTTTGTCAGGTGAATGACCACCCTCTGAGTGAAAAACCTACCCCTGACATCTCCTCTGTATTTGCTTCCCTGCACCTTAAATCTGTGTCCTCTCGTAGTGACCATTTCAGCTCAGGGAAATAGTCTCTGAGAGTCCACCCTATCTATTCCTCAATCTTTATGAAATGTTACATACAATATTAAATATATAATATTTAATATATAATTTTATAAAACATCACCCATAGGGTGGTGAATTGTGGAATTCACTACGATAGAGAGTAGTTGAGGCCAAAACATTGTATAGTTTCAAGAAGAAATTAATTTCTCAACTTCTTTTTAAGCACATTATTGAAGGGTGCACATTTAAAATGAGATCCTATTAAGAATTCTGACGTACATAAAACAAGTTAGAAGTTTGTCTACGTACGGCAATATTAAGGATACTTAGAATGCAATGACCATATAGTTGGATAAAATAATGAAAAGAGGCTGATTAAAAACCTTCAACTCGAACAGTATCTCCTCATACAAAACATTCTCACAGAGATAAAGGAAAGTCTGGGTTGGCAAATGAAGGTCACTATGTAAATACCTTTACAACAAACATACACTCAGCTCTTGGGGCTAAAGGGATCCAGGATATGGGGGGGAAAGAGGGGGAGAATCAGGATATTGAATTTGATGATCAGCCATGATCAAAATGAATGGCGGGTCAGGCTTGAAGGGCTAAATGGCCTACCTTTGAGTTTCTATAGTATATATCTTCATTGTTAATGTCTAAAATTTTACAACTGACTAATCACCTTCTAAAATGACTGAAGCCAACTTTCTAACAACAGGAGCTAGTCTGGCAGCATCAAATAAACCTGTGGCTTGTTATCTCTGAAGAGGCACTAGTGACCGATATGGAATGCAGAGATCAAATCCAAAAGGAATTTGACAAAGACCATCTCCATTTCAGAAGCTAAGCCAGGCCAACCAGAGCGGAATCATCTACTGGGACAAAAGACCCTGCAACTTCCTTTCCAGTTCCCGCTGGTTAAAACATTAATAATCCGAGCTGAACCATAAACATACAGTCTCTGTCAAAGACAAAACGGAGAGTCATGTAATACGTCAACCCTCTGGCTGGAAGAGCTAGTTATACTGCTTTGCTATGCAGCAAATCAGCTTGTCACCTTCCAATCAGCAAGTGGTCGCTCAGAAACATTTGAACTTCTGTACCATTGTCTCCAGCTGTGTGTCTGTCTGACCATGGAAGTCACCTCGACTGGAAAAGTAAATTATCCAGCATTAGTTTTCAACATGCGGGTCTCATACTGGACTTCTGATTCTGGGCTCACACGAAACAAGATGGGCGAGTGGTCTAATGTACCAGACTCAAGGAGTGTGATTCCTGATCTTATGTATACCTGGTGATTTCTGGTCCCTTTCTGGTAGCGAGAGTTCAAATCCCACCCCTGACATTTCCCTTTATGGCGGGTGGTAGTATTATCAACGGATTAGTAATCCAGAGACCCAGGGCAGTGTTCTGGAGACCCGGATTCGAATCCCGCCATGGCAGATGGTGGAATTTGAAATTGATAAAAAATATCTAGAATTAAGAATTTACTGATGACCATCAAAACACTGTCAATTGTCGGGAAAACCCATCTGGTTCACCAATGTCTTTTATGGAAGGAAATCCGCCGTCCTTACCTGGTCTGGTCTATTTGTGACTCCAGACCCACAACAATGTGATTGAAACTTAGCTGCCCTCTGAAACAGCCGAGCATTTATGATTCTGTAAACCACACAATTCAATGGTAATTTTGGATGGGGAACAAATGCTGGGTTCACCAGTGATGCCCACATCCCACAAAAGAACAAAAATGACTCTTTGCTCTGTGGTCTTTGCTTGGGATGTGAAAGGTGCTATCTAAATACACATTAGGACAATGGATTGCTGATAAATTGAAACGCCAGCTGGAGGATTGTGTTTTACGGACAACAATCATACAGCAGCCGTTATGAAGGTGAGTTGATGAGAATAAACCGTCTCTCCCCATTTCTGATCCAGCTGAGGGAAGAAGATAGATATTCACAGACTACGATCAGTAACAATAGGCAATAACATCACCTCCATGATCATCCTTAACACCGGTGCCCCACAGAGCTATGTGGTTAACCCCATATTATATTCTTTATACACTTGTGACTGTGCGGCCAAATTCCCCTCCAATTCGATTTTCAAGTTTGCTGATGACACCACCGTAGTGGGTCGGATCTCAAAGAATGAGACAGAGTACAGGAATGAGATAGAGAATCTGGTGAACTGGTGCGGGGACAATAATCTCTTCCTCGATGTCAACAAAATGAAGGAGATCGACTTCAGGAAGCGTAAAGGAGAACATACCCCTATCTACATCAACAGGAATGAAATAAAAAGGGTTGAGAGCTTCAAGTTTTTTGGTGTCCAACAGATACCAACCACCTGTCCTGGTCCTCCTATGCCAATGCTATTGTTAAAAAAGCCCACCAACGCCACCACTTTCTCAGAAGACTAAGGAAATTTGGCATTCCGCTATGACTCTCACCAACTTTTACCATTGAAAGCATTCTTTCTGGTTGTATCACAGCTTGGTACGGTTTCTGCTCTGTCCAAGACTGCAAGGAACTACAAAAGGCTGTGAATGTAGCCAAATCTATCACGCAAACCAGCCTCCCATCCAATGACTTCATCTTCGCTTCCCGCTACCTCGGAAAAACAGCCGGCATAATTAAGGACCCCAGGCACCTTGGACATTTTCTCTCCCACCTTCTTCCTTCAGGAAAAACATACAAAAGTCTGAGGTCATGTACCAACCGACTCAAGAACAGCTTCTTCCCTGCTGCTGTCAGACTTTTGAATGGACTTACCCTGATTAAGTTGATCTTTTTCTACACCCTAACTACGACTGTAACACTACATTCCGTACTCTGTTCTGTCCTTCTCTATGAACGTCCGGATCGCACGCAAGAAACAATAATAAATCAAAGGCTGGCCCTGAGGGGCAGTGGGGGGAGAAGAGATGTGTGTGTGTGAGAGAGAGAGAGAGAGAGAGAGAGAGAGAGAGAGAGAGAGAGAGAAGGCAAAAGTTCCCCTTCATGGGTTTGCCATGGTGACAGGCTTTGAGAGTGGATATTTCCCTGCCAAACTGCATCACACCTTATTAACAACACATCAGCTGGAAGCACACTGTTTCACCAGTTTCCCTGTGCCTCAGTGTACCCTCGCTCCCGAGGGTCAGGTTGAAACTGTACTCCCACTCCACACCCCACGCTGACCTTTCAATGTCTGCGTCCCGAGGACTGCCCCAAGTTAGAGACTGATCCCAAACAGTGCAGTGGGACTCGCATGCCAGTACACAGGGTCAAATCCAATGGCAGCGGCCTGCTTTTGCCCTGATGGGAAAGGGATATTTTCTCCTCTGGCCCACCAGCGTGTGCCTGCTGTGGGTAGGAGCAGAAACTCCCAGGCCGGATTTGGCAGGGTGAGGTCTGCACTGTATCTGGAAACAAGGAATAGCAGCTCCTCTTCCGATTGGGAATTTTACAGCCTTCCAGACTAAACATCGAGTTCAACCGCTTCAGAGCCCTCCACCTTCACCCCATTCCCATTTAATTTATTTTATTTTATTTCACCTCATTCATCCACTTTATCGTCCTTCTTTCTCACCTCCATCTTTCCATTCCATCTTGCCTCCACTCCCAATCTCACTCCCCCCACCTCCACTCCCACTCTCAACCCACCCCCCCCCCCCCCCAACTCACCCTTCAGGGCAACATTCCTCAGGCAGTCCTTTAAGGAATTTGTATCTCTGTTCTGCCATTCATACATACTGATCACTTAATGGACACTTTTTAGCACCTTCTTAGCCTTCTGTATCCTCATTTACATTCTCTTTGTCCCATTCCACCCCTCATAGTATAAACCTCTGCTGCTTCTCTTTGCTCTCAGCTCTGAGGAAGACCCAAAACCTTGGCTCTATTGCCTCCCCACACAGAAGCTGTCAGACCTGCTGAGATTTTCCAGCATTTTCTCTTTCTATTTCAGATTCCAGCATCCGCAGTAATTTGCTTTTATCTTACACAATCAGCAAACTGGATTTCTTTGAACACACTGAATGAGACGCCGTCAACAGCTCACAGCCGATGGGGTAAAGGCTTCACGTAGAGAATGACTGTGGTACCTTGACAAGCTCATACAACCCTCTACTGATTCCAGCACGGCAATCTCCAACCTGTGGAACCACAGCCTGACTGAGGACGGCTGAGGAAATGGGGTAAAACATTTAAAGATGAGGAGGGTGTTGGGGACGAAAAGAAATGGAAAGGCTACCACCCCATGAACCAAAACTGCTTTTATTGACAGAGAAAAGCCCCTGAGTTCTGTAGGCTGAGAGTCTGCTGTTAGTTGGAATAGGCATTGAAACAAGCTGTACCAAAACACTTTGATCAGATTCACACTTAATGAAAATCCCAGAATGTAACAATGCTGCCCCCACAGGCAGACTGAAGTACTGTACCTGGCAAGAATAGCTTCTTGTAGCAGCTGCATTCGATCCCAGTATGTCTCAGGCTCGAACCCTGGAACAACAGAAACAGCACAGCAAGCTGTTAAACCGGCACTGCTAAATCATCCTGTCCTCTAAAACAGATCTGGGTCATTTTTCCAATGTACCCAATGTGGCAATATTCCCAACATGTCCCGGCGATCCCAGTGTTCCCACTGTGCTGATTCATAGGAGCAGAAATAGGCCATTCAGCCCATCGAGCCTGTGCTGACAACAATTCGATACACAGTAAGAAATCTGATAGCATCAGGTTTAAGTCCAACCGATTTATTTGATAGTAAATTCTTAAACCTGGATTTAAACCTGGTGTTGTCAGACTTCTTATTGTGTTTACTCCAGTCCAACGCCGGCATCTCTACATCACAATTTGATACAATCAGGGTTCATCACAGAATCTACAGTGCAAGAGGAGGCCATTTGGCCCATCGAGCCTGCACTGACAACGCTCTTATCCAGCTTCTATCCCCTTAACCCCATGTATTCACCCTGCTAATCTCCTTCACACCAACAGACAATTTAGCACAGCCAATCAACCAAACCTGCATATCTTTGGACTGTGGGAGGAAACCCACACAGACACGGGGAGAATGTGCAAACTCCACACAGACAGCAACCCGAGGCAGGAATTGAACTCGAGTCCCTGGCGCTGTGAGGCAGCAGTAATGACAACTGTGCCACTCCTAATCAGTGTCCTTTCGAACGCATATCGATGTCTTTTTACCCATTCTATCCGATAATGCTTTATGTACTTTACTTAGACAAGTACTTAGTTACTTGTTAAGTTACTTAGACTTTACTTGGACAAGTTGCAGAGCTGGGCCGAGAGGTGGCAAATGGAGTTTAATGTGGAAAAGTGTGAGGTAATGCACTTTGGCAGGAACAATAAATGTATAGAGTATAGGGCTAATGGTAGGGCTCTTAATAGTGTTGAGGAACAGAAGGATCTTGGTGTATGTGTCAATAGATCCCTGAAAGTAGGCAGTCAAGTGGATAAAGTTGTTAAGAAGGCATATGGAGTCTTAGCTTTTATTGGTAGGGGGATTGAATTTAGGAGCCGCAGCATCATGTTGCAACTGTACAAAACTCTAGTGCGGCCGCACTTGGAGTATTGTGTGCAGTTCTGGTCCCCACATTATAAGAAAGATGTGGAGGCATTGGAGAGGGTACAGAGGAGGTTTACCAGGATGTTGCCTGGTATGGAGGGCAGGTCCTATGAAGAGAGGTTGAAGGATTTGAGGTTGTTTTCGTTAGAAAGGAGGCGGCTAAGAGGGGATCTTATTGAAGCATATAAGATGATTAGAGGTTTAGATAGGGTGGACAGTGATAGCCTTTTTCCTAGGATGGAGAAAGCTAGCACGAGGGGACACAGCTTTAAATTAAGGGGTATGAGTTATAGGACGGATATCAGAGGTAGGTTCTTTACTCAAAGAGTGATTAGGGAGTGGAATGCCCTGCCTGCAGCTGTTGTAGATGCGCCAAGTTTGGTGGCGTTTAAGAGGTTAATTGATAAGTATATGGAAGAGAAGGGAATGGTTTAGTTTGGAGGGGCATTGCTTTTTATTTTGGTCGGCACAACATCGAAGGCCGAAGGGCCTGTTCTGTGCTGTAATGTTCTATGTTCTATGTAGTGAATCTGAAATTAATACTGAATGACCAAGCTTCTACAGCCCCCTGGGGTAGAAAATTCCAAAGATTCACAACACTGAGTACAAAGAAATTTCCACACCATGGTCCCAAGTGGCTTCCCCTTTATTTTGAAATGGTGTCCCAGGTTCTAGATTCCCCAGCCAAAGGAAACATCTTACTTTCATCTACCTTATCTATTCTTTCCAGCTTTTTGTAGGTTTCAATGTAACCATCTCTCATTTTTTATATATCCCAATACATATTGTGGATGGTGATATTTCTGAGCCAATTATCCAAGCAGGTTAGACAGTAAAACAGAAGTAATTGTTGTTCAATGATCACCCTCCCTTCGGCTGTGCGTGTACACAGTCAGTACTGAAGCAGCTAGCTTCAGGAAAGCGGATTCAGGTTGTTCCAAGCTCTTGATTACTACAAACAGTGACTGGTGCAACTGGATCTGACTGTACCCCTCCCTCGTGTCAGGACAGACACTGGGTAAGTGTGAGGAGCAGAGGGGAATGCGGAGAGAGTTCACTGTTCTCGGACATCTCTCTTGTGTCTCGTACCAGACAGTGCGTCTGCTCACAGTGTCTGTGGATTGTGTCAGGAGAATCTTCCCATCCTCTAACTGGCAGCAACATGGCTGCAAAGTGAGTAAGTGGATTAAGACTTGTGAAAACCCTTGGATTAGATTTACCCACAAGACGAAGGAAAGGTATGCAGGTCCAAAGTCCCGATCTGCATTCGTATTTTGAACTATAGAATCCATACAGTGCAAATGGTGGCCATTTAGCCCATCAAGTCTGCACTAACACGCTGGAAAGAGCATCTTAGCCCACCCTGTCCTCATAATCTGCACATTTACCATGGCTAATTCACCTAACCTACACACCTTTAGACATTAAAGAATAATTTAGCATGGCCAGTCAACCTAACCTATACCTCTTTGGACTGTGGGAAAACCCGTGTAGTCGGGAATTGAACCAGACACTGGGCACTATGAAGCAGCAGTGACATCCACTCTATGGCTCATATAGCATCCAGCTGTACCACAGGAAGTTTTATAACATAGGAAGGGACCCTTCAGCCCATTGTGTTACTGCTGGATGAAAAGAGTGAACCCAGATTAACCCCACTTTCCAGCTCTTTGTTAGTATCCATGCAGGTTACAACACTTTCAAATGTATATTCAAGTATTCTTTATTTGCTGTGATATCCAGATCTGCTAAAAAAATGCTTTCATCCTTATTCCTGCTGTCTCTAATTTTTCCTTTGTACCGGTGTTTATTTCTGGTATCTGTGGAATCTTAAAGAACAAAGAAACTTACAGCACAGGAACAGGCCCTTCGGCCCTCCAAGCCTGCATTGACCATGCTGCCCGACTGAACTAAAACCCCTTACCCATCCCGGATCATATCCCTAAATTCCCATCCTATTCACGTATTTATCGAGACGCCCCTTAAAAGTCATTATCGTATCTGCTTCCACTACTTCTCCCAGCAACGAGTTCCAGGCACCCGCCATCCTCTGTGTAAAAAACGTGTCTTGTACATCTCCTTTAAACCTTGCCCCTCGCACCTTAAACCTATGCCTCCTCGTAATTGACTCTTCCACTATGGGAAAAAGCTTCTGACTATCCACTCTGTCCATGCCAACCAGGTCATCGTCATTCTAGAGAGAACAAACCAATCTTTGAGTAGAATTTCCCATTTGGGCATGAAGCTTTGCCACCAAGTTTCCCAGACATCCGCATTTTTCTGGGGAACTGAACTCTGGCTAAGAGCAGGGACCTGTGCAAAAGCGACACCTCAGCTCAATCCAGCAATTTAAACGAGAGCACTGAACAAGGAACCTCCAAATGGAATTGGTGCAACATTAGACACAGTCTGTTAAAATCCATGATATATTCTTCTATGGAATTACTCTTCATCTTTCCAAATCTATCAAAGTCTGACCGTGATCATCGTTCAAATAAATCTCAATCATGAAACTTGTTGGAAAAGGCAAACTTTGCTCATTTCCTATCTGTCCCTATCTGCTTCAAGAAGATGACCATCATGCCAGTAGCTAAGAAAAACCAAGCAGTGTACCTCAATGACTATCGGCTGGTGGCTCTGACATCCATCATTATGAAGTACTTCAAAAGGCTAATCATGACATGAATCAATTCCAGTCTTCTCGGCTGCCTGGATCCACTACAGTTCACCTACCGTAGCAACAGGTCTACAGCATTCACCATCTCCCTGGCCCTGCACTCAACCCTGGAACGCCTGGATAACAAGGACACCTATGTCTATTTATTGACTACAGTTCAGCCTTCAACACCATTATTCCCACGAAACTCATCTCCAAACTCCGTGGCCTGGGTTTTAGCACCTCGCTCTGCGACTAGATCCTGAACTTCCTAACCCACAAACCACAATCAGTAAGGACAGGCAACAACACCACCTCCACACCAGTGCCCCACAAAGCTGTATTCTCAGACCCCTATTCTACTCCTTATCCACCTATAACTGTGCGGCCAAATTCCCCTCCATTTTGATTTTCAAGTTTGCCGATGACACCACCGTTATGGGTCGGATCTCAAACAATGACGAGACAGAGTACAGGAATGAGATAGAGAATCTGGTGAACTGGTGCGGCGACAATAATCTCTCCCTCAATGTCAACGACTTTAGGAAGTGTGAAGAGAACATGCCCTGAGAAAGGGTTGAAAGTTTCACATTTTTAAGTATCCAGATCACCAACAACTTGTCCTGGTCCCCCCATGTTGACACAATAGTTAAGAAAACCCACCAGCACTTCTACTTTCTCAGAAGACTCAGAAAATTTGGCATGTCTGCTGCAGGTCTCACCAACGTTTACAGATGCCCAATACAAAGTATTCTTTCTGGGTGTATCACAGCTTGGTATGGGCTCCTGCTCTGCCCAAGACAGCAAGGAATTACAAAAGGTTATGAACGTAGCCCAATCTATCACGCAAACCACCCTCCCATCTATTTACTGTCTACATTTCCTGCTGCCTTGGCAAAACAACCAACACAATTAAGGACCCACATACCTTGGATATTCTCTCTTCCATCTTCTTCCCTCAGGAAAAAGATACAAAAGTTTGAGGTCATGTATCAACCAACTCAAGGACAGCTTCTTCCCTGCTGTTGTCAGACTTTTCAATAGACTTACCTTGCAATAAACTGATCTTTCTCTACATCCTAGCTATGACTGTATCACTACATTCTGCACTCTCTCATTTCCTTCTCTATGAACTGTATGCTTTGTCTGTACAGTGTGCAAGAAACAATACTTTTCACTGTATATTAATATGTGTGACAACAATATATCAAATCAAATCGATTTTTCCCACGAATGGACTCCCAACTCACCAAACACTTTGCTTCTGATTTGATTTTTCTTAGGAAGCTGTAATGATGGGGATGCACTCTGTGTCCACTTCACTCTCACACTCATCATTAAACCTCAGCTCTGAGAACATTGGCGGGAAATCATCCACTGGCCACTTATCCTTGCTGTCAATCACTTCAGACAAAGCTAATCAGATTCAAATCGTCTGGATTAAGAAAATAATCTTAATTTCAACCTTATCCATAAGGTAACAAATTCCCTGTTAAACTTATGAGGGGAATACAAAGTCAATCTTTACTCAGGTTTCGATGTATTCACAGAGTCCAACAATACAGCTGCTAACTCTAATCCAGCTGAGGTTGTTAAAAAAGTAGATGGTGTTAGATATAAATCAGTTGGATATAGCAGAGGCAATGGGCCCTGACAAGATTCTGGCTGTGGTACTGCAGACATGTGTTTAGAACTAATTGTGCCCTTAGCCAAGCTGGTTCAGTATGGAGACAAACTGACAATATGGAAAATTGCCCAGGATTGTCAAGTACACAAAACAATAGTGCAAATCCAATCCGGCTAGTTACCACCTCAACAGTCTACTCTCGATCATCAGTAAAATGATGGAAGGGGTCATCAACAGCACTTACTCAGCAATAACCTGCTCAGTTACACTCGGTTTGGGTTCTGCCAGGGTCACTCAGTCCTGACCTCATTACAGCTTTGGTTCAAACGTGGATAAAAGAGTTGAGCTCCAGAGGCAAGGTGAGAGTGACAGCCCTTAACATCAAGGCCACATTTGACCCGAGTGTGGCATCAAGGAGCCCTGGTAAAATTAGAAGCGAATGGGAATCAGGAGAAACTCTCCGCTGGTTGGAGTCATACCTGGCCCAAAGGAAGATGGTTGAATTCCAATCATCTCAGTCCAAGGACATCACTGCAGGGGTAGTGTCCTGGGTTCAAATATCTTCAGCTGCTTCATCAATGATCTTTCCTCCAATATAAAGTCAGAGGTGGGGAGGTTTACTGGTGACTGCATTATGTTCAGTGATATTCACAGTGATAATGAAGCAGTCTGTGTCCTAATGCAGTGTGACCTGCACAACATTCAGGTTTGGATTGATAATGCCACACAAGTGACCATCTCCAGCAAGAGAGTCTAACCACTGCCACCTAATATTCAATGGCATTACCACCAATAAATCCCCACTATTAACATCCTGGGAAATACATTCACGAGCAACTTAGCTGGACGGGATATACAAATACTATAACTAGTGAAGCAGGTCAAAGATTAGGAAATCCTGTGCTGAGTAACTCACTTGCTGAATCCCCAAAGCCTATCTACAGGTGTACAAAGCACAAGTGAGGAGTGTGGTGGAATACCCCTCAGTTACCTGGATAGGTGCAACTCCAACAACACTCAAGAAGCTTGACACCATCCAGGACAAAGCAGCCCACTTGATTGATACCACAACTATTCCCTCCATCACTAACGCAGTGTTTACCATCTTTAAGATGCACTACAATAATTTGCCAAGACTCTTTTGACAGCATCTTCCAAACCGCAAATCTCTACTGCAGAGATGTCCAACATAGGATTCTGGCTCACTAAAGGTTTCTGTCCTGCCAGCCAACCAGTGTTGAAAAACCATAAAGTGGATGTGGTAGATTCTGTCAGGAGTTGCTCCTTCCATGATAGATCAGCCAGGATTTAATAGAATGATAGAGCAGGCTTGAGAGGCTGGATGACCAATTGTTCCAAAATTTCTACTGCCTCATCTTTCCAAAATCCTCTGTCCTGCGAGTGAGAAACAATAATGGGGTCTCTTACACAAAAGATTGGGCTCCTCTTCTCTATTGGCTAGAGCAACAAGAGTAGCAGGCACATGGGAACACCATCACCTACAACACACACACCATCCTGACTTGGAAATATATTGCTATTCCTTCATGGTCATTGGATCAAAACCCTGCAACTCCCTCCCTAACAGCACTGTGAGTTTATCTACACTACATGGACTGCAGTGGTTCAAGATGGTGGCTCACCATCACCCTCCCAAGGGCAATTAGGGATGGGCAATAAATGCTGCGATGCCCAAACCCGATAAATGAATAAAAAAAAAACTGATCTCCGCCTCCTCTCAAACATTGAAACGGTAGAAACACCAACACTGGAAATCTGAAGCTGGAAAAATCAGTGATTCCTTCATCAGTTCTCTCACCAGGCTAACTCCAGGTCCCAGCATCAGTGAACATAACAAAAAGAGGTTGATGCCTCTTTAATATGGATGATACTCTTTACCTATCAAAGAACAAAGAACACTACAGCACAGGAACAGGCCCTTCGGCCCTCCAATTCTGCACTGATCCTGATGCCTGCCTAACCTGCATGCACACTTACGGAGTCTGCATCCTTCCATTCCCATCGTATTCATGTATTCATCTAGTTGCCCCTTAAATGTCGGTAAAGTATCTGCTCCCACCACCTCCCCAGGCAGCACATTCCAGACACTCACCACCCTCTGTGTAAAAAACTTGCCTCGCACATCTCCTCTAAAGTTTTCCCCACACAGCTTAAACTTACATCCCCTAGGTTTCTACCCTGACTATTCACTCTTGTCCATGCCACTGAATTTTGTAAACATCTATCGTTCCCGTGGGAACAAACTGAGTTTATATAACCTCTCCTCATAGCAATACCCTCCAGACCTGGCAGCATCCTGATAAATCTCTTCTGTATCCTTTCCAAAGCATCTACATCCTTCTGGTAGCGTGGCAACCAGAATCGTACACAATATTTCCCAAATGAGGCCTAAGATTATTGATTTGCTTCCAGGAATTCTACACAGAAAGACAGCTGCACAATCCAAAACCAGTCCAACTATCACCTTACTGTGCAGCTACTGAACAGAGAGTTCCAGCCCCCCACCATCATACTTACCGATAGTTCATTGATCAGTTAGTTTGGACTCTGCCGTGGGACAGAGAGAGACACTTACCATCAAAGAGATGTTCAGCACCTTCCTTCACCAAGCAGCTGATATTCAGGGGGATGAAGAGCTGAGTTCGCAGCGGGTCTCCGTACAGGTAGCTGGGCAGGGCAAACGGACCTTCGAGGACGGGTACCAAGAGGAAGCCACAGGAGGTGGCCTTTCGATGCCAGCCTTGAACCTGGGTGAGTAAATTGAATGAATGGTTGATCATCCTGCTATTGAACCAAGGCAAGTACAACAACTGAGCCCAATTTCAGGTCAAAATGCAATCCTGACACTGCGCAAGCAGGCAGTGAAGAAGCTGGGAGATTCTCTCTGCCCTGTCCACTTTTTTGCATTCTGACGTTTGCTCCAATTGGCACCAGTTGGGCACAGAGCCAGGATCTGCCTTGTCATGGTGGGGGGGGGGGGGGGGGGGGGGGGAGGCCCCCCCCACCCCCAGCGCAGCTCCAACAATTCCCAGCACCCGCTGTGCCCACAAGTTACCAGAATCTCTTTGGAAAATGACCAGCAGTGGAGCTGGCCATTCATCAGCATACAGGATTAGACATCTCCTCCCACACTGGCAGGGAAAGTACTCATAAGGCACAAATCCGTGAACAAATTCCCTCTGAGAAACCATTCAAAGCAAATAATAACGTTAAAATATAAAACCATTAACAGGGTAACAGGTGAACTTTGCAATATATCAGTGACAGTGCCACAGGAATTAATATCAGTTTCTATATTTTGGAGAGCTAATTACATGGCAAAGTGAAATTATAGCCCAGATAGTAACTCAGAGGAGGGAGAGGGGATTCAGGAAGATGCTTTAAGGTCTCTCTGGGGAGTTAGGTGCTGCATCACTGCAGGAGGACAGGTTTGCTTAGGTGTGGGAGAAACATTCTTCCTCCTCTGAGCTCCCAAAATTCACTGGAATTGCACTTACCTGTTGCATCCATTCCTTGTATTTGTTTAGCTGACAGCTTTCCCAAGGCCCAGGAAACATAACTGTCCAAGATTAAAACTGCAGGGAAAAAACCCTGAAGCCCACCGACTCAAATATGTTGATAAGCAACCCTCTGTCTCCATTCTGTCTGCACAGAGATAAGGTATAGGAGCTGAATTAAGCCATTTAGCCCATCAGGTCTGCTCTGCCATTCAATTTCAACCCCATTCTCCTGCCTTTTCTCTGTACCCTTTGATCCCCTTACCAATCAAGAAACATCTACCTTAAATACACTCAGTGACTTGGTCTCCAAAGCCTTCTGCGGCAAGGAGTTCGATAGATTTTCCCCCAAATCTCAGTTCCAAAGGGAGTCCCTTTACTCTGAAATCCTCGTCTCTCCAACCAATGGAAACACCTTCCCAATATCCACCCTATCTGGGCCTTTCAGTATCCTGTCGTTTTTCAATGAGATCCCCACCCCTCATCCTTTTAAACTCCATCGAGTGCAGACCCAGAGTCCAAAGACGCCGTTCATTTAATTTCATTCTTGGGATAACTCTTGTGAACCTTGGCTGAACCCTCTCCAGGGCCAGCACGTCTTTCCTGACAGACAGGGCCCAAAGTTGCTCAGAATATTCCAAATGTGGTCCGAACAGCTTTTGTATTCTAATCCTCTCGAAATGAATGCTAACAATGCATTTACCTTCCTAACTACCAACTCAACCTACAAGTTAGAGAGTCCTGAACTCAGACTCCCAAGACTGTTTGTGTTTCCAATTTCTGAATGTGTAGTCTGCATGCTCTCCCCGTGTCTGCGTGGGTTTCTTCCAGGCGCTCTAGTTTCCTCCCACAATCTGAAAGATGTGCGGGTTAGGTAAATTGACCATGCTAAATTAGCCCTTAGTGTTAGGGGGAATAGCAGAGTAAATATGAAGGGTTACTAGGTGTTGATGCAGGCTTAAAGGGCCGAATGGCCTCCTTGTGCACTGTAGTGATTTTGTGATAAACACGGGGTGTTTCTCTCTTTGCTGGAGATGGTTGAATGTGATTCTGGAAATCTGAACAGTGAGGATAGATTGAAGAGAAAGATTGTGACAGGAGGATGTGTTCCGGAAGAATGAGAGAATAAAAATACAGATCGCCATAAATACCATCGATACAACAGCAGTGAGGCAAGACAAGGACTATCTACCAAACAACAAGCTGCCTAGTTGAAACGTCAGCACAAAACTTGCAGCAATAGCTGAGAATTCACTCTGAGGAACTGGACATCACGGATAGCTGGTTTTGATTGTTCATCTCCAGCAAACCCTCACCCACCCTGTATACTGGGGCTGAGTCACCTTCAGACACTGTTAACATTCATGTGTGAAAGCTCCATCGCCCAGGCAAAGCAGATTCCCAACCCATGGAGTTGGGATTGTGCTGATTTCAGTGAAACACTGTTAGAACACAAACATCAATTAATGAAAGAGATCTGCATTGAGGTTAATGCAGGTAACCAGAGCCAAATGAAGAAAAATGTTATATATTTAAAAGGGTTGCAGGTTGCTTTAAGAACTTTAGGTATGGATATGATCGGCACAACTCGTAGGCTATTTGTGCTGTAGTGTTCTATGTTCTAACTCTTCGCATGATTTTTATGGTGATGTCATTAGGGTGTTTGCAGAGGCTGCTGTTTGACTCTCAGTTTCTACCCTGTACAGGTAAAAAGTCTGAGAATAAACCTGTTAATTTGAATCTATGTATGCAAACCACATCTCGAAACACACGATATGGAATATAGTGAGGACATTATGCTGCCTGACATAATTATATCATTGCACAATCAATCAATCAGAAGACATTTCGATAAGTATCAACCATTAAGTTGCTAATTTCAGACACTTTTGAACTCCTGACTGAACTCATTTCCATTTTCAGTGGCGTTCACGTTTTAATATTGAGAAAATTTAAATTAAATAAAGTTTAAAGTTTATTTATTAGTGTCACAAGTAGGTACATTAACATTGCAATGAAGTTACTGTGAAAATCCCCTAGTCATCACACTTTGGCACCTGTTCTAATACACTGAGGGGGAATTTAGCATGGCCAATGCATCTAACCAGCGCATCCTTGGACTGTGGGAGGAGACCGGAGCATCCGGGGGAAACCCAGTTATGGGGAGAACCTGCATATTCCACATTAACTGTGACCCAAGCGTGTGCCACCTGCAGCAAGGCAAAGAAAAAAATGACAATAGCGGGGGTGGGGGAATGTCAGGAAACGGAGAAGAGGGGAACATGAAAACAGGGAGAAGGAATGAGGAGATAGGGGAAAGGAAGATGACCTTGAGGATATGGGGAAAAGAGAGAAGCGCAATAGGGGAGGGAAGTACGAGAAAGGGGGTGATAGGGCAGGGCACAAGTCTGTCGAGAGTATAGATTGAAGAATAATAGAAGATTAAGTTGACCACAAAAATGAAGTAGATTTTGGGTCTTTCTTCCTTCATTTTTCAGAATTCTTGTTTGAAAATGACAGAAGTTATTCAGATTTCAAATACAATTATATTTTACATCAGTTTTTTTTAGCCTCTTCAAATGTAATGAGAGGTGAGTGAATACTTGCTGTTTTCTGATTATTGGCAATGATATCACAGGCTATAAACTACTGTAAACATTTCTCTTACGTGTGTTTTATCAATAAAATACACTAAAGCTACTTCTGGACTGCAAGTTTTTCTTCTCAGTCATCGCAGAATACAACAGTACTTACTCTAACACATCATGTCACACCAGACAGCGTGGGGCTGGTTTGTTATATCTATCCTTATAGTCACACCAATGTCTGTACTCTTGGCAATGGCTCCTGACATCTGGGTCTTTCACTGTCAGCTACAAGCCAAGAATAAATCTGACTCTGTTCTGCAAGGTCAGTGGTTCTGAAAGCATGGTAAAAACTCAAAACCATCCAAGACAAACCAGTGCACGGATCAGCATCCCATTCACCACCTTAAACATTCACTCCCTCTGTCACTGCTGCACAGTAACAGCAGTGTGAATGCTGCAGCAACTCACCCAGGCTCCAGTGACAGCACCTTCCAAACCCACAACCTCCAACATCTAGAGGAATAACCAAAGTGAACAGCAACACCTGCAAGGTCCTCTTTGAGCCACACACCACCCCAACTTGGAAATATATTAACCATTCCTTCACAGACTATCTCCGGGTTAAAGCTCATGCCCTAATAGCACTGTGTAGGTACACATTGGTGTTTGAATTGAGTTATTATTGTCACATGTATTGGAATATAGTGATTTTCTTTTCATTCTTTGGACATGTGTATCGCTGGCTGGCCAGCATTTATTGCCCATCCCTAGTTACCCCTTGAGAAGATGATGGTGAGCTGCCTTCTTGAATTGTTGCAGTCCACAAACTGTAGGTTGATCCACCATGCTGTTAGGGAAGAAATTCCAGGAACGGTGATATATTTCCAATTCAGGATGGTGAGTGGTTTGGAGGGGAATTTGCAGGTAGTCGTGCTCCCATGTTTCTGCCCTTATCCTTCTAGTTAGAAGTGGTTGTATGTTTGGAAGGTGCTACCTAAGGATTTTTGGTAAATTACTGCAGTTATCTTGTACATAGTAACAGGAGTGTGAACTGAGTGTGGGCGATGGAGGGGTTGAATGTTTGTAGATGTGGTGTCAATCAAGCGGGCTGTTTTGTCCTGCATCGTGTCAAGTTTCTTGAATGTTTTGGAGTATTGTTTCTTGCGCACTGTACAGACAAAATATACTGTTCACAGAGTATATAGGGGAGAAGGAAAGGACAGAGTGCAGAATGTAGTGTTACAGTTACAGATAGGGTGTAGAGAAAAAAAACAGCTTAATATGTGATGGGTCCATTCAACCAATGAATCTATACCACATGACTGCAATGATTCTGAAGGATAATTGGTGGTGGACAATAAAATGCCTTTGTAGCCAGCGATGGCCACACCCTGTGACACTGGGAAGTGCACTGCAGAGGTTCCAGAGAGCAGCTCACCCTCTGCTTCAGGCTAATATCTGGATTGCATCAATATTTGTACAAGTGGCACGAACTAACCCAGCTGCTACGATGGCAATCCCAGGTATTGTAAAATAATCTAAAGATGGGCCACAAGTGATGATTTGAAGTGATGGGGCTTTGTCTATTTCCTTTGGCAGCTTGTTCCACCGTGAGCTTGTTCTTGTGATGGAAGATTGAGGGTTACAATGTTTTGGAAACAAGGGGTTGTTGCAGTTTGTGTAGATGATTCTTGATGTTTTCTCATTATTGGGAAGCAATTCCCAACAGTCCATTCCAAATTTTACAGGACGTGCCTAGTCTGTTCCTCTCCCTCTTGATCTGAGATTTGACACTGCTGTATTTCCAACACTGATTTGTGTAAATGCATACAGCCACTCTTTGGATCACTTCAACCTCATTTAGAATATTACAGCACAGAAACAGGCCCTTTGGCCCTCCTTGTCTGTGCCGAATCATTTTTCTGCCTAGTTCCACTGACCTGCACCTGAACCATATCCCTCCACATCCCTCTCATCCATCTACCTGTTCAAGTTTTTCTTAAATGTTAAAAGTGAGCTCGCTTTCACCATTTCATCTGGTAGCTCATTCCATGCTCTACTACCCTCTGTGTGAAGAAGCCCCCCACTAATATTCCCTTTAAAAACTTTTCTCCTTTCACCCTTAACCCATGCCTCTGGTTTTTTTTCTCCCCTAGCCTCAGTGGAAAAAGCCTGTTTGCATTCACTGTATCCATATCCATTATAATTTTATACACCTCTATCAAATCTCCCCTCATTCGTCTATACTCCATTCTTCCTGCATCTTACTATACAAGCTGCATACTCCAGGATCGGACAAACTTATACTGATACTTTGGTTGCAATACAAAGGATTCCTCCTCAGAAATCCAATGCCTTCTCAAGGGATGTGCAATAAATAAAGGCCTTGCTACCAAAAACAAACACCAAAAATTAATTAAAAAATCGAGTTTCCTCATTGCCCAACTTAACATGGCCCAGGAAGTTTGCAATTGGGTTATAACTGGGTGCAGATAGGAACGGCTGCGTTTATATCTGTATCTTTGGACAAACTGCAGCTTTTAGCCTTTAGAACATACAGCGCAGTACTGGCCCTTCGGCCATCGATGTTGCGCCGACCAATGGAACCGATCTTATGACCCTCTAACCTAAACCATTCCAAAGCTATCAATATGCCTATCCACTGACCATTTGAATGCCCTTAAACTTGGCGAGTCCCCAACTGCTGCAGGCAGAACATTCCATGCCCTTACTACCCTCTGAGTAAAGAGCCCACCTCTAACATCCGTTCTATAACTACCACTCCTTAATTTAAAGCTGTGTCCCCTTGTGTTGGCTATCTCCATCCAAGGAAAAAGGCTCTTACTATCCACCCTATCTAATGCTCTGATCATCTTATACGCCTCAATTAAGTCACCTCTTAGCCTTCTTCTCTCTAATGAAAATAACCTCAAGTCCCTTAGCGTTTCCTCATAAGACCTTCCCTCCATACCAAGCAACATCCTGGTAAACCTCCTCTGCACCCTTTCCGATGCCTCCACATTTTTCTTATAACGCGGCGACCAGAACTGTACACAATACTCCAAGTGCGGCCTCACCAGAGTTTTGTACAGTTAAAACTTTCCTGTCATCTAACTGGATTGCTTGTTCCCACCTACCATTTCGAAGAGCACAGCCGATGTTACAGCCATCCAATGCAACTTGATTTCAAACGCAGCATTTATCGAGTAGTTCCCATGGTAATAGCAACTACACCATTCAACACGGCCTGAGCGGTTATTCACATCCACATCCAGGGTCACCGTCTTCTGCTCAGGGACTGTGGCAGCTACAGGGGAAAAGGATCAGAAGAAAGCAGCAAGGAGTAATTAAAACAAAATTCAAATCGCACTGCGTTCAAAGTACTACTTAGTGACACCGTGCGCGTCCCAGGATCAGCAATGTGGGAAAATCAACAATGAGACATAATCTTGAAATTAGAATAAAATCATTTTGGCAGGAAATCAGGCAGCACTTTTTTTTTTAAACACAACACCTTAGAAATTTGGAACTTTCTTCCCCAAAAGGCTACAAATGTTGCGGGGGGAATCTTTCAAAATGAGGTTCGTGTGAGGAATGGATACCGGGAAAGTTTGAGAGAAAGCAGCTCCACCAGATTCACCATTTCATGGGGATTTCTGCTTCCGATACACCAACTCAGACTGGAATAAAGCTTTTCCTGGAATCTGACTTACCAGCTCCTTAACCGGAATATACCTCAAAAGTCTAGTCAAAACAGCGAGGCTCTTAGCTTATTTGTCTGGGTATTGAAAAGCCTGCTGGTTATATGACAGAACCTATTGGTCAAATGATCCCACCTTGGCAGTAGGGCAGAAGGTAGAGGGATTATTTTACCTAAAGCAGGGCACACCAGAGTGGAAATGGTGTTCTACTTTCTTGCAGCATTTGAAGTAACTCCGATCAGACCCGTTTACCTTATTTTAGAATACAGCAGCCTTCTGACATAAATCAAATATTATCTAATCAAGTTTAACACGCTGGACTTCAGAGGGATTCTAAAAACAATTGTCTGTTGGATCAAAGTATCTGTCTTAGACAGGGAGGGGGTGGTGCTGTGTCTGAACCTGGCTTACATTACTGTTGGTTTAGCTATCAGACTGCGTGGGTTAACTCAAGAGCAGAGCAAAAATATGTTTGACAGACAACGAGAGAACTGAACCTAGGAAAGTACCTTCAAATTGTTCCAAATTAACAGCAGAAAGTGACAACAACCTGGGTTTATAAAGCACCTTTAACATTGCAACAGGTCACAAATTACTGTTGAGGCAGTGGGCACAGTATCACTGGACTAGTAATTCAGAGACCCAGGGTAATGATCTGGGGATTCAGGTTCGAATCCCTGACAGATGGTGAAATTTGAATTCAGCAAAAATCTCAAATTAAAAGTCTAATGATGGCCATGAACCATTGTCGATTGTTGTAAAAAAAAAACATCTGCTTCACTAAAGTTTAAGGTTTTTCAGCATCACAAGTTGGCTTACGTGACAATGCAATGAAGTTACTGTGAAAATCCCTTAGTCGCCACATTCTGGCACCCGTTCGGGTACACAGAGAGAATTTAGCATGGCCAATGCACCCATCCAGTACGTCTTTCAGACTGTGGGAGGAAACTGGAGCACCCGGAGGAAGCCCACACAGACATGGGGAGAATGTGCTAACCACTGTGCCGCCATGCTGCCCTTATTGTCCTTTAGGGAAGGAAATCTGCCGTCCTCATCTGGTCTGGCCTACATGTGACTCTAAAGCCACAGCAACATGCAGACTTTTAAAACGCCTTTTGAAATGGTCGAGCAAGCCATTCCATTGAGGGAAATAAGAGATGAGCAACAAATGCTGACCCAGTACAGGTTTCTCAGTCCTCACTGGCAAAATGCTGAGGCCAGTTTGCTTCGGTTCCCGGCCGAAAAGAAAAGGCAGAAAAATAGCTCAGGAATAAAGCGAAAAGCAGAGTGTGTCTCTGCAGCACAGGGTAGATAATTACTGGGTACAAAACTGAGTAAAAGAAGGTGATGGAAGTGATCATTATCTCTCTGGTAAATTCATCCCCATCTGCACAAAGCTGTAATTTGTTGTCCCAGCTGTGGATGATAAGAGGCACTTTGTAGCGGGAGTTCTGCTTCACTGGCTGCTGATAGAGCAGGCTGGCATTCTGAGAACCCTCTCACGCAGGCACTTTGCAGCTTCTGCTTCTTACTGTGACGATGGTGACTATTCCTGCAGGGCTATAGTCCGGGACACCACCAACACGGCACCACCTCATCCTGTCAGCTTACGTGTAGCTTCAACTCAGAACCATAGTGAGGGTATGGTGCAAAAAGAGGCCATTCTGCCTATCGCGTCTGCGCCAGCCAAGAAGACAAAAAGAAATCTATTTTCCCCCAGTCTGTATCCCTTGCAGTTTCCAGCACCTCAGACACTGATCCAAGAGCCTTTTAAAAGAGTTGAGAGTTTCAGCTTCAATCACCAACTTGGGCAGTGAATTCCAGAAATCCACCACCCTCCGAGTAAAAACCATTTTCCTCGTGTCCTCTCTGATCTTTCTTTGTCGCCTGTTAACTTACCCCTTGCTGAGGGAAGCAAGTCTTTCCTGTGTATTCTAACGGGCCCTTCATCAATTAGGTCACCCCTCAGCCTCCCCTGTTCTCAGTGAAACAACTCACCTGAAAAAGGAGTGACACTCCAAAAGCTTGTGCTACCAAATAAACCTGTTGGACTTTAAACTGGTGTTGTGAGACTTCTTAATGTGCTTACCCAAGTCCAATGCCACCATCTCCACAGCATGGTTAAATAAAAGATGAACATCTCACCAGGGCCATCCACACACCCCCACTTCTTGCCTTCAAACAATCACACAACCTCAAACAGGCCATTGTCCACAGCAAACTACCCAGCCTTCAAGAGAACAGTGACTACGACACCACACAACCTTGCCAAGCAACCTCTGCAAGACAAGCTGGATCATTGACAGACGTCATCGTCTCAATGAGATCATCCTCCACCAGGTAGACGGTACATACTCTTGCAACTCGGCCAATGTTGTCTCCCTGATACGCGGCAGGAAAGGATGTCCTGAGGCATAGTACATTGGGGAGAACTTGCAGACGCAACGGATGAATGAACACTGCTTGACAATCACTAGGCAAGCGTGTTCTCTTCCTGTTGGGGAACACATCAGCTATCACGGACATTCGGCCTCTGATCTTCGGGTAAACATTCTCCAAGGCGGCATTCACGACACACGACAGCGCAGAGTCGCTGAGCAGAGACTGATAGTCAAGTTCCCCACACATGAGGATGGTCTCAACAGGGATCTTGGGTTCATGTCACACTATCTGTAACCCCCATGACTTGCCTGGTCTTGCAAAATCTCACGAACTGTCCCGTCTGGAGAGAATACACATCTCTTTAAGCTGTGCTCAACCCTCTGTTTACTCATGTGATTACCTGTAAAGACTCGCGTTTCCAATCATTTTGTAAATTGAGTTTGTCTTTTTATATGTCCTGTTTGCGAACAGAATTCCCATCTACCTGATGCAGCGATCTGAAAGCTAGTGGATGGTGCTACCAAATAAACCTGTTGGACTTTAACCCAGCTTTTGTATTAATAAAGGAAAACATTCCATATGTCTCTCAGTCACCTGATCCCGGGAATACCAAGGTGCTCGGACACTAATTCCACTCTCCAGGGAAACACTTTTAATTATTTATTAGCGTCACAAGTAGGCTTACATTAATACTGCAATGAAGTTAGTGTGAAAATCCCCTAGTCGCCACACTCCAGCATCTGTTTGGGTACACTGAGGAAAAATTTAGCACGACCAATGCACCTAAACAGTATGTCTTTCAGATTGTGGCAGGTCTCACAGTGCCAGGGACTGGATTCAATTCCAGCCTTGGGTCACTGTCTGTGTGAAGTTTGCACATTCTCCCCGTGTCTGTGTGGGTTTCCTCCGGATGCTCCAGCTTCCTCTCAGTCCAATGATGTGTAGATTAGGTTGATGGGCCATGCTAAATTGCCCTTTTGTGTTGGGGGAACAAACTAGAATAAATTCATGGGGTAAAAATTGGGATAGGGCTCTGTGAGACAGTTGTCGGTACAGGCTCAGTGGGCCGAATGGCCTCCTTCTGCATTGTAGAGATTCTTTGATGATCAATGCAAATCCTCCCCGTACCCATAGAACAGAGTCCCAACCACTACAGCAGTGCACTCAAGTTAAAACACACCATGTTTAGGATCTTGCTGTGGAATTTACTCTGTGGCAAATCCTTGATTTGAGGCACTGCCCAAGAGAGAGAGAGAGAGAAAGAGAGAGATATACCAGGCATGATCCTGCAGATTAACAGACACTTAACTGTGGATGGGCACAGCCCCTTGGTCACTAAAATGTGCATACTTTTAACAGGTAATCAGTAATGTGTTGGACAGTTTGTACAATCTGCACCCTTCCCACTGTAACTGAGGGATGACAAATGGGTTTTGTACCCACCCTCCCCTCCCACTGATCAGCTGAACTCAGGCATCACAGAGGGACGGGATCTTCCTGCACATGAGGGAAAGGGAAGAACACCAGGAGAGCTCTTCTCTCAGCTGCAAGTCTTCAGTCAAGTGCTGAAGCAATCCTCTGATCTGTTAAAGGTGAGTAGGGCTGTGGTAATCCAAGGGCAGGGACACAAGGCATGGCAATAATTATCACAATGTATTTCCACTTCAATTCTTTACTGCCTTCTCTGCACAGCCCTAAGTTGAAACAACTGACTCAACAGATGGCTTTGGTGAACCACTGGACAGATGTCCTTCCAGGCAGTTGCCAGAATATTTGACTGCACTGTGCAAACAAGTCTGATTCCATCCTCACCAAATACCCACACTGCCCAGCACGGGGATCACTGGATGGCAGTCAGTAACAGTCAGTGTGAATCCTCCGCCCCTGTCAAAATCAGCAAATTCAGAGAGTGGTGGGACCTTCTCAACCTACGGAAATTAAGCACTGTATTGCCTATTTCACAAGATCTTTAAAGTCTTTACCAAGTCAAGCTCACAGCATCATAAGATCGACAGTGCAGAAGGAGGCCATTCAGCCCATCAAGTCTGCACCGACCACAGTCCCACCCAGGCCCTATGCCCACAACCCCATGCATTTTCCCCAGCTAGTCCCCCATGACATTAGTGGGCAATTTAGCATGGCTAATTCACCTAACCAGCACGTCTTTGGGCTACGGGGAAAAAAAAACAAAGAACCTGAAAGAAACCGCTCAAACACAGGGAGAATGTGCAAACTCCACACAGACCCCCGGCTGGAATTGAACCTGGAACCCTAGCAGTGTGAGGTGGTAATGCTAATCACTGTGCCACCGTGCTGCGCCATTGTTCCAATGTACTCCCCACCTTAACCACATTAAAGAGGGAAGGAGGTCATGCAGGATAATCTCATGGGACAGGTTACCGGTGGGGGATTCCTTAGATCACAGTGAGTTGTTTGAGCTTGTTCCTGAGCTCCAGTTACATGCAGTTCCACATCACAGGCTCAGCAAATGGACTCGGTCAATGACACCCAAGAGAGGAACCAATGAGATCATGTGGACAGGGTGGAGGTTTAGCAAAAGCTTCATGGACATTAGACACTGACCAGAAGTCAGAATGTGAATGATACAGTACGTCAGCCTGAAAGCTAAAACAGCCAGAACGGATTTCGGCAGCTGCACCATCACAGAAACAATGCAGAGTTTTGTCAGAATAAGCATTTTTTGGCTGGTTAGTAAAAGCTTACTGAGTGGAAATTGACAGAAGAAATTTGCCAATTCTGTGAAGTCTGTTTCAACAGGCAGTCCTTGTTTTGTGTATAAGTTGTGCCCTCAGTTACAAATGAAAGAGCCGATCACACACCTCACTCTGTGAAGTACAAGGGTTTTCGGATGGTTATTTATTCTCAGTAAGAGGTCTGACAACACCAATTTTAAATCCAATCGATTTATTTGATAGTAAACTTGGCAGCTTGCAAGTTTACTATCAAATAAATCGGTTGGATTTAAAATTGGTGTTGTCAGACCTCTTAGAGTTTACCCCAGTCCAACGCCGGCATCTCTACATCATATTTATTCTCATCCAGTTACACCCTGACTTTCTGAATACTGCGGCGTCACAAGCCCCGATCAGAATGGAGATGATTGGGTCATTCCCCTGTCACTCACAAACTGGAGGCAGGTCTGCTGTAAATCACACCCATTGGTTTTACACACCTATCCTTGTGTGACTATCCTCCACACACTGCACTTAACGCTTCTCCAAAATCAGGAATCAGAGAATCCCTTCAGTGAAGAAGCAGGCCATTCGGCCTATCGGGTCTGTACTCTCTGTCTACCTGACCCAAACCTTTCCCAGGTAGCCGTATGTACTTACTCCACTAATCCATCCATTCTACACATTTCTGGATGCTAAGGGGCAATTTATCATGGCCAATCCAACTAACACTCGCCCCTTGGAGAACATGTCTTTGGACTTGTGGGAGGAAACCAGAGAATCCAGAGGAAACCCATGCAGATACAAAGAGAATGTGCAGACTCCGTACAGACGGTGACCCAAGCTGGGAATCGAACCCGGGTCGCTGTCTCCGTGAGGCAGCAGTGCTAACCACCGTGCTGTCTTAGAGGGTCCACCTGCTTCAGTTTCAGTTATGAGCTTGGAAGTTTTGTAAAATTAAAACCATTAATTCCGGGTAATTGGCTTGACTCAATGTGATCAAGACCCATCCTGCTTTAGAAATTTCATATGAATAAACATTTCCTGCACCATGAGTGATTTTAATTATCCCGATAGCCCTGGGGCATGGAAACAGCAGCTTGGACAGCCTGTAATTGCTTTTTAAACAGTTACTCAATCCATCACACCCCTGACAGGATCAAGCCTCTCCTCGGACTGTGCCTCAGGACTTCCTTCAAAGCTGCTTCCATATCCAAACTGTAATCTGAACGATCAGGTTTTCCCTGGTGGCCGAGTTAGGATCTGGTGCTCTCACTGCCGTGCCCAAGTTCGGTTCCCCATCAGGGAAGGTGTATTTGGGTGGCACAATGGTTAGCACAGCGCCAGGGACTCGGGTTCAATTCTGGCCTTGTGTCACTGTCTGTGCGGAGTCTACACATTCTCCCGGGTTTTGGCTGGGTGTTCCGGTTTCCTCCCAAAGATGTGGAGGTTACGTTGATTGGCCACGCTACGTTGCCCCAGGGGGAGTAGAGGATAAATATGGCGGGTTACGGTGGTAGGGCGTGAGTGGGATTGTTGTCGTTGCATAATCGATGGGCTGAATGGCCTATTCTGCAGTGTGGGGATTCTATGATTAAACTGCATCGAAAAACATTCTAATTAAAGTTAAAATAAAAGGGAAAAATTAGAGAGTGGAAAGGAGGCAGGGCAAAATAAATTAAAATATTTTTCATTGTTGAGTTTTAAGGTTTTTAAATATGCCACAGGTAGTCTGAGATTGTTAAACTAATATCAGCTTTCTGAAATGAAGCCATCAGATTGTGGTTAAGAACCCAACTGGTTCACTAATGTCCTTTGGGAAAGGAGACCTGGCTTCGATGTGACCTCAGGCCCACACCAATATGGCTGACACTTCACTGCCTTCTGAGGGGCCTCACATATCACACTGCTGCTTCAAACTACTACAGATACTGCAGTGAAAACCGCAGCCTTCTCAGGTCAACCAGGAGCAGGCAGCGATGCTCACATCCCACAAATTAATTTAAAACAAAAAGCCTAAGTAATCTTAGTGTTTTCATTACAAGGTGAACACAAGATGCTCGGTTTCCTTTAGCTGTGAAGGAAAGACTGAGGGAAGGATCCGATACTCTCTGTTCAAAGCACCGCTGGCCCTTCACAGCTACCACAGAGGGGTAAATGAAGGGGGAGGAAGCCATTGTACGTCGTGTCTGAGAGAGGGTTATTGATAAGCTATTAATCCAGAAACTCAGCCAATGTTCGAGGTACCTGGGTTCAAATCCCACCATGGCAAATGATGGAATTTGAATTCCATAAAAAATATCTAGAATTAAGGATTTACTGATGATCATGAAACTATTGTTATTTGCTGGAAAAAACCATCTGGTTCACTAATGTCCTTTAGAGAAGGAAATCTGCCGTCCTTACCTGGTCTGGCCAACATGTGATGCCAGACACCAATGTGGTTGGCTCTGAACTATCCTCTGAAATGGCTGAGCAAGATGCTCAGTTCAAGGGCAATGAGGGATGGACAAATAAATGCTCGGGCCCCATGTCCCATGAATGAATAAAAAAATGTCAACGGGACTCTGAACTTTAGCCTTTTCTGCACTGATGTGGAACCATTTGATAATTGGAAGTTCTGCTTCACAGCAGCTAATTGAACAGGACACCATGGCTCACCTAGAGTCTGCTGACCTGGTTTGAAATGATAGCCTCTATCCTCTATGAGATTTAGGATACTGACGTCACCTCTGATAAGCAGCAGAGAAAGGAAGGGGAGTTAATAGAACTTAGGTGGGGGAACAAAAATGAATAAAATTCATGTTGATTACATATCCTGAGATAGATGATGGGACGTGGAGACATAATTTAAACAGAAAGTATAGCATCCTGCTCCCCCTCCCAGACACTTTCCCTCTTTAAATAAACCGAACAACTTATGTACCCCAAGTGTTGCCTACTACATAGAACCTAGGAGTAGTAGGCCATTCAGCCCCTCGAGCCATTCATTTTGATCATCAAATTCATTTTCCTGGCCCCCGCACCCCAATATCCCGCAATCCCTTTAGCCCCAAGAGCTATGTCTAATTTCTTCTCAAAATCAGATATTGTTTTGGTCTCAACTACATTCTGTAGGAGTGAATTCCTCACATTCACCATCCTCTGGGTGAAGAAATTTCTCCTCGCCTCATTTCTACAAGATTTACTCTTTATCCTCAAACTATGACCTCTAATTCTGGACTCCCCCACCATCGGGAACATTCTTTCTGAAGCTACCCTGTCTAACCCTGTTAGAATTTTATCCGTTTCTATGAGATCCTCTATATGAAGTTACTATGCTATGCTATGGGTTTGAGAAGCTATGATAAAACAAGGGATTTCTGCCTTGTGAAGCAAACACAGAATAGATAAACACAGGCAAATGAATAGTTTGAGCAGCTGATAAGGAGAACGGGGGCTGGGGCGGAAGGCAAATGGCTGCTGTCCACATGAACTCATTCTCTTGGAGACCGTTGCCCCGCTGTCTGTGGTGTGCATCTACCTAGTAAGGCAGCAGCTTGACTCCGTCCTCCAAAACTGCGGCTGAAGGAACTGTGCCTACTTGCATAGGACGCGGGCCTACTGGGTAACCACGGCAACAGGAAGGCCGGAATGTCAACGTGAAGCCTCTCTTCCGTGAGGAAAGCCACCTCAAACCACTTGCGCTGGAACGCTGCCAGGTCGTCCATCGTCGATGTATACCAGATCGTAGAAGACTGCAAACTTCCTACAAGAGGGAGGATGGGAAGAGAGTCACTTTCAAACAGTTTAGCGAGCGACCATTTTATACAAGAATTAGCATTCTCTCAATCAACATCACATCACCTTGATTTGGTTTATTGTCACACGTATTAACGTACGGTGAAAAGTATTGTTTCTTGTGTTCTATACAGGCAGAGCATACTGTTCATAGAGAAGGAAAGGAGCGAGTGCAGAGTGTACTGTTACAGTCAGAGCTAGGGTAGAGAAAGATCAACTTAATGTGAGGTAAGTCCATTCAAAAGTCTGACAGCAGCAGGGAAGAAACTGTTCTTGAGTCAGCTGGTAGGTGTCCTCAGACTTTTGTATCCTTTTCCAGATGGAAGACGATGGAAGGGAGAATATCCGGGGTGCGTGAGGTCCTTAATTATACTGGCTGCTTCTCCGTGGCAGTGGGAAGTGTAGACAGAGTCAATGGTTGGCGTGATGCACTGGGCTTCATTCACAACCAATTGTAGTTTCTTGCAGTCTTGGACAGAGCAGGAGCCGTGCCAAGCTGTGATACAACCAGAAAGAATACTTTCTATGGTGTATCTGTAAAAGTTGGTGAGAGTCGTAGATGACACGCAAAATTTCCTTAGTCTTCTGAGAAAGCATTAGCGGGCTTTCTGAACTATAGTGTTGGCTGCGGGGGGGACCAGGACAGGTTGTTGGTGATCTGGACACCTGAAAACTTGAAACTCTCGACCCTTTCTACTTCGTCTCCCTTGACGTAAACAGGGGCATGTTCTCCTTTACACTTCCTGAAGTTGATGACAACCTCCTTCGTTTTGTTGACATTGAGGGAGAGATTATTGTCGCTGCACCAGTTCACCAGATTCTCTACCTCATTCCTGTACTCTGTCTCATCGTTGTTTGAGATCCGACCCACTACGGTGATGTCATCAGCAAACTTGAAAACGGAACTGGAGGGGAATTTGGTCGCAGTTATAGGTATATAAGGATTATAGAAGGGGGCTGAGAACACAGCCCTGTGGGGCACTGGTGTTGAGGATGGTCGTGGAGGAAGTGTTATTGCCTTTCCTTACTGATTGTGATCTGTGGGTTAGGAAGTTCAGGATCCAGTCGCACAGGGAGATGCGTGCCTAAGGTGTTGAAGTTTGGATTTGGGGCAACAGTTATACCCAAGGAAATTAAGAAAAAATTTGGGAATTTACCCAGATGGAGAAATAACAAACAAACAAGCATGCCACAGGATCTCTTGACATCTATCCATTTGATGGACAGCACCTTTGGTACTGTAGCACTACCTCATCATTGTGCTGGAGAGCAATCTGAATTCTGTCTGCTCCAGCCTCTAGAATGAGAATTGAACTCAAACAAAGGTATGACTTACCAGGTTACAGTCGACCTCCTTCAAATAAGTCCTATCGCATGTCAAAAATAACAAAGATTAAAGGGAGAAGGCACCTGATATTAACTGCTCCCAAAAGCTTTAAAAAAAAACGGTCAACTTTATAGCAATACCAACAAGGTCTGGAAATCTGACCAACACAATGTCTTTCTGATAAAGTCCCCTTTTTTCATGGAGTCCAAGTTATGAAAAAGGGCAATTCAGGTAGCCCATCATTCCACGTACCCTGGACATTCTCTCTTCCACCTTCTTTCATTTGGAAAAAGATAGAAAAGTCTGAAATCACGCACCAACCGACTCAAGAACAGCTTCTTCCCTGCTGCTGTCAGACTTCTGAATGACTTATCTTGCATTAAGTTGATCTTTTTCTACACCCTAACTATAACTGCAACACTACATTCTGCAGTCTCTCCTTTCCTTCTCTATGAACGGAATGCTTTGTCTGTATAGCGTGCAAGGAACAATACTTTTCACAGTACAGTAATACATGTGACAATAATAAATCAAATCAAATCAACATCACAGCTAGCTGTTCCAGAGACAAAATTTGAAAACCGAGCGTGGATCAACCTTTGTGTGTTTCTGTCGTCACAAATTATCATCACAGGTTATGTTTAATCCCTCAGCTCTGCACAAGTACACACAACAAAAGCATACTCCAACACCAAGAGACAGCTTGCTCTCTCCTGCTGGCTGGGTTTTGGAGCTTGGTTTCTCTAAAGGTAAAAGGGGACATCACATCACAGAAAAAAAACTAGCACAATTAACCCTTTGATTATCTGAAGAATTCTGTTTTCGTTTTCCTACAATTGGCCCGGGGGGGTCAATTCATAACCTGGCGTTAAGTCTTACATTTATATAGCACCCTTCACAACTCCCAGGACATCCAAGCCAGTCGGCTATTTTGGAAGCGCTGTCACAGGGTGGAATTTTCCTCTCCTGCCATCACGGGAATCATCACGGATGGGACAGAAAATCTGACGGACCATTTTAAGGTCCGCTGGTCTTGGCTGGGAATTTCTGGTGGGAAAATCCTGCTCCCTATTGTAATGTTGGAAACGCGACAGGAATACACGCTGTGCAGAGTCATTGAAAGCAATTAACAGCCCGCTACTCAGCTTCCCGGTCATTGGGGGAGGGTGGGCAAGGTGATGTGGTCATTTGGTCAATGGAAAGGTTTCTCTTAAAGGGACCACGCACAGAAAAGCTGGCCAGCACTTGCAATGTTCAGGCTGCAGTAACCAGAGAGAGAGAAATGCTGGGAATGCTGCCTCACTTTGATACCTGGAGTATAGCTGGAGAGTCAGCAGCGAGCCCAGTGGGGGAGAGCTCTCCAAGTGACAGGTGGAAAATTCCTCTAGCCAAGAGGCGAGGATTGGTGTGTCCAAGGACATCAGCAGCTCCAATCCTCACCAAGAGGATCCAGGACCACGGGAGAGCAGGACAGACACATGGCAGGTCAGGCGTCTCCCCACTCTGAAATGTCCAGTGTCTTCAGCACACCAGAGGACAACATATCTAGCCCTCTCCCTGCTGGCACCTCACGCCCTATCTAAGCCATCAATTCTCACACTCCACTTGGCCTACTGAGCTCTTCCACCATGCCTCACGGTGACCCTTCACTATGGCACGCAGAGGACAGAAGGACAAGAGACGACCCAGGCCCCTTGTCGGGAGGAAAGGAGCACACAAGTTGGAAAATGATGTGTGGGATGGGGCAATGTGAACAGTTTGGAGGATTGTAACTTTTATCACTAACCAGCCAATTACCAACATTGTTTTTCTGAAATACAGTTTTACCTTTCTCGGTGTCTTTGTCGGTGACAAGCCTGTACAGGTAGAAGCCGTACACAAACGCACGCATTGACTCCCCAAAAGCATGGACAATGAGCTGCTCATCCAGCATCTTCTGCAGAAAGGTGCACACAGAGCAATGGTCAGGGTCACAAGCTCGGTGCTTAAATACCGACCAAGATCAGCAAAGCTAGCAGAAACCCACGGGGTGCTGGTGTCAACAGGATGGAACAGATATGCATACCCACACACGCACACACCCACCCACACGTGCGCACACCCACCCACATGTACACGTGTGCAAACACACACCTATACATGCACAGGAAGCCTACTTGTGACACTAATAAATAAACTTAAAAGCACATGGACACATCATAAACCATAAAATATATGAGCAGAATAAGACCATCTGGCCCATCAAACCTGCTCCACCATTCAATCAAGGCTGATATGGTTCTTATCCCCGTTCTCCTGCCTTCTTCCCGTCACCCTTGATTTCCCTATTGATTAAAAACCTATCTACTGCTATCTGAAAGACACTCAATGACCTGGCCTCCACAACCCTCTGTAGCAATGAATTCCACAGGGTGAATTTTGAAGTCAAATGAGAAAGTGTATAAAACTAGTGATGGTGTGTAATGCTCTGCGATTCACACTGATTAAACTGAATTCATATCTTTATAATCCCTCCCTCTTGCTATTTTAGAATCCCTTAATCTTTCACTTTAAAAACCCACATTTGATGGGCAACACGACAACTCAGTGACTATTGCTGTGCTGTGCAGATACATGGATTTGGGCCTGTGTCTGTGGGAGTTTGCGCATTCTCCCCGTGCTTGCGTGGGTTTTCTCCGGGTGCTCCGGTTTCCTCCCACATCCCAAAGATGTGCTCTTAGGCTAATTGGCAAAACAAATTCTCCCTAAATTGTCTCAAATTTGGTTTTTAAATCCATAGATCTATAAACATGGACAGGGATCACGGGTAGAGGTGGGAACATCAGGGTGGCGGCGCGGGCTCGTTGGGTCGAAGGGCCTGTTTCCCGTGCTGCTTTGTTCTTTGTTATTTTCATCTCACCCCCACTTTGGTTTCTTATTTTCAAATCCCCCGAGTTTTAACCTACCTGTTTTCTCAAACTGGTTCCTTTGTAATGGTTTCCAAAAAACGTTTGCAAATCTGAACATTTCAAAAAAAAAGTTATGAGGATTCTTCATAAAGTCTCACTCGCACCAAGAGTTTCAGCTCTGGGGTGGGTCTTTGGGGGAAGCTGTTTCTCACGAAAGGCAGTGGCAGTCTGAGCTCTGTGAGCCATGGCCTATGAATATCTGCCTTGGTAAGAAAGCTGGAACTCCCAGGAATTGGCCAGCGGGCTGGCTGCAGCAAGGACAGGAGACTTTATGAAGGGCCACATAACTTCAAAATTTACCTTGCCAATTCGAGTCTATTTAGTACCACTGATAATGAGCACTTTCCCTCCAGTCTAAACATTAGTTCACGTGCTGGCTTTGCACCTCCTTGCAGTTTTCAGGAAAGGTGCAGTTTCTGGGATGACTTGATTCCCTCCCCCACGGCGCTAACTTCAGTGAGGACCTCAGTGGGTGAAACTTGCCCCTTTTGCTATTTTGCTCTACTGCCCATTCTTATGGAGAGAATCTGGCTACTTGACCAAGGATGACGAAGCATCAAAGCCACGCCTGACCATGTTTCCCGGACACACAAACACGCAGCTTGTCTTGGGACAGTGACCGTGGAGCTGGGAGAAATGGTCTCAGCCTAGGAGGTACTGAGGCCAATTGTAGACCTGCACAGCTGCGGGTAAACCAGGGCCTTCGAAGGAGCAATGAGAAGGAATTGTTGCCTGCGCACTTACCTGCATGATGTCAATGGCCATGGACTGTGTCTGGACACCTTCGACATTGCTGATAAGCCAGTGGACCACCTCTGCACTGATGAAGCAATTGGGATGTAAGCCCCTCTGTTCTGGGAGTAGCTGAATACCAGTCCTGGGAATGGAGAACAAGCAGAAATACCACATTCCCCATTTCATTCATAATCTATTAAAAAAGATTTTTAAAAAGGTTGTGGGTGGATTTTCCAGTCATGCTCGCTCCAAGACTGAAAAATCCCGAGGTCAACGGACCTTCGCATGGTCTGTGTCCCACCCGCTATGATTCCCGCTGGATAGGAAAATTCCGCCCTATAATTTCCCAGCCAGGTTTGCACATTATCTTATTAACTAGCACTCTTATTAAGATGGCATTTTATTAATTGACCGCACAATCAGCATAGCCTGAGATCAGACACACTTTCAGCATTAAAACAATCCAAAACAATGCTCTACGTTTCAACAATACATGGAATGATCGTGTATTTTAAAGTGACCTCTTCACCATCCTCAACCTGACTCTGTGGCACAGTGGTTAGCACTGCTGCCTCATAGCGCCAGGGACTCTGCTTCGATTCCTGGCTTGAGTCACTGTCTGTGTGGAGTTTGCACGTTCTCCCCGTGTCTGTGTGGGTTTCCTCCCACAGTCTGAAAGACATATTAGTTGGATGCATTGGCCATGATAAATTCTCCCTCAGTGTACGCGAACAGGCACTGGAGTGTGGCGACTAGGGGATTTTCACAGTAACTTCACTGCAGTGTTAACGTAAGCCTACTTGTGACACTAAGAAATACATGTTAAAACTTCAAATTTGGTAGTTTTGTGCAGTCACAATTCAACATTCTCCCATCGGAATTCTTCCACTCCACCAGCCACTGGAATCCTAGCCTGTGGTGGGGGACCATGTGAAGTTGGGTGGGAATCTCTGGTTTCAGATGAGCGCAGCTGGAGAATCCAAACCCCAGTTTCTTTAAATCACATTAGCTCCCCACCAGCCTTGGCCCACTTTGTTAGAACTGAGCTCAGAGCCCTGGGACAGTTACCAGAGAGCTGGAAAGAGACGTCTGAGGTATCGATCATCTCCTGTCGAGACACAAGGAACTGCACAAGGTAATGTTCATACAGGACAGCAACAAGGCGGATATTGTATCAATACTCCCTCCTGCTGTACAATTCCCTCCAATTTCCTTCTTACTCCCCAGATCTTCATCCAGGACTTTGGACTCCTAAATCTATTTTTCTTAGGTTTAAAGTTTGTTTTGCCCAATCTTTCTGAAGCTCGAGACATTCTCCATACTGAAGCTGTTGTACTCTGGGCTGCTTTGTGATAAAGGTCAAGTAGCCACAGTCCCAGATATTGCTCGCTCCTTTGAGGGGGGGGGGAGAGAACTAACTGCTGGTGATTTAACCAGAGGATCACCGCATCTCAGGCTAGGAGCAAGGTTCAGTGGGCAGAGCCTAAGTTTATTTATTAATGTTGCAAGTAAGGCTTACATTAATGCTGCAATGAAGTTAGTGTGAAAATCCCCTAGTTGCCACACTCTGGCGCCTGTTCGGGTACACTGAGGGAGAATTTAGCATGGCCAATGCATGTAACCAGCACATTTCTCGGACTGTGGGAGGAAACTGGAACACCCAGAGGAAACCCATGTGGACATGGGGAGAACGTGCAAACTCCACATACACAGTGACCCAAGCTGGGAATTGAACCCAGGTCTCTGACCCGTGAGGCAGTAGTGCTAATCACTGTACTGCCTTCATGAATAAGCTCATCTGGTACAGGAATTGAACCTGCCCTGTTGGCATTGCCCTGCATCATCAGCCATCCAGCCAAGAGCTAAACCAGCCCCCAGATATGGGACCTCTGGAGCTATACCCTAAACAACCAGTCATGGGTCTGAACTATTTCATCCTTGTTTTCATCGGGAAAGGACAATGAAGCTCCTGCATTTATCTGTTGTAACCTCCATAGCTAACAGGGTTACATTTGTTACTGCAAACCTCTGGTGAATAAACACAATAAAATTTTTTACAAAGAGAGTGGCTCAGTAGCAGTGTGTGTGGCGACTAGGAGGTTTCACAGTAACTTCATTGCAATGTCAATGAAAGCCTACTTGTGATACTAATAAACAAACTTTAAATCCTGAAGAGTACAGAAACAGCCAGTCTGACAGACACACAGGCAGGGCAAAGCTGGTTAACTTAAACACTCACGTCGGGTGCTTCATGGTTTCCAGAATTTCTGCCAGCGATGAGGAGGAGGTGAGTGAATTTGCGATCGCAGAGGACAGCTGGCTGCTGCAACATAACAAAACACACTGAATACGGGGAAGGCAATAGCCTACTGGTATTATCACTAAACTATCAATCCAGAAACTCAGCTAATGTCTTGGGGATCCAGGTTCGAATCCCATCTTAGCAGATGTTTTAACTACGCTGCACTTCGTAACATACAACAGCTTAATTAGAGAATCCTAACGCACTGAGTTAGAACATAGAACATTACAGTGCAGAACAGGCCCTTCGGCCTTCGATGTTGCGCTGACCAATTATGAAAAAAGCAATGACCGTCCAAAGTAATCCATTCCCTTCTCTTCCATAAACTTATCGACTAACCTCTTAAACGCCACCAAACTTGGCGCATCTACAACTGCCGCAGGCAGGGCATTCCACTCCCTAACCACCCTCTGGTAAAGAACCTACCTCTGATATCCGTCCTATAACTATCACCCCTTAATTTAAAGCTGTGTCCCCTCGTGCTAGCTTTCTCCATCCTAGGAAAAAGGCTATCACTGTCCACCCTATCTAAACCTCTAATCATCTTATATGTTTCAATAAGGTCTCCTCTTAGCCGCCTCCTTTCTAACGAAAACAACCTCAAATCCCTCAGCCTCTCCTCATAAGACCTGCCCTCCATACCAGGCAACATCCTGGTAAACCTCCTCTGTACCCTCTCCAATGCCTCCACATCTTTCTTATAATGTGGGGACCAGAACTGCACACAATACTCCAACTGCGGCCGCACTAGAGTTTTGTACAGTTGCAACATGACGTTGCGGCTCCGAAATTCAATCCCCCTACCAATAAAAGCTAAGACTCCATATGCCTTCTTAACAACCTTATCGACTTGACTGCCTACTTTCAGGGATCTATGCACATATACACCAAGATCCCTCTGTTCATCAACACTATTAAGAATCCTACCATTAGTCCTATACTCTACACATTTATTATTCCTGCCAAAGTGAATTACCTCACACTTTTCCACATTAAACTCCATTTGCCACCTCTCGGCCCAGCTCTGCAACTTGTCCAAGTCTCTCTACAAAAGTTCTTCAAGAACTTCACCTATACTGATTATAACGCCTGCAGGGTACGAAGAATAGGTTGTTTAAATGCTTCCTTCCTGAGCAGAATTCCGATGCTGTGATTAACACACCCATCAGACTTTTTTTTTATTGCACCTTAAAATTGAACAGTCAGCATGCAGTCAAGGCTTCTTGAACAGCACCATCCAAACCCACAACCTCTACCATTTCAAAACACAAAGGCAGATACATCGGAACACTACCTACAAATTCCTCTCCAAGTCACTCAGCACCCTGACTTGGAAATACATCGCCGTTCCTTCACTGTCGCTGGGCCAATGTCCTGGACTTCCCTTCCTAATAGCACAGTGGTGTACCTACACTACATTGGTTACAGTGGTTCAGGGAGGCTGCTCACCACCACCTTCTCAAGGGCAATTAGGGATGAGCAATAAATGCTGGTCGAGCCAGCAACACCCTGATTGTGATAAAATAAATAAAAATTCACTATATTTCTTGGCAATGATGTTCACCCAAACATCAATCATGTTATTTATCAATTGAGGATTCTGTATTTTATTCCAGAAATTCTATTTTTGAGGGATGTTACAGGATAGGGACGGGGCAGAGTGGGTAATTACAGGATAGGGACGGGGCAGAGTGAATATTGCAGAATACGGACGGGGCAGAGTGGGTAGTACAGGATAGGGACGGGGCAGAGTGAGTAATTACAGGATAGGGACGGGGCAGAGTGAGTAGTGCAGGATAGGGACGGGGCAGAGTGAGTAGTGCAGGATAGGGACGGGGCAGAGTGAGTAATGCAGGATAGGGACGGGGCAGAGTGAGTAGTGCAGGATAGGGACGGGCAGAGTGGGTAGTGCAGGATAGGGACGGGGCAGAGTGGGTAATGCAGGATAGGGACGGGGCAGAGTGGGTAGTGCAGGATAGGGACGGGGCAGAGTGGGTAATTACAGGATAGGGACGGGGCAGAGTGGGTAATTACAGGATAGGGACGGGGCAGAGTGGGTAATTACAGGATAGGACGGGGCAGAGTGGATATTACAGGATAGGGACGGGGCAGAGTGGGTATTACAGGATAGGGACGGGGCAGAGTGGGTAATTACAGGATAGGGACGGGGCAGAGTGGGTAATTACAGGATAGGGACGGGGCAGAGTGGGTATTACAGGATAGGGACGGGGCAGAGTGGGTAATTCAGGATAGGGACGGGGCAGAGTGGGTAATTACAGGATAGGGACGGGGCAGAGTGGGTAATTACAGGATAGGGACGGGGCAGAGTGGGTAATTACAGGATAGGGACGGGGCAGAGTGGGTAATTACAGGATAGGGACGGGGCAGAGTGGGTAATTACAGGATAGGGACGGGGCAGAGTGGGTAATTACAGGATAGGGACGGGGCAGAGTGGGTAATTACAGGATAGGGACGGGGCAGAGTGGGTAATTACAGGATAGGGACGGGGCAGAGTGGGTAATTACAGGATAGGGATGGGGCAGAGTGGGTAATTACAGGATTGGGACAGGGCAGAGTTGATAATTACAGGATTGGGACGAGGCAGAGTGGATATTAGAGAATTGGGAGCGGGTAGAGTGGATATTACAGGATAGCAATGGGGCAGAATGAATATAACTAGTCCTGAGTTACACTCGGATCTTTCATTGTAACATTTCCTGTTATTTAAGTTGGGTAACATGAAGTTAGCTCTCCCACTCTAATTCATATTTAAAGACGTTTTGGGAGCAGGGGAACTGCTAATTGGCAGCTCTAACCTCCCTTGCAGTTTCCAGAGTCAGGGTCTCCTGTGGGGTCCCATTGAGTATCTCGAGGGGTACATTCAGTGTTTGATGATTTGGAGACCTGGGCCATTGTAAATGTATAATCTGTACATTCAGTGCAGATTCCAGACCCACCATAATATATAGACCATTACAGCAGGAAAAGCAATACCAGAAAACACTTACAATTCTGCAGAAAGACAATATGATTTGTTGGTACAGCAGATCAATGCTTGCTGGCTTTGTGACAATCTTACCTGCCCTCTACAGTGGCAAGAGGCTGCTCCCCTGTCCCCTGACTGGCACCCATGGTAGAGGTGTGGGCATTACCCAAAGTGCTGGGCTTGTCTCCAGTTGGCACTGTGGTTCCTGAAGCAGGGCTGTATTCTGAATAGTCTGTGCCACTCGACACCTGATCTCCTTGAACCTGCATGCACAATGAACATATAAATAAAAAAGAATGTCTGTACCATTTAACGTAATGTGGCACTGGAATACCCCCATCAGAGAAATGTAACCACACAGTTTGATAGTATAGCACAGGAACAGAGTGATTTGACCATAATCAGGATCTTTGTCCTGGGCAATGCAGAAGCAGCAGACACTGTGGAGATATGGCCCTGAATAAATGTACCACTGTTCATAAACAAGGTGCTAAATCAGGATAGAATCACACTGTGAATGAACGCTGACATCTTGTTCACCAGTCTACACAAGACAAATTAGACAGCAGTGCAAGCAGAGTTCACAATCAGAAATGGAGTTAGTTGTAATTTTATTACAGGCAACATGGTGGCACAGTGGTTAGCACTGCTGCCTCTCAGCATCAAGGACCCAGGTTCAATTCCTGGCTCGGGTCACTGTCTGTCTGGAGTTTGCACATTCTCCCCGTGCCTGCGTGGGTTTTCTCAGGGTGCTCCGGTTTCCTCCCACAATCCAAAGTTGTGCGGATTAGGGTGATTGGCCGTGCCAAAATTGCCCCTTTGTGTCAGGGGGATTAGGAGGATAAACATATAGGGTTTGGGGATGGGACCTGGGTGGGATTGCTGTTGGTGCAGACTCAATGGGCCTTCTCCTGCACTGTAGGGATTCTATGATTACAAATCTCTGCAAGGTGAAGTAGGGAGTTTCTTCAAAAAAGTTTAGCTTTCTTTTAGTATGTTGGCAAAGGGAAAGATTAAAGATTTGTTCACATTTCTCACGGTCTGGTCAACACTCTTGGCCCAATGATCTTGCTCGAGGAGATATCAGCTTCATTTCAGACACAAGACACCAAGTTTAGAGCTTCAAATACCCGCATTGCGTCTGAGCGGTCATTGACAAGAGGAACAAAACCCTTCTACAAGAGGAGTACCTTCTACAAGAGTACCACCTTTGGACATGGAATCCATCTCTCTGGTCATCCTCCCCTCTTCTCTCCTCACCCCACCCTGCACACCACCACCCTGCTAGAGTAAATCGATAGACTTCCCATCTCTGCATTCCCCCAATCAAAAAAGAGAAGGAGAGTGGGACATCAAAGGATGGGTTTCTGTTTCAAGGACCCTGGCAGATTCCAGTAACGATTAGAGGCATTTGTATTTTTCAGGTTGCAGCAAGCAGAGCAGTGGAGTAGGAGGTTGGGACGGCAACTCCCTACCTCTGGACCCCTATCTCGAACGGCAATCCCACTGCCAGACCACACAGGCTGCAGTGAGGCAAGCTGTCCCAAGGCATTACCATTGGAATTCCTCACTATCAAAATCCTGGGGATTATCTTTGACCAGAAACTGAACACGGCGAGGCATATAAACACCGTGGCTACTAGAACAGGTCAAAGGCTAGGAATCCTGTGGCAGTAAATAACTCACCTCCTAATCTGTTCACAAGGCCCAAGTGTGTGATGGAATACTCTTCGCTTCACTTGTCTGCCTCCCCCTCTAACGCAGCTACATTTATGTCCCTGGAGAAGGAGCATGCAGCGTCCACGGGTGCCGTTGAGAACCGCTGGGGCTAGGTTTTGATGTTTGATGAGTGCAGTTCTAGCAACACTCAAGAAGCTCAACACCGTCCAGTACAAAGCAGTCCGTTTGATTGCCACATTTTCCACAAATACTTTATCCCTCCACACCGATGAACAGTGGCAGCTGTGTGCACCATCTGGAAGATGAACTTCAGGAACTCAAAGGTTCCTCAGGCAGCACCTTCCAAACCCACAATTATTGCCATCTAGAAGGACAAGAGCAGCAATTCCTGGGAACACCACCACCTAGAAGTTCCCCTTCAAATCACTCACCATTCTGACTTGGAAATATATCTTCATTCCTTCACTGTTTCTGGATCAAAACTCGGAACTCTCTCCCTAACAGCATCGTGGGTGTGCCTATACCTCATGAGCTGCAGTGGTTCAAGACAGTTCATCACAACCTTCTAAAGGGCAACCAGGGATGGGCAAAAAATGCTGGCCTAGCCAGCAACATTCACATCATGTAAATGAATTAAAACATTATAAAACATGCATTACAGTACTTTCCCAATGGAGAAAGCACCACAATGCAATGAAAAATCTATCAAAATGTCTTGTTAACCTACACTGTCACATCTTTGACTGTGATTTAATGACCTGGCTGGTTGAAATAACAGCTTGGTTTGACACTTAAAAAAAATCTAACCACCTGTTTTCATACATGATTAACGGATATGCAGCTTTGGATTTTCCCCAAATAAATATAAAATATTTTCCACTGACACTGAATAGAACTCAAGGACTGTACACGGTGCATATTGTTAAGAGACTATGGAGATAACACGGAGATATAGCGATAGCATGGACAACCTGAGGAGCATGAGGTGACAAGGAATGGGTTGGGGGGGGGGGGAGGTTGGTGGTGAGGGAGTTGGAGTTCAGGGGTCCTGCTGGAAGCTGAGATCTTGTGTTGCAGAACCGAGGGAGCCTCTGCACCCACATTCCTCCTATCACGGTTAACCCAAACTTGGCGTGTAAAGCCATTAAAGATACATGAAATCACTTATGGGTTGATTGTGTAGTTTGGGATCCACAGAAGTACTCAGGTCAGATTTTCCAGAATTCAGGGGAAGATCTGGCACTTTGTTTCCTCCTCAATCTAGTTTCCAACCGACCTTTGAATCATTAGCAATGTGACAACAGTAAAACAGGATAACCTAAATCCACATCATGAATATATTGTAAATAGCTGAGGTTCCAGCACTGATCCTGATGATACTTCTCTAGTGTGCCATGCTGAAAATGACCCAATTATCTCAAGCCCCTTGTTAGTTAGTCAATCCTCTACCCAACTCTAGTGTAGTGAACCTTGATGTGGATCTCTGCCCGTAAATCCTGTTTCTTACCTACTTCCAGTTGTATCCCAATGTCCATTTCTCCTGTCCCATCGAGGGTTGTAGAGAGGGTACCTGCTGCTGTGTCCAGAGTGTGTGAGGTGGAAAGCTCCTGCCCCAGACCCTCAGCCAAGGTGGAGGGTGACTGCAGAGAGACTCTGACAGCTTGGCAAACAGGTTATATGGCTGGAAATCTGGCATTCAGACCTTAAAGCACCTCATGACTGACTGAAATTCAACAACTAATTAATAACCTAACCAACAGGTCCAAAAGGATCTTGCCTTCAAACCCACCCCAGGCAAAGCTGGAAGACATCAATTTCATGTTGGGATCCTTATTCAATATCAATTTCCAAGATGCCTTTTCACTTTCTCATGAGGCTAAGGAAATTCAGCATGTCCGCTACAACTCTCACCAATTTTTGTAGGTGCACCATAGAAAAATTCTTTTCTGGATGTGTTACATTTTGGTATGGCTCCTGCTCTGACAGGCGCGGGGCAGAGCTGGAAGACATTTGCACTTTTGGGGAGTTTTATAGTTCCACTTCTGGTGCAGTTTAGAGCTGAGTCTTGGGTTTGATCCCGCTTTGAGCTGCGTTGACTGTAGATCAGTAATGGGTGGGTGAAAGAAATTAATTTGCAAGAAGCTACAAATGTTTCTAAACGAAACCCAATCCATCACACAAACCAGCCTCCCATCCATTGACTGCCTACACTTCTTGCAGCCTCGGCAAAGCAGCCAGCATTATCAAGACCCCACACACCCCGGACATTCTCTCTTCCACCTTCTTTCATCGGGAAAAAGATACAAAAGTCTGAGGTCACGTACAGACCGACTCAAGAACAGCTTCTTCCCTGCTGCCGTCAAGCTTTTGAATGGACCTACCTTGCATTAAGTTGATCTTTCTCTACACCCTAGCTATGATTGTAACACTACATTCTACACTCTCTCCTTCTCTATGAACGGTATGCATTGTCTGTATAGTGCACAAGAAACAATACTTTTCACTGATAACTAATACATGTGATAATAATAAATCAAATTAAACCCCAAAGTTGCCACCAGTGGCCTGGGAAGATGCAGCCCATAGTCACCTTTAGTGGGATGGGGGGAAATCTGATAGACACAGTCACACTATCAGTCCTGTCAGCCTCGGATAGGGAGGATGGTCTGAGGAAACTACAGAAAGCTGGCAATAGGCAACTGTGGGAAAGCAAGGATGAACCAAAATCAGAAAATGCTACCAACAAACACGTATCACGCAGTTGAAGGGTAAAATAATTCTAAATGACCACCTTCAAGTGTAGAATAACATTATTTCGATCAGGAATGCAAACATAAAACCCACCAGCGTGACAGAGAATCAGCAATAACTTTCAAAATGGATTTACATAAATGCTTGGCAGGGAAAAGCTGGCAGGAGTATGGAAAAAGAGCGATAGAGAATTAAATTAATTGGGCAGCTCTTTCCAACAGTTGGCACAGGGACATTGGGTCAAATGGGCCCCTTTTGTGCTGAATGATTGTAACATTAAAAAGAAACTCAATGCCAGAAGTTTAGGAAACTATCCCTTGTGGTTCAATAAATAAGAACACCAAGAGGTACAAACATGAAGGGCCCAGATTCAATCTTCAGTCAGTGCTGAGTGTTTCCAGCAAGTGAAAATAAATCAAGGTTACTGCCCAAAATTAAATTGCCGAGACCATAAGATGCAGGAACAGAAGTAGGCCATTCAGCCCATCGAGTCTGCTGCGTCATTCAATGAGATCGTGACTGATCTGAAATAATAATCCTTAACTCCACTTTCCTTCTTTATCCCCTTATTCTTGATTCCCTTACCAATTAAAAATCTGTCAATCTCAGCCTTGAACATATTTAATGACCCAGTCTCTACAGCCCTCTGCGTAAAGAATTCCACAGATTCACTACCCTCTGAAGGAACAAATTCCTCCTCATCTCTGTCTTAAATTGTGATCCCCTTAATCTCAGATTATGTCCTTTGATCTCAGACTCTTTCACAAGAGGAAACTACCTCTCAGCATCTACCCCGTCAAACCCCCGAGATCCAATATGTCTCAATAAGGTCACTTTGCATTCTTGTAAACTCTGGGATTCAATCGAGTGAACCTCCTTTGAACCACCTCAATACAATTACATTCTTCCTCAAGTAAAGGGATGAAGATTGTGTTCAGTACCCCAAATGTGGTCTCAGCAAATGCCTCAACAGCTACAACAGCACTTCCCCACTTTTAGACTTAATTCCATTATCAATGAATGCTAAAATTCCATTTGTTTTCCTTATTATCTGCTACACCTGCATACTAACTTTCTGATATTCGTGCGCAAGGTCACCCAGATCTCTCGGCACTGAAGCATTTTGAAGTTTCACGCCATTTAGATAAGTTGCTTTCCTATTCATCTGACCAAAATGGATAATCTCACATTTATTCACATTAAATTCCATTGGTTCACTCACCAAACCGAGCCATATCCATTTGTAAATTTCTTTTATTTTCTTATTACAAATTGCTTTGCACATTCAGGTACAAAGCGTTTAAGTTTGCCCTATTATTAATTTTCCCTACACGCACAATGATTTCCTGGTGTAACATGATGCTCCCATGTTCCCTCACTTCCTTTTATTATCTGGCAACAATTAGGCTCATCATTAACCTTCTCCTTACACTTGGATTTTTTTTTGACATTTCTACACAATTGAACTTATCCTCACACTGTCCTGCTGCTTTCCAGTATCTTTGGACATGCATCTCAAGATCCCTGTATTCTCTGTACTTTCCAGCTTCCTGCCATTCACTGTGTATTCCCTGCCTTGTTAGTTCTCCCAAAGTGCATCACTTTATACTTTTCAGGGTTAAATTCCATTTGCCACTGTTCTGCCCATTTGACCAGCCCATCTGTATCATCCTGTAATCTAACCAGAAAGTCCTGTTGGTTAGGTGCATTGACCATAACAGGCGCTGGAGTGTGGCGACGAGGGGAATTTCACAGTAACTTCTTTGCAGTGTTAATGTAATTGTGGCTAATAAATATATTTAAAAATCTAAGGCTTTCCTCCTTGCTATTTACCACACCAATTTTTCATGTCATCTTGCTGATCAGACCCCACACATTCACCCCAGGTCATTAATGTACACTCCAAACAGACAACCATTTTTTAGTACACGTGCTGCTGAAGGGAGCACTCATCAGATGGTAGCATCTATGAGAAGCCTAAACAAAGAACAAAACAGCACGGGAAACAGGCTCTTCGGCCCAACGAGCCCGCGCCGCCGCCCCGATGTTCACACCTCTACCCGCGATCCCTGTCTATGTTTATAGATCTATGGATTAAAAACCAAATTTGAGACAATTTAGGGAGAATTTGTTTTGCCAATTAGCCTAAGAGCACATCTTTGGGATGTGGGAGGAAACCGGAACACCCGGAGAAAACCCACGCAAGCACAGGGAGAATGCGCAAACTCCCACAGACACAGGCCCAAATCCATGTATCTGCACAGCACAGCGATAGTCACTGAGCTGTCGTGTTGCCCATCAAATGGTCCAGGTCAAGCGTACACTAACGACGTGAAGCACTAGGATACTCTTGAAAAAAAAAATCCAAGAGCAGCCCTCTCACGACCCATCGCGTGTATGCCCCTCGTTAGACAACAAGGTGGACCAAAGCACCTGTAGGATAAAAACAAGTACATCAATATCATCATCTATTTACACCCTTCCCAGGGACTCTCAAGGCTCATGATCCCTATTATAAATCAGTTTTCTATACCCCTCCATTCCCATTCTGTTCACGTGCCCATCTAAGTATTTCTTAAATATCTCCAGAGTGCCTGCCTCCACCACTTTACTTGGCAGCGCATTCCATACCCCCACCACCCTCTGAGTGAAAAAACTCCCTCCAGCATCCAAATTATACCTTACCCCCCTCACCCTAAGCCCGTGACCCCTTGCACTACCAGAGTTCATCCTAGGAAAAAGCTTAACCCTGTTTACTCTATCTATACCTCTCATAATCTTGTACACCTCTATTAGATCTCCTCTAAGTCTACGTCTTTCTAAGGAAAACAGTCCCAATTTGCCTGGTACAAAGAGCTCTGCTCCTTCAGTGGAGAGAGGGCACACCACTGCCAGCTGACAGGCACCCACTGAACAGTCACTCTCGGGTTCTGCCCTTTTGAAATTAAACTTCGATTTGCAAAACATACAGGCAAATTAACCACCACAAAATTACAACTAGACAGGATAGTGTATTCCTGTCGATGGAGGAAGTTCACCTCTTCAAAGGGGCTGGTAAAAGCCTGTGGCAGAGAATCACACACTCAGCATTTCGATAAGTTGCTTTCAGTAAATCAGAAATTCCCCATCACAGTGTGGTTAATTGTGCTGTGACAGTAATGACTCTCTTTGATATACAGAGTGCAGCCCGGGTTGGATGCATAATTAACACCGATCAAGACTGCAATCAATTCACGTTGAGTCTGCTGGAAAAGGCTCATAAATAAAACAGCTGGAGCACTGACAGTGCCAACTGAGAGTGGTAAATGGGAGGGAAGAGTTCACACCCAGAAGGGGCCTCTAATTATTCAAACCCTTTGAATTAAGTGCATTTTCTTTGCATCAAGAATATTCCAGAACAGCGGCGAAATGGAACTTTGAACTAACTCATCGCCGAGCGGAGAAAACAGCCACAATCATCAAGGTGCATGCACGGACACCTGTATTTACTGCATTCCTGCTAATCACCCCGAGCAACAATAATCTGAAACCGTTTCTGACTCAATAATTTCAAAATGATAAAGAGATTCTTTGAAATAAAGAAACTGCGGTGATAACGCCATCACACTTTCAAACGAGCAAAGTGGCATTCAGGAGTAAAATCCAGAGATTTTCCCACAATGGTTCATGATAGTCCCCAGAGTGACAATTGAAGATTGAGATGGGTAGATCACGATGAGGCCGGACTATTAGAGAAATAAAGACAAGGGTACAGGACAGCCATGATCCAACTTAAGGGCTGGATTGAAATGAATGGTTGCCTGCTGCTTCTATCTACACATGCTCTCTCCGTTGCTGTGCATACATGTGGTACTACATAATGATATTGACTATTTTAAACCCCATGAACAGAATTCAATAAAGCTAACAGCGCATTTCATTCAAAACCAATTTCAACTTGGCATATTATTTCACTGACAGCTGGTTTCCTCGACGTGTCCTAATGGAAGCTTGTGCCATGCAGCATTTTGGACTGATTTGAAGTTTGATAGCTACCATTTCCAAAATGTTCCTCAGTTAAATTTATATTATCAGGCCCGCATAGGGAATGGATAGCTTATCAAAAATACCAGTTAACCAAGAGTTCCACCTACCATGGAATACAGAGCAACACCTGCAGCACGAACACACGTTGGGTGGCACAGTGGTTAGCACTGCTACCTCACAGCACCAGATTCGATTCCTGGCTTGGGTCACTGCCTGTGCATGTTCTCCCCATGTCTGCAGGGGTTTCCACAAGATGCTCCAGTGTTCTCCCACAGTCTGAAAGACGTGCTGGTTAGGTGGATTGGTTACGTTAAATTGCCCCTTAAATGTCCCAAGATGGGCAGGTTAGGTGGATTAGCCATGGGAAATGCAAGGGGTTACAGGGATGGGGTGAGGGATGGGTCTGAGTGGGTGCTCTTTTGGAGAGTCGATGCAGACACGATGGGCCAAATGGCCTCTTTCTGTACTGTAGGGATCCTATAGTCTATGGTAATTAGGAAGTAAAGAATAGTATTATTTTTTACTTCTAGTCTTCAACAATTAAATATAAAGTAAAACATCAAAACATAAATTTAAATATAAAAATAATACAATCTACAGATAAGGGTGCCATATAAAACTTAGTTGTTGGTTCTGCTTGCATTCTGATGACTTACATTAGAGGAACATTACAATTTCCACTTAGGAGAGAATTCTGCCGGCACCACACAGTTTACTGCATTACACCAGATTCAAAATAAACTGGGACATGCCTTTCTAACCCATCCTGTGCAAAGAAAGAGCACAAGAGAACAGCAATGTTCTTCTGCAACTGTGAATCAAACGTTGCCATTGTGCATGGAAGCATGTGAGGGAAAATAAGTCATTTGGGTTTCCACCCTGTCACTTGGCCATTGAGAATCTCTCCCCACTCACTCCGATGCAGCAGAGCGTCTACCTCACCTCAGGAAATGTCTGTCGGTCCAAGATATAGGACATTATAGCACAGTATAGGCTCTTCGGCCTTCGATGTTGCGCCGACCAGTGGAACCAATCTAATGACCCTCTAACCTAAACTGTTCCAATGTTATCCACATCCAATGACCATTTGAATGCCCTTAAAGTTGGCGAGTCCATTACTACACCATTACACTACCTGTAATTTAACAGGTATGGTCACAGTCAAAAGAGTTTTAACTTCCAGTGGTGGGACGTAAGAAGAACATAAGAAATAGGAGCAGGAGTTGGCCATCCAGCCCTTTGAGCTTTCTTCACCATTCAGTAAGATCATGGCTGATCTGAAATGGATCAGTTCCATTTTCCCGCTTTCTCCCCATAACCCTTAATTCCCTTGTCTATCAGAAACCTACTTTGGGCTGGTGGAGGACATCACCTGGAGGAACAACCCAGCTGTCCAACAGCCAGTGTGGAATGGATTCTTCAGGTCTTGCTTTGAGGCAAAACAAACCATTTGGATTGCAAGAAGATCATTTATCCCAATATGTGATGTGATGCGCCTTGTGTACAACAAGCAGATGATACTTCCTTACAATGGAACAAAGGGTGAGAGAGAGCACTATTGTTCCGTGCCCGTTTCCGGGGATTAATGAATCCAACACTAGGCTGTTGAGGCTCAGCATGGGGCGATCCCTGGAATGATTCAAAATGATCTCCCCCTGAAACTTGTAATAGGTAGTGGAGGAACTCTCCTCCGCCAGGTGGATCATTCAGGGATGCTGCAGACATTTTGCAGATTGATGCTGAAAAATTGCCAGCAGGAATATTGTGGCGTTTTGTAGACTAAACCCACGAGGTCCAACTCGGATAAAGGATCCCCAGATGCAGGATTGCACTGGATCTGGCTGCGATAATCCATCATGTAATTTAACTGCTCTGTGAAATCTAGAACTGGCAGATTCAGGGAAGGATTAACAGGAAACTAATTGTAAAATTACAAGCACGGTGCTAGCTTCCGCTAGAAGTTAAGGATAGAACAGGTAAAGCCTCTGGAGGTGGCTTATTGAAGGTTTCTCTCAGATACGAGAGCCAGAATATGGCAGGGTAGAAATCAGACCAAAGAAAAGGAAGCACGATCTGCATTTATATAGCATCTTTCACAACCTCAGTGCAACCTTGAGCAGTTTACAACAATGAAGAAATTTTGAGTGCGGTCACTGCTGTACTTTGGGCGATGTACAGCGCCAAGCTCCACTAAACACCAACATAATAATGACCAGATAATCTGTTTCAGTGATGTTGTCTGAGGGATGAATATTGGCCAAGACATCAGGGAGAGCTAACATTTTTTTCCCCCCCAATTCTCCTATGGTTGCCTGAGACAGCAGAAAGAGCCTCGGATAAACACGTCTCAGCTGAACAATTGCGACATTAAACTGAGCTTGGCTAAGGCAGAGATAGTGTAAACCTGTTACGTTGTTTACAACTATTTCAATTCATGCACCATTTCATACAGATCCACTCTTTTAAAAAAAAAAGCACATCAGAATAAAACATCAGCTACAAATCGAAAGGAAACTTTGTTCTTGCTGATCTACATCTAAATCCTGCTCTTGATTCTAAAATTTTGATCCTTGCTTGCAAGTCCTTCCCTGGCCTAACTCGCTCCTCCAGTTCGGTATCACTCAGATCTCTGCATTCCTCTAATCCTGGTCTCCTGCGCATCCCTAATTCTAACTGCTCCATCATTGGTGGCCGTGAGCCTAAGTTCTAGAATCTTCTTCCTCAGTTTCTCTACCTCATTTTCCTTTTTTAAGACAGTCCTTTAACCCGACCTCTTTGACCAAGCTTTTGGCCATGTGACTTAACGGGCAGGATTTTACAGCCTCGCTCAGGCGGGATTGAAAATTCCCACCGAGATCAATGGAAATTTCTGATGTCGGACCCTTGCTCGCTCCAATTCTACCACGGAGAATTCTGACTAATTTTTTTTGTGGCAGGCTGTCACATTCAGGTAAATTCTATTCCCCTAAGAGTCGTCATTACTGTTACCGTTGGTTTGACTATTCCAGTGCACTCTCTACTCTCTGTGGAGGTTATCCAAAACTGCCCATACCCTCACTCCCACAGAATCCTCTACGCCCATCACTCTGTGCTCATTGACCCACACTGCATCCTGGTCAAACAACACCTTTATTTTAAAATTCTCAACTATGTTTATAAATCCCTCCACAGTTTTGCCCCGCCCTATCTCTGTAATCTCCTCCAGCCCTACAACCCTCTGAGATCTCTGCCCTCCTCAAGCCTCCAGAATACCTCTGGAGAGAGAGAGAGACCTATTTTTCTGTGCAAGTCACAAATAGCAGACTCCAGAGAGGGGGAGAGAATGACCTCTTGCTTCTTTCAGAACCAAGCAGAAAACTCTTTTTCCCTGTAAACTTAACTCCTCCCATTCACACACAACTCATAGCAATCAAAGTAATTAAAACTCGACTCTGAAACCCCAGGGGAAAAACCAAAAATAAATAAAAATGCATGAATTGAGATCAAAACAAAATTCATCAGCAAAAATCAATTATTCTCCTGCATTCTCATCATAGAGCTGCCTGATGCAGACAAATAGGCACCGCATATACAGAGAATTCTAAACATAGCCCTCACAAGAAACAAGATGAAAATACACTTCTTAAAGTGTATCCTCAATTGTGATTGCTCCACCAACGTTGGCCCTGCTTTCAGTTGCCTGGACCCTAAGCTCTGGAATCCCCTTCCGAGATCCAGAATTTCCGCCCGAGACCCCGTAATTCCCTCTGCATTGTTTCCCCGCTTTAAGACACTCAAAGCTCGTTGTCCATGCTACTAATTGTCTAATCAATTATTCCCCGCCTGCCCTGTTGCTGGGTGTCATATTCCTGTGCCTTGAATGTTTAAATAAAATAATGGGCACTATAGAAATACAAGTTTTATTCTATTAAGATTTGTTGCTGCTTACAACAGGAGTGACTAGAAACGCTGCTCACTTCTCATCTACACCTGCCAGAGTAACTTCTCCCATTCAATCTGAGACGCCGGGCCTGATTTTAACTCTGCGCAAGTGGATGAGTTTTGCATGGATTAAAATCAGGCCATTAAATCTTTTGTCTCTAATGCCCAATGATGATGCCTGACTTGCTGCGCATGCACATCATTTTCAATGTTTACTGCAGGCCTCCAGAATCTGCAGCTTTTTGTTTTAGAAACATGGTTCAATTTCTCATCACAACTTTAAACTTTACCTTCTCAACATAGGGCTGCCATGAAGGTAGTGTGCAATTTGCAGACCAAGCCCTTCTGAACTGTGGCAGAACACACAGTAACATCGAACAAGACTGAATACCTGCATATAACCCTGTGACAAAGTACTAGGAAGATTGTGACAATACTGTGCCTTTAAGAAGTATATTTTCATCATGTTTCTTGTGAGGGCTATGTTTAGAATTCTCTGTATATGCGGTGCCTATTTGTCTGCATCAGGCAGCTCTATGATGAGAATGCAGGAGAATAATTGATTTTTGCTGATGGATTTTGTTTTAATCTCAATTCATGCATTTTTATTTATTTTTGGTTTTTTCTCTGGGGTTTCAGAGTCGAGTTTTAATTACTTTGATTGCTATGAGTTGTGTGTGAATGGGAGGAGTTAAGTTTACAGGGAAAAAGAGTTTTCTGCTTGGTTCTGAAAGAAGCAAGAGGTCATTCTCTCCCCCCCTCTGTTGATCTGCTATTTGTGACTTGCTCAGAAAAATAGATCTCTCTCTCTCCCAAGGTATTCTAGAGGCTTGAAGAGTGGCAGCCCACATACCAGCGGGTAAGCCTCCGTTGTTTACAAACTGATTTTGAAGAAAAATTTAAGTTCACGAGGAATATTGCTTGAATTGAAACTAATAGAGATAGATTAGCAGTTAAGAATTGTATCTTGCCACGTTTAGGTATTTCAATTAATAAAAGTTAAGCTAATTCATTTGTTACAGTTAAACAGTATTGTTAAACATAACGTTTGTTTTGACAAAAGCTTCTTAGTGCATCACACCCAGAATGAAACATCTTGAGCAGGAATTGCTGGCTGCACTTGCCCCAAAATCAGAAAAACCCACCCAAGGTCAACATGCTTTGCATGGGATGCCCCCACACCCGCTATGATTTCCGTGGTAGGCAGAATGGGAAAATTCACCCCCCCCCTCCCCAAACATCTTCACACTAATGCCAAAATTAAAAAAAATAGTTGGGGTCCAGTCTAACTTCATAATATACCATGGCGTGTTTGACCTGGTCCCTAACAAGGTATGGAACTGTTGCTGGAAATGTTAAGAGCAAATAGATAGGAGAATGAATATTACCACAAATTTTTCACAATATTTAAGCATTGTGCTTTACATGCCACAGTACCAGCCGCACAATGATGCCAATATGTACGTAGCAACTCCCCTTGGGGGTGGCACAGTAGTTAGCATTGCTGCTTCAATGCTGTTTGGGACCCAGGTTCGATTCCCAGCTTGGGTCACTATCTGTATGGAGTCTGTATATCCTCCACGTGGGTTTCCTCCAGGAACTCTGGTTTCCTCCCACATTCTGAAAGACGTGCTGGTTAGGTGCAAACAGGTGCTAGACTGTGACAATCAGGGCAATTTCACAGTAACACTTCATTGCAGTGTTAACGTGAGCCTTACTTGTGACTAATAAATAAACTTTAACTTTTAACACCAGGTTTATCTTGGCAGAAAAAAGGGAGTGTTTAACTGGGCACCGGGGACACAGACTCTTTTCAAAGAGCAACACAGCATGGGAAACAGGCCCTTCGGCCCAACGAGCCCGCGCCGCCGTCCTAACGTCTTAATGACATATCCATGACTTTAGGCTATGCCTATTGTGGAAGATTCCCATATGGGGACCAATATAGGGATGATTTGTTACCAATCAGCCTAAGAGCACATTTTTGGGATGTGGGAGGAAACCGGAGCACCCGGAGAAAACCCACGCAACCACGGGGAGAACGCGCAAACTCCCGCAGACACAGGCCCAAATCCATGTGTCTGCACAGCAACAGCGATAGTCTCTGTGCTGTCATGTTGCCCATCAGATGGTCCAGTTTAAGCATACACTAATGACTTGAAGCACTAGGCCACTCCTGAAGCAACATCCAAGAGCAGCCCTCGCACGACCTGCCAAATGCATGCACCTTGTTGGTCAACAAGATGGACCGAATTGCCTGTGGAAACAAATAAGATATTTAGACAGTCCTGCTATATCCCTCTATCTCCAGACCGCTCATGTGCTGTCCAAGAGACCCTTAAACAACCCTAGCGTGCCTGCTCCCACCACCTTACTCGGCAGTGCATTCCACACCCCCACTACCCTTTGTGTGAAAAACTGCCTCTAATATTCGTCTTACACATAGCCCCCCTCACCCTGAGCCCGTGACCCTTCGTTCTATCCATTTCTAATGGTGGAAAAAGCTTACCACCATTTACTCTATCTATACCCCTTATAATCTTATATACCTCTAATAGATCCCCTCTCAGCTGACGTCTTTCAAGGGAAAACAACCCCAGTGTGTTCAACCTTTCCTCGTAAGACAGCCCTTCCATACCAGGCAGCATCCTGGTAAATCTCCTCTGCACTCTCTCCAAGGCCTCCACATCCTTCCGGTAGTACGGCGACCAGAACTGGACACAGTACTCCAAGTGAGGCCTAACCAACGTTCTGTACACTTGCAACATCAGACTCCTACTCTTGTATTCTATACCCCTTCCTATGAAGGCTAACATACCATACGCTTTCTTTATTACATTCTCCACCTGTACTGACACCTTCAGAGACTTGTGAACCTGCACCCCCAGGTCTCTCTGCGTCTCTATACTCCGGATAGTTTTACCTTTTATCCTATAACTCCCCTCTACATTATTCCGGCCAAAATGCCTCACCTCGCATTTATCCGGATTAAATTCCATTTGCCATCTATCTGCCCAATCTACCAGCCTATCTATGTCCTGTTGTATTGCCTGGCACTGCTCCTCAGTACCCACCAATCCAAGCATCTTAGTGTCATCAGCAAATTTGCTGATCACACCACCTACCCCGTCTTCCAAGTCATTTATATAAACCACAAATAGAAGAGGTCCTAGTACTGAGCCCTATGGCACACCACTAGTGACAGACCTCCAGCTGGAAAATGAGCCTTCCACTACTACCCGCTGTCTCCTCCTCCCAAGCCAGTTCTCAACCCATCTACATACCTGGCCCTGTATCCCATGCGCCTTCAACTTTTCTATCAGCCTACCATGAGGAACCTTGTCAAACGCCTTACTGAAATCCATGTAGACGACATCAACGGCTTGTCCTTCATCAACCGTTTTTGTCACCTCTTCAAAAAAATTCCACTAGATTCGTAAGGCACGACCTCCCCTTAACGAAGCCATGCTGCGTATCCCTGATCAGATCGCAGCGCTCCAGATGCTCATACATCCTGTCCCTGAGGATCCTCTCCATTAGCTTACCTATAACTGAAGTCAAGCTCACCGGCCTACAGTTCCCTGGCTTATCCCTCTGACCCTTTTTAAACAACGGTACTACATTTGCAATCCTCCAGTCCTCTGGGACCTCCCCTGTGTCCAAAGAAGAGACAAAGATTTGCGTCAGAGGCCCAGCAACGTCATCTCTCACCTCCCTTAGCAGCCTGGGGTAAATGCCATCAGGCCCCGGAGCTTTATAAGTCTTTATGCTGCCTAAAAGCCCCAACACCTCTTCCCTCGTAATGATTATTTCCTTTATTATTATTTCCTTTATTATTTATTATGATTATTGAACAGTCCTCAAATTTCTCAAAACCGGCACCAGACATCAGGCCCCTCTCCCGCGTGAATACCGACGCAAAGTATTCATCCAGGATCTCCCCCATTCCCTCAGGCTGTAAGCATAGTTCCCCTCCTCTGTCCCTGAGAGGTCCAATCTTCCCTCTAACCATCCTTTTTCTCCTTACATAGGAGTAAAATGCCTTAGGATTTTCCTTAATCCTACCTGCCAAAGCCATTTCGTGGCCCCTTTTTGCCTTTCTGACACCCCTTTTAAGATCCCATCTACACTCTCTATATTCTTCCAGCGCTGTCTCTGTCCCTAGTTGCCTGGATCTAACGTACGCCTCCCGCTTCTGCCTGACCAAGTCCTCAATATCCCTAGTAACCCACGGTTCTCTATTAGGATGCTCTGAACAGCAAACACACAGAAACAATGCTTGTGACTCAAACAGGTTAAAAGAATGCAGCGATTTGAAACATGAGCATTTGTCTTACCTTCCTGGGGCTGTCCACATAGTTGGGAGTGATGGCAACATTTGTCCCAGAATGTGGAGCACTGTCAGAGGCTGGGCCAGCACCTTTCCCAGAATGCACTGCGGCTTGCTGCTCCTCAAAACTCCTACAAGCAAATTAGAAGAGAAATACGTTCACAAATTCATTTATAAAGCAGACGGTAACATGGCAGCAGTGCTGAATGAACCTTGTAGCTGAGATTCTGAGGCAGGGTGAGCACCAATTTCATCCAGAATCCCTTTAATATCAGTGTGTGGATTCTGAGCTTCTCCTCACTGTGTCGTTATAAGGGTCATCATTCTGGGGGACTATCACCGACCAGAAACTGAACTGGATCAGTCATATAAGTATTGTGGTAGGTTAGGAGGCTGTGAATTCTGTGGTATGTAACTCAGCACCTGCTTTCCCCAAAGCCTGTCCATCACCTACAAGGTACAAGTGATGGAACAGCCTGCTCTGCTCTGGGTGAGTGTTCCATCACTTGTGCCTTGTAGGTGACGGACAGGCTTTGGGGAAATCAGGTGGTGAGTTACATACCACAGAATTCACAGCCTCCGAACCTACCACAATACTTCTACTCTGGATGAGTGCAGCTCAAACAACACTCAAGAAGCTCAATACCATCCAGAAAAAAGCAATTTGCTTGATTAGCACACCACCCAAAAACACACACGTCCTCCACTGCTGACAAACACTGGAGGCAATGTGTACCGTCACAGAGACCAGGCATTAGATCCAGGGACGGCAATTCAACAGCCAGTAAAGATGAGGTAGTGGGGTTAAAGAGGAGATTAATGCAATGATAAGAAAGGACATTAGTCCAAACAATACGAAATGTGTGTGTGTGGAGCTGCGGAACTCTAAAGGACTAAAATCATTAGTGGGAGCTGTGTACAGATCACCAAAGAATAGCAGTGAGATTGGGGATGGCATCAAGCAGGAAATTAGAGACGTGTGCAGTAAGGGTACAGCAGTTATTATCAGTCTGCATATTGATTGGGCTCACTAAACTGGTAGCAATGTGATGGAGGAGAATTTCCTGGAATGGATAAGAGATGGTTTACTCAACCAATCTGTTGGTGAGAACAGGCCATCCTAGACTGGGTATTGTGTAATGAGGGGATTAATTAGCAACTTTGCAGTGTGAGATCTTTTGGGGAAGAATGGTCATAAAATTCTTCATTAAGATAGAGAGTGACAGTTAAATTTGTGATTAGGATCCTGAACTTAAGGAAAAGCTGACCTTGATGGTATGAGATGTGCATTGGCTAGGATAAGTTGGCAAAGAATATTTAGGGGGTTGACAGTGGATAGGCAAGGGCAGACATTTAGAGAATCCATGGATGATCTTTGGATGAACTTTGACAACCATACATCCTGTCTGGAGTAACAGTAAAACAGGAAAGGTGGCTCAACAATGGCTAACAAGGGGAACCAGGGACATGTTGAAGCCAAAGAGAAGGTACATAAGTTGACCAGGAAAAGCAACAAAATGAGAACTGGGAGAAATTTAAAATCCAGCAGAAGACAAAGGATTTAATTTGGAAAAAGAAAATAGAACGAGAGCAGGCTTGCAGGAAACATAAAAACTGACTGCATAAGTTTGTACTGATACGTGAAGAGAAAAAGACTGGTGAAGACAAATGTCGGTCCCTTACACTTAGAATTACAATGGGCAACAAAGAAACGGTAGGCCAGCTGAACAAATACCCTGGATCTGTCCTCACTATGGAGGACACAAATAACCTTCCAGAAATACTAGGAGACAAAGGGTCGAGCATGAAGGAGGAACTGCAGGAAATCCTTATTAGTCAAAAAATTGTATTCGGGAAATAGTTTGGATTAAAACCTGATAAATCTAGAACCTGATGTTCTGCATCCCACAGTACTAAAGGAAGTGGCTCTAGAAATAGCGGACTCATTGGTAATCATTTTCCAGCATTTTATAGACTCTGGTCCAACGAATTGAAGTGCAGCTAATGCAACCACACTTTTTAAAAAAGGAGGCAGAGAGAAAACAGGGAATTTTAGACCGGTCAGCCTGACATTGGTGGTGAGAAAAATGCTGGAGTCAATTTAATAATTGAGCATTTGGGAAGTAGTGACAGGATTGGTCCAAGGATTCACTGAAGGGAAATGGTGCTTAACAAATCTTCTGGAATTTTGAGAAGATGTGACCAGTAGAATGGACAAGGCTGAACCAGTGGATACTGTGTACCTGGACTTTCAAAAGGCTTTTGACGAGGTCCCACACAAGAGATGAGTGAGCAAAGTTAAAGCTCATGGTATTAGGGGTAATGTATTGATATGGACAGAGAACTGATTGGCAGACAGAAAGCAGGGTGGGAATAAATGGGTCCCTTTCAGGGTACCTGTCAATTACTAGTGGGGTACTGTAGGGTTCAGTGCTGGGACCACAGCTAATCACATCGCGACACTTGAAAAATTTTCAATTATTGAAAAATAATTTTCAAAAATAAATTTTCTCAAAAAAAATCTTCTTTTGTCCTAATGATTACCATCACAAATAAAGCATATTGCTTTTTCAGCTGGCGACAAGTATGAACTCTTGAAGAAAACTACCTCTCTTCTTACCCGAGTTACATAGAATGATGAAATTAAAGGTATCTCTCCAATGGAGTAATTAAGACTTGATTTCGACACTATCTTGCTCAACATAGTTGTTCTATTTTACAGCTTGAGTGAATCCAGTAAGAACTCATCCAGTTGAAGCAAAGAATGTTTGACTGTCTCTTGGAGCATTTGAATGGTGTTGCAGGCTCGATGGGCTGAATGGCCTACACCTGCACCTGGTTTCTATGTGACTAACTCCTGTGTAACCAGGAAACTCAATACAAAGGAGATCTCACCTCTGGTTGGCCTCCATCTCCAACAAAGCTGACAAAGCAGACGTTCCCTTCTTCCCGAGAGGTGGGCCGGTGGGCTCAGTGGGATAGTTTGAGATGGGCCCCGTCACCTGCAGCCCTTTAATGGGAACGCCCTTCTGAAAGGTGAATAGGAAAACCTGCATGAGTTACATTCCATTGTGTTCATGAGCAGCTCAAAGCCAGCCTCTTCCCCCTCCCCGGGAGTCAATGCCAGCCTCTTCCCCCTCCCCGGGAGTCAATGCCAGCCTCTTCCCCCTCCCCGGGAGTCAATGCCAGCCTCTTCCCCCTCCCCGGGAGTCAATGCCAGCCTCTTCCCCCTCCCCGGGAGTCAATGCCAGCCTCTTCCCCCTCCCCGGGAGTCAATCCCAGCCTCTCCCCCCTCCCCGGGAGTCAATCCCAGCCTCTCCCCCCTCCCCGGGAGTCAATCCCAGCCTCTTCCCCCTCCCCGGGAGTCAATCCCAGCCTCTCCCTCTCTGAGGATCAATCTCAATAAATAGAGGAAAACAAAAGGGTAAGAGGAATGTTCCAGAAGTCTGATTTACAAAAGTCTTATGCAGGTACTTCCCAGACAAGATCAAAATAATTTTCAATCTTCCATAGTGTTAAATATTTTATATTCTGATCCATCACAATGTTCTCATACTGTGGGGCAGAGCAATGAGCAGATAGAAAACAGATCCTCCACTGTAAAGCTACAATCTGGTAGGCCCACCTATCACAATACATAAAAATCATTTTACATCTTGATTCACTTCAAAATCTCACTTCCGTGAGCAACTTAAATCTTTTTTGATTTAAGATCCGTGCTCTTATGCAGTCTGTAACAGATAATTGGCCTAGAAATGCCACTATGCTCTCCTAACTCCTAAACATGGCACCAGGCTAAAACTAATCATATGATTTATCTAAAATTATAAATTTACACAGATCCAGTGAGATAGAGCAAATTATTGACAGCCCAGTGCTTCAAAGGAATTAAAAACACCCCACCTTCTATAAACACCCCACTGTCTGGGTTACCAGTTGCTCCACTGAAAAAAGAAGATGCATTCTCACCCGTATGATCCTGTCGGAACGATGCCTTCTCCGGATTCGGTTCAAACCCTCCACAAACCGGATGAAGCCGTCCTGCAGCTGCCACTCCTCCTGGTCAGAGCGCAGCTTCTCCCCGTAGACGTCACAGCGGCTCTCTCCCTCCATGATCCGTTTTGTAGCCGTTACGCAGGCTGGCAACAACAGGAACCTGGTTCGCCAGAACTTCAAGGATTCGATCAGGCTGTCAAGCAGCAACCCAAGTGAATTTACCCAGTGCTGTCAGCCTCTTACTCACAACAGCAACTTACAAAGTACCTTTAACATAGCACATATATCCGAGGTTGTTCCACAAGACGGTTGTTGGACTAAATTTGACAGCAAGATGCACAGGGTGACATCAGGACGAGAGGCCAAAAGGCTCAAAGAGGTGTTTTTTAAAGAATGTTTTAAAGGTAGAGAGAGGGGCAGGGAGGCTCAGAGAGAGAATTCCAGAGCTCCTGTTCGAGATACACAGCATGCCAACCAATGGTGGAGCGATTAAACTGAGGGATGGTCAAGAGCCCAGAATCGGAGGATACAGAGATCCTGAGGATTGGAAGATACAAAGACAGGAAGGGGCAAGGCCAGAGATTGCAATGAACTTCAGGGCTGGAAGAATGCTGGAATAATCCCAACTGGAGTGAGGTGAATCTTACTGAGATATCTGCTCCTGGTCTGGTCCAGCTGACTCCCCAATCACACACAATCTTGCACATAGCTGATAATATGTAAAACCCTTTGAGTATAAACCTGTAGTAGGTGCATACAACATTCCCCAGTGCCCTCTCTCTCCAGCCGTATGGCAGTGCGAGCCCGGAACACAGTTATATTCTGGAGCTCCTGTGTCAATTGACACAGCGTCAGTGTTACTCTTATGCCAATGGATCTGGAAAAGAAGTCAGAGCCCTGGTGGGGGTTTATTGATGGGATGGGGAGATGCGTACCTGAAATCCTCGGAGCCTGACGAGCAGATGTACTGATCCAGGTAATTCCATTTGTACTCCTCCAGCCGCTCGTGGGAGAACTCTACCCAGCAGGAGACAAACTCAGTGCTGGAGTGCGGTGGGCAGAGGCTGTAACTGTACTGAATCTGAGCAGACTCATAAGGATACCTGATCCAGACCAAAGAAAGCAGCAGTCAAGAGGCAGCACACAGTTATAGCTCCCACCTTCTGCAATCACAGAATCTCTACAGTGCAGCAAAGACCATTCGGTTCATTGTATATGTCTCTCAGATAGGGTGTCTTACCCAGACCCTCTTCTCACCCTATCCCTATAACCCCAAACATTTCCCGTGGCTAATCCATCGAACCTACACATCTTGGGGGACATTAATGGGGAAATTTTAGCATGACCAATCCATCTAACCAGCACATCTTTGGAGTGTGGAAGAAATCAGAGCACCCAGAGGAAACCCACGCAGACATGGGGAGAATGTGCAAACTCCACACAGACAGTCACCCAAGGCCAGAATTGAACCTGGGTCACTGGTGCTGTGAGGTAGCAGTGCTAACAACTGTGCTATTGAACTACACCAATTCATTCCTTTTCCCTGTTCCCTCACCATGAAACACTCGCAGAAAGGGGAAGAGGTCAATGTGATTTTAGAAACAGCATAAAATACACAGGCTGAAAGCCATCATTTCCTTTGATTCCTCACTTCCAAAACTCATTTCCATCCTAAAAAGGTGCAGACTTCAAGATCTCAAGAGAAAGCATTCTTTTTCAGATATAATTTCCTTCGGAAGTTCGTGTTGATCTAATTTGCAGTTGTCTCTGGGCCTGCCAGAGTTACACAGCAAGCCATCGCCCTGCTCCACTCTGTGTGGAAGCAGAGCCCACTCCCCACCAACTCCCAGCCTCCTCCCCGAATCAAAGAATCTGTCCCAAAGTAACTGCTGAAGTCTCTGCTGTCTGTGTCACTTTACTGTCACAGTTTCCACCAAAATTACACCCTTTTTTAAAAAAGGGTTGCAGCTATACAGCCACATCTCTCAGCAACATCTGAAACAAGATCCTACAGATAACAGAGCAATGTGGTGTCGGCGCAGACTGAGATATCTCAGAGAGCATTGCGGGATTGTTTAAGCCCAGTTGGAGCACTGGAAAAAAGGAAGAGCTTCTGATTAGAAAGATGGCACATCTGACAAGGCAGCGTTCCCTCAGTGCGACACCAAAGGTTTGGCCAGAATCAAGCGCTCCCCCAGTGCCGTGTGGGACTTGAACTGAAACCTTTAAGATGTAGCACTGCTGCCTCACAGCATCAGGAATCTGGTTCAATTCCTGGCCTGGGTGACTATCTGTGTGGAGCACTTTCTCCCTGTATCTGCGTGGGTTCCCTCCGTCTACTCCAGTTTCCTCCCACAGTCTGAAAGATGTGCTGGTTAGGGTGCATTGGTCGTGCTAAATTCTCCCTCAGTGTACCTGACCAGGTGCTGGAATGTGGCGACAAGGGGATTTTTACAGAAACTTTATTGCAGTGTTAATGCAAGCCTACTTGTATTAACACATGTAATGCAACACATATTCATAATTATTTGAAAAAAATCCGTATCATGGGGCAATTAAACAGATCATTAAAGTATCAAAGAATGTTTAAAAAATTCGCACCTCAACCACGTACAAATAAACATTGATGAAGGAGCAGAGCTCCAAAAGTTCATGATTACCAAATAAACCTGTTGGACTTTTAACTATGCCAAGACTTACTGCACCCACCCTAGTCCAACACCAGTATCTCCACATCAAACAAACATTGTTCTCCTCTATTAATGTCTCAAAGGAAAAAAAATAGCTTCTTATAACTTCATAAGGATGCCAATCATGCAAAGTCAATACTTCTCTGCACCTGAGTAAACAAATTCACTCAATATTTTTGATGAGTCTGGGCTGCCTTTGAAGTTTCGATGGTTCTGCATATTGTGTATACTGGGTAAATGGGCATAGAAAGGTTATTCTTTAGCATGGAATTGATAAGAGATCATGGGGCTTGAGTGTAGGATATGAGTTAACACTGAGTTTGCCTGGAGGTGACATGGGTGTTGGGTAGGAAAGTGATGGATGTGGGAGGTGAGAATAGAGGGCCTAAAACATAACCAACTGACAAGGACAAAGTCCTAAAGAACCAAGGTGGACCTTTAAACAGCCCCTATTGACATTTGGCTGCCCCGTGGTTGCTTTTTAATCTGTTTTTGGGATCAATGGGACAAACCTGGGCAAAGTATTGGAGAGAATTATTAGGGATAGGATTTATAGTTATTTAGAGAGAAATGAATTGATTGGGGATAGTCAGCATGATTTTGTGAAGGGTAGGTCGTGCCTTACTAACCTTATTGAGTTTTTTGAAAAAGTGACCAAAGAGGCGGATGGGGGTAAGGCAGTTGATGTGGTATATATAGAACAGAACAGCGCAGAACAGGCCCTTCGGCCTTCGATGTTGCGCCGACCAATTAGGAAAAAGCAGTGACCCTCTAACCTAAACCATTCCCTTTTCATCCATAAACTTATCTACTAACCTCTTAAACGCCACCAAACTTGGCGCATCTATAACTGACGCAGGCAAGGCATTCCATACCCTTACCACCCTCTGGGTAAAGAACCTACCTCTGACATCTGTCCTAAAACCACCACCCCTTAATTTAAAGCTATGTCCCCTCGTGCTAGCTTTCTCCATCCTAGGAAAAAGGCTATCACTGTCCACCCTATCTAAACCTCTAATCATCTTATATGTTTCAATAAGATCTCCTCTTAGCCACCTTCTTTCTAATGAAAACAACCTCAAATCCCTCAGCCTCTCTTCATAAGACCTGCCTTCCATACCAGGCAACATCCTGGTAAACCTCCTCTGTACCCTCTCCAATGCCTCCACATCTTTCTTATAACGCGGGGACCAGAACTGTACACAATACTCCATATGGACTTTAGTAAGGCGTTAGATAAGGTGCCCCATGGAAGACTTCTGCAGAAAATGCAGATGTATGGGATTGAGGGTGATTTAGCTAATTGGATTAGGAATTGGCTAGCAGATAGAAGACAGAGGGTAGTGGTTGATGGAAGATATTCATCGTGGAGTTCGGTTACTAGTGGAGTACCTCAGGGATCTGTTTTGGGGCCCCTGCTGTTTGTAATTTTTATAAATGATCTGGATGAGGGTATTGAGGGATGGATTAGTAAATTTGCGGATGACACCAAAGTCGGAGGAGTGGTAGATAGTGAAGAGGGGTGTTATAGTTTGCAGAGAGACTTGGACAAGTTGCAGAGCTGGGCCGAGAGGTGGCAAATGGAGTTTAATGTGGAAAAGTGTGAGGTAATTCACTTTGGCAGGAATAACAAATGTGTAGAGTATAGGGCTAATGGTAGGACTCTTAATAGTGTTGATGAACAGAGGGATCTTGGTGTATATGTGCATAGATCCTGAAAGTTGGCAATCAAGTCGATAAGGTTGTTAAGAAGGCATATGGAGTCTTAGCTTTTATTGGTAGGGGGATTGAATTTCGGAGCCGCAACGTCATGTTGCAACTGTACAAAACTCTAGTGCGGCCACACTTGGAGTATTGTGTGCAGTTCTGGTCCCCACATTATAAGAAAGATGTGGAGGCATTGGAAAGGGTACAGAGGAGGTTTACCAGGATGTTGCCTGGTATGGAGGGCAGGTCTTATGAAGAGAGGCTGAGGGATTTGAGGTTGTTATCGTTAGAAAGGAGGCGGCTAAGAGGGGATCTTATGAAACATATAAGATGATTAGAGGTTTAGATAGGGTGGACAGTGATAGCTTTTTCCTAGGATGGAGAAAGCTAGCACGAGGGGACATAGCTTTAAATTAAGGGGTGGTAGTTATAGGACGGATGTCAGAGGTAGGTTCTTTACCCAGAGCGTGGTAAGGGTATGGAATGCCCTGCCTGCGGCAGTTGTAGATGCGCCAAGTTTGGTGGCGTTTAAGAGGTTAGTAGATAAGTTTATGGAGAAAGGGAATGGTTTAGGTTAGAGGGTCATTGCTTTTTCCTAATTGGTCGGCGCAACATCAAAGACCGAAGGGCCTGTTCTGCGCTGTAATGTTCTATGTTCTATCTACCCCACCCTTGCCTCCCTGGAGACAAAATGGTGTGCAAAGGAGCACTTTACACTGAAGCTGGTCTACTGAGTCAGGAAACTTCTCCACTCAAACTAACTGTCTTGGTTAAAAAAAAAATCTGGCCATTTATTTCAAAAATCTGCCCATTATAGAATCTGGACAGTGCAGGAGGCCATTTGGCCCATCAAACCTGCACCAACTCTATAACAGAGTACCTTATGTAGGTACATTCCCTCACCCTATCCCCAAAATCCCAAAAATTCACCACGGGTAATCCATCTAATTTAGACATCTTTGGAGACTAGGAGACAATTTAGCATGATCAATCCACCCAACCAGTACATCTTTGGACTGTGGGAGGAAACCGGTGAACCGGGTGGAAATTCACAGACGGGGCAGAATGTTTGCGGAGTTTGCACAATCATCAAAAGCCGGAATTGAACCCGAGTCCCTGGTGCTATGAGGCAGCAGTGATAAAGACTGGATTTCCCATGAGGGAAACATCCTCCGAACATTTACTTTGCCAAGCCCCTCAGACCAAAAATATTCCAATAACATCACTTCTCATTCTTCTAAAGCAATGAATATGGGTCCAATCTGCTCAACTGTTTATAAGATAAGCCCTTCAATCCAATGATCAGCCTTATCAACCTTCTGTGAACCAACTGCCATGTGAGTATATCCCTCCTGCGAGTGCTGTCTCAATAACGCCCTGCACAGCTGTAGCAAGAATTCCCTCCTTCTATACCCCCTTGTAACAAAGGACAATATTCCATTTGTCTTCTCAATTACTTGTTGAACCCGCATGCTGACTTGTGATTTGTGTACAATGACACCCAGATCCCTCTGTGCTTCAGCACTCTAAACTCTCTCGCTATTTAAATAATGCTCTGCTTTTCTATTCTTCCTACCAAAGTGGACAAGTTCGCATTTCCCCAAATGATATTCAACCTGTCAGATCGTTGCACGCTCACTTTCCCTATCTATATCCCTTTGTAGACTCCCTGGGCTGGATTTTCCTGACGGACATGCCCCAAAACCAGAAAATCTTGCCTGAGGTCCGTAGACCTTTCTACAATCCGCCCTGCCCCCTCTCCAATTCCCGTGGCAGGCGGAATAGGAAAATTCACCTCTTTGCGTCCTCTTTACAGCTTGTTTTCCTGCCTATCGTTGTTTCATTAGCAACAGTGACAACAATACTGCCGTTCCTTCAAAGTCATTCATACAGATTGTCAACAGGGGAGGCCCCAGCAGATCCCTAGGGGTCACCAGAGTTTGCCAACCTGAAGATGACTCACTAACCTGGCTAATATATCTCTGCACAATACCTCAGGCATGACTGTGTAAGGATGCAGAGCAACCATAAAGCAAGGCACCAGGGAAAAGTGCACAAAGCTGGGTGATAATACAATTCAAATACAGGTGGTAAATTTCTTGAGTGGATCCCCAAAGTCATGGAGGTTGCTAAATAAATGCAATTTATTTTGCTCATTTTGTTTTAGATATTTTACAGTTTTGATGTTTAAGAGCAGTGATCCAGTGATGAACTGATTTGGTCTCGGTGAATACTTAGCCAAACTCTTCACTGCTGAGGATGCTGGAGCTTGTATCTGCTCCTATCAAACCCGCTTATAAAACCAGGTCACAGATCTCTGCGACACCCAGATGGCACCCATCACTGTGCTGCCTCAGGTTGGGCTAGTTAAACACTCGAGGCACACTCTCATTTACAAACCTGTGCTCTTTGTCTTACTTCAAAGAAACAAAATAGCGGCAAACCGTGCATCCCATCTTGATTAAACTATCCAAACCCCAGCCCCGTGACTGGTAGCATTCACTCACTCCACACTTACTTGGGAAGGTAGCGTGTGACGGTTATAATCTTGTCTTTTAAGCAGACCTTATGAAAGGTGCGCCCCATACTCAGCCAATAGGCAGTCTCCTCCTCCTCTAGCTTGTTCCGAGACACCAGGCCTGTGGACACAGACACCATACCAGTCACTGAGAAGCAGCACACAGGCATTTCAGAACTACAACAAGCGTTTATAAAATCATGAGGGGCACAGATAAGGTGAATAGCCACGGTCTTTTCCCCAGGGTAGGGCAGTCCAAAATTAGACGGCAGGGGTTAAGGTGAGAGGGGAAAGGTTTAAAAGTGACCCGAGATGCAATTTCTTCACACAGTGGGTGGTGAGTGTCTGGATTGAGCTGCCAGAGGTGGTGGTAGAGGCAGGGACAATACATTTGAACAGGTACACGGGTGGGAAAGGTTTAGAGGAATATGGGCCAAATACAGGCAAATGGAACTAGTTCAGTTTAGGAATCCTGGTTAGCATGGACAAGTTGGGCCGAAGGGCCTGTTTCCACGTTGCATATCTTCATAACTTTAAGTAAAGCTGACCTGAAAGGATCTTTCAAATATAGCATGGTCAGTGTTAACTCACTGCTGAAATCCCAATGTCTTGCTGACTGGCCTCTACTACAGTGATCCACTACAGAGACTAGTTAGGTCCCAGAGACCGATAATGGTCACAAAAACTTGTAGGTATGGCTTTGCTAATGGTCTATGTGCTGACCTCCAGCTCACAGCTTGGCTTTGCATTCGCTTTGTCACAAAGACAGGAAGTTCGGGGGATCATACACTTTCCTTCACTCAAAGAAAGTGGCCAATGACGGAACAGGATGAGGAATTAATAATTGAGCTAGTCGAGTCTGTTCCACCATTCACTGGGATCATGGCTGATCCAGGACTTTAACCACATCGTCATCTTTCTCCACATTCTACAGGGCCTTAGTGAGACCATACCTGGAAATATTGTGTGCAGTTTTAGTCCTTACCTGAGGAAGGGTGTTCTTGTTATAACGGAGATGCAGAGAAGATTTACATAGAAACTAGAAATGAGAGGAGGCCATTCGGCCCTTCGAGCCTGCCTTGCTGTTCATTTCGATCATGGCTGATCATCAAATTCAATTTCTTGATTTCCCCCCTTACCTCCATATCCCCTGATCTCTTGAGACTCAAGTGCTATATCTAATTGCTTCTTGAAATCAGAAAATGTTCCGGTTTCAATTACTTTCTGTGGGAGTGAATTCCACACAGTTACCACCCTCTGGATGAAGAAATGTCTCCTCACCTCAGTTCTTATCCTCAAACTCTAACCCGTAGTTCTAGACTCCATCACCACCGGGAACATTCTTTCTGAATCCAACCTGTCTAACCTATTAGAATTTTATAAGTTTCTATGACATTCCCTCTCACTCTTCACAACTCCAACGAATATAATTCTAACCAGCTTAGTCTCTCCTCACATGACACACCTGCCTTCCCAGAACCAGCCTAATTCCTGGTTGGGGGGACGGACGTACAGAGAGATCGAGTTGGTTAGGATTGTATTTGCTGGAGTTTGGAAGAATGATCTTATAGAAACTTATAAAATTCTAACAGGATTCAACGGGGGTAGATGCAGGAAGGATGTTCCCCATGGTGGCGGATCCAGAAGCAGGAGGTCACAGTCTGAGGATAACGGGGAGATGTTTAGACTGGAGACGAGGAGAAATTTCTTCATCCAGAGAGAGATGAATGTGTGGAATTCACTACCACAAAAAGCAATTAGAACAAAGAAAATAACAGCAAAGGAACAGGCCCTTTGGCCCTCCAAGCCTGCACCAACCATGCTGCCTGACTTAACTAAAACCTTCTATCCTTCCAGGGACCACATCCCTCTATTCCCATTCTATTCACGTACTTGTCAAGACGTCCCTTAAAAGTCACTATTGTATCTGCTTCCACTATCTCCTCTGGCAAAGGGTTCCAGACACCCACTACTCTCTATGTAAAACTCTGCCTTGTACATCTCCTTTAAACCTTGCCCTTCACAGCTTAAATTTATGCTCCCCAGTAACTGACTCTTCCACCCTGGGAAAAGGCTTCTGATTATCCACTATCCATGCCTCTCATCATCTTGTAAACTTCTACCAGGTCTCCCCTCAACTCCTGTCCCTCCGGTGACAACAAACCAAATTTCTCCAACCTTCTTCATAGCTAATGCCCTCCACACTAAGCAACATCCTGGTAAATCTTTTCTGTATCCTCTCCAAAACTTCCACATCCTTCTGGTAGTGTGGCAATCAGAATTGAATACTATATTCCAAGTGCGACCTATCTAAGATTTTATAAAGCTGCAATGTGACTTGCCAATTTTTAAACTCAATACTCTGGTCGATAAAGACAACATGCCATATGCCTTCTTGAGCCAAAACATTTTCTGATTTCTGAAGCAGTTAGATATAGCACTTGGGGTGAAGGAGATTAAAGGACTGGGGTAAAGGTGGGATCAGGCTATTGAGTTGGATGATCATAATGAATGAAGGAACAGGCCCGAAGAGCTGAATGGTCTCCTCCTGCTCCAATTTCCTGTATTTCAACATAACAAGGGGAAGCGACTTTTGGGAGTGGGGGTGCAGCTGGTAAAGAGTCAGTGGGACCTCTCGATGGAGATGGGAGTCTTTATGCAACCTCAGGACAAGTCAATGAAAGGGTGATTACAGACTGTCCCAAACAAAGCAAACATTTCCCTCTCTGCTTTAAAGTGGTGGTCCATCACAAGGGCTCTTACAGTAGGGTCTTTTTATGCCAAACCCATCTTTCCACAAAGACTGGGCATGGTTCCAAGTCACTTCCTATATCCCTGCCCAACATATATCCTCCTCCTTCAAGGCAGCCTTCAGGAGCAGTTCAGAGAATGTATCTGCAATAGTTTCCTTGAACAGTACGTAATAGAACCAACAAGAGAGCAAGTTATCTTCGATGTGGTCCTGTGTAATGACACAGGAATAATTAATGATCTTGCTGTTAGAGATCCTCTCAGAAGAAGCGATTACAGTTTGGTTGAATTTAAAATACAGATGGAGCATGAGAAAGTAAAATCCAATATCAGTAAATAAAGGAGACTACTGAGGGATGAGGGATTGGCTAAGGTAGACAGGGAGCAACAACTTTATGGTGGGACAATTGAGGAACAGTGGAGGACTTTCAAAGCAATCTTTCACAGTGCCCAGCAAAAGTATACACCAGTGGTAAGGAAGGACTGTAGAAAGAGAGATAATCAGCCATGGATATCTAAGAAAATGAAGGAGGGTATCAAATTGAAAGAAAACACATACAAAGTGGCAAAGTGGCTGCGCAGAGGGACCTGGGTGTCCTTGTGCAGGAATCGCAAGGAGTTGGTTTTCAGGTACAGCAATTGATTAAGAAGGCAAATGGAATTTTATCCTTCATTGCTAGAGGGATGGAGTTTAAAAACAGTGAGGTTATGTTGCAGCCGTATAAGGATTTAGTGAGGCCATACCCGGAGTACTGTGTACGGTTTTGGTCTCCTTACTTGAGAAAGGATAGACTGGCACTGGAGGAGGTGCACTAGGTTGATTCCGGTTTGGTTTCTGAGGAGAGACTGAGTAGACTGGGGATATACTCATTGGAGTTAGAAGAATGAGGGGAGATCTTATAGAAACACATAAGATTATGAAGGGAATGATAAGATAGAAGCAGGGAAGTTGTTTCCACTGGCAGTTGAAACTAGAACCAGGGGCATAGCCTCAAAATAAGGGAAAGCAGATATAGGACTGAGTTGGGGAGGAACTTCTTCATACAAAGGGTTGTGAATCTGTGGAATTCCCTGCCCAGTGAAGCAGTTGAGGCTCGCTCACTGAATGTTTTTAAGACAAGGATAGACAAGTTTTTGAAATTTAAGGAATTAAGGGTTATGATGAGTGGGCGGGTAAGTGGAGCTGAGTCCACAAAGATCAGCTGTGATCTAATTGAATGACAGGGCAGCAGAGGCACTGAAGGCTGTTCATCCGTGAGGATATCATAGCTCAGTCCAATCCTGCACTTATACAAGCAACTTGCAGACCATATTCACTGGGTAGAGATCACAGGCAGTAAAAGCTCCATCACTGTCCTTCACTGGGGACACGGTGGGCAACTCCAGTGTCGAGGGGAAATACGTGAAAACATTAGCAAACTCGTATGACTGCCCTGGACACCTCAGTGGCATACCGTCACACTCAACGACCAACACAAAGCTCCAGCTCGATAACCAGACCACATACTCCTTACCCCGGGTGTAGAGGGGGCTGCTGCTGAGAGGGGCCGAGGCTGCAGGGTTAGACAGCTTGTTCTTGGTCTGCACTATAATCTGGTAGCCCTGCATGAGACGCTGGCAGATAAACTCCTCAAACACCTGCTGGGCTGTCAGGACTGGCCCGTCCTCATCCCGCCTACAAACAAGCAGAAGAACGATGTCAGAAAGTGCAGCAACATTGAGTTTGGATCAAACCATCAATAACAAATACAATTTGTTAATTACAATCAATAACAAATAGCAAATACAAAAGGAGATGTCAGGGGTAGGTTTTTCACTCAGAGGGTGGTGAGTGAATAGAACCGACTGCCGTCGGAGGTTGTTGAGGCAAACTCACTGGGGTCTTTTAAGAGACTTCTGGATGAGTATATGGAAAATAGGATAGGGGGTTATAGATAGGTCTGTGGATTGGTAGATGTGATCGGCGCAACTCGTGAGCCGAAGGGCCTGTTTGTGCTGTATTGTTCTATGTTCTACGTTTAACAACGCAGTTATCTCTTCACACATTGACTGAAGGTCCAGGTCTATACCTCACCCCATGGTGTCTGTTCCAAACGATAATCCACCTGTAAAGCTGTAAGCTGCTGTAATGAGTGTTTACATTTTCCAAAAATATTCTCTTTTGTTCAAAGCACAAACTAATTTCTCATTAAACTCCAGTGCACAGTTTGCTTTCATTTATATTTTACCAACTCACCTGCTTACTTTCACTTTAAGCACATTTTGCATCATTCAACAGGCAGCAAAGCATAGAAAATCTCAACCCCTTTCCCCCACTCCCCAAACCTTCTCCCCCTCCTGAAACTCCACTCCCCCAAACCCCCTCCCCTTCCCGAAACCCCACTCCCCAAACCTTCTCCCCCTCCTGAAACCCCCAACATCCTCCCTTCCCCAAATCCCACTCCCCCTTCCCCCATTCCCCAAACCTCCTCCCCCTCTCCAAACCCCACTCCCCCAAACCCATTCCCTAAACCTCCTCCCCCACTCCCCTAAACAGAGGGTGTTCCCTAAACAGAAGACAGAGGGTGGTGGTTGATGGGAAATATTCAACCTGGAGTGCAGTTACAAGTGGTGTACCTCAAGGATCTGTTTTGGGGCCACTGCTGTTTGTCATTTTTATAAATGACCTAGATGAGGGTGTAGAGGGTTGGATTAGTAAATTTGCTGACGATACCAAAGTGGGGGGAGTTGTAGACAACGAGGATGGATGTTACAGTTTGCAGAGGGACATAGATAGGTTGCAGAGCTGGGCCGTGAGGTGGCAAATGGAATTCAATACGGATAAGTGTGAGGTGATTCACTTTGGTAGGAATAACAGGCATATGAAATATAGGGCTAATGGAAGGACCCTTAATAGTGTTGTCGAGCAGAGGGATCTTGGGGTACAAGTACATAGCTCTTTGAAAGTTGGCACCCAGGTTGATAAAGTTGTTAAGAAGGCGTACGGTGTGTTAGCTTTTATTGGTAGAGGGATTGAATTTAGGAGCCGTGAGGTTATGTTACAACTGTACAAAACTCTGGTGCGGCCGCACTTGGAGTATTGCGTACAGTTCTGGTCGCCGCATTATAAGAAAGATGTGGAAGCATTGGAAAGGGTGCAGAGGAGGTTTACCAGGATGTTGCCTGGTATGGTGGGAAGGCCTTATGAGGAAAGGCTGAGGGACCTGAGGTTATTTTCATTAGAGAGAAGAAGGTTACGCGGTGACCTAATTGAGGCGTATAAGATGATCAAGGGATTGGATAGGGTGGATAGTGAGAGCCTTTTTCCTCGGATGGTGATGACCAACACGAGGGGACATAACTTTAAATTAAGAGGTGGTAGTTATAGGACGGATGTCAGAGGCAGGTTCTTTACACAGAGGGTGGTGAGGGCGTGGAATGCCCTGCCTGCAGCAGTTGTGGACTCGCCTACTTTGGGGGCATTCAAATGTTCGGTGGATAGGCATATGGATGATATTGGAATAGTTTAGGTTAGAGGGTCCACTGGCCAGCGCAACATCGAGGGCCGAAGGGCCTGTACTGCGCTGTAATGTTCTATGTAAACCTCTTTCCCCTCCCAATCCCACTCCCCCAACCCATTCCTTAAACCTTCCCTCCCCAAACCCCACTCCCCAACCATTCCCCTAAACCTCTCCCCTTCCCCAAACCCCACTCCCCCAACCCATTCCCCCAAACCTCCTCCCTTCCCCAAAACCCCACTCCCAAAACCTGCACCCCTTCCCCAAACCTCCTCCCCCAACCCATTCCCTAAACTTTGTGCCCCTCCCCAAACCCCTCCCCATACCCCACTCTGCAAAACCCCTTCCCCCATACCCCATAAGCCACAACTCAGGAGCACACCTGGATGAATGCAACTCCAACAACATTCAAGAAGCTCTACACTATCCAGGACAAGGCAGCCCCCTTAAGTGGTGCCCCATACAGACATTCACTTCTCCCACCCCCAATACACAGTGACAGCGCGCACACTATCTACAAGATGTAGCGCAGTAATTCAGCAAGGCTCCTTTGATAGCACCTCCCAAACCTGTGACCTGATACCTAGAGGGCAAGGGCAGCCCATAACGGGGAACATCACCACCTGGAGATTCCCCTCCAAACCACGCATCCGCCCGACTCGGAAATTATATCACTGTTCCTTCACTATCTCTGGAACTCCCTCCCTAACAGCGCTGTGGGTTTGCCTACACCACTTGAACGACAACGGTTCAAGAAAGCCACTCCACCACTACCTTCTCGAGGGTACTTAGGGTTGGGTAACTAATGCTGGCCTAGCCAGCGACACCCACATTCCTTGAATGAATAGAAGAACCTTTTGGTAAACTCACAGAAGAACTCCCCTTAGTTTACAGACACTGGAAGATGACAGGCGTGTGGATTTGGAGGATCAGTAAAGATTAGGCAGTGAGTGCATCTTCAGGAACTTTCAATTGTTGCTGAGGAAGCTTGGGGTAATATTATAACTGCCGTGAATATTTCTGTACTGAAAGAATGTGACCTTCCAGGAAACAATCACCAACCTGGGCACTGAGTGATTACATTTTGCATTCCTTGATACTAGAGCCCATTACTCTGTTAAATAAAATCTAAGGCATACATTGTTAAAGATGCCCAGGTCCAAAGAAGTTTGAGGAATTTCAGAACAAGCTGAGTATTCAGAAATTCTGTTTCCAATCACTGCCACATCTGCAGAGAGGGGGAAATGACAGTAAAACACTGACACCTGCTGGAAGGCAAGAAGCAGAGAACCTGGCTGGTTCAAATCCAATCAATGGTTAGCAATATGGAACTCAGAATCTCTTCAAACACTATAATAACTCCAGGACACAGCTGTAAAGGAACGGGGCTTTATTGCACAATAAAATAAAACCACAAACCTGTAGTGAATGCAAACACATTCCAACAGGGACAATGGAATAGTGGACCCACTCAGGGGCCTGCTTTATACAAGGCTCGGTATGCGAGCTCCACCTGATGAGTTAATTACCAATCCCCAGGGAGTTCATATTCAGCGGGGGCGGCACAACGGCTAGCATTGCCACCTCACAGAGACAAGGATTCAGGTTCAATTCCAGCCTCAGGTCATACAGCCTCTGTCTGTATGGAGTTTGCACATTCTCCCCGTGTCTGCATAGGTTTCCTCTGGGTGCTCCAGTTTCATCCCTCAGTCCAAAAATGTGTGGATTAGTGGTTAACATAGAACATTACAGCACAGAACAGGCCCTTCGGCCTTCGATGTTGTGCCGACCAAATGCTAAATTGGCCCTTAGTGTCAGGGGATTAGCAGAGTAAATATATAGGGTTACAGGGATAGGACCTGGGAAGGATCATTGTTGGTGCAGCCTCAATGGGCCAAATAGCATCCCTCTGCACTGTAGGGATTTATGATTCCTACAGGAAGGTCAATCAGTGATTCCCCATCCAAGTCCTGAGTGTTATCACGAACATAAAACCTGTCCCCCCACAACTGCCAACAGGCGTACATCAGGTCACACCATTACCCTCAGTGAACAGCAACTCCTATGGTTGATTAAACCAGACAGTATCCACTGGAATGAGGAGCTAGAGTGGAAAAGCAGGCTGCAATACGAAAGCTGCTAATGACTGTATCTGTTGTGCCCATCACGTACCCTCCCATCCTCAATACAACAAGGAACAAAGAATATTAAAACACAGGAACAGGCCCTTCGGCCCTCCAAGCCTGTACCAACCATGCTGCCTGACTGAATAAAACTCCCTATCCTTCCGGGGACCGTATCCCGCTATCTCCATCCTATTCACGTATTTGTCCAGATGCCCTTTAAAAGTCACTATCTCCCCCGGTAGCGAGTTCCAGGCAGCCGCCACCTCTGTATAAAAAAACCTGCCTCGTACATCTCCTTTAAACCTTGCCCCTTGTACCCCCTCGTAACTAACTCTTCCACTGTGGGAAAAAGCTTCTAACTATCCAATCTGTCCATGCCCCTCATAACCTTACTGACTTCTATCAGCTCAACCTCCAGTGAGAACAAACTAAGTTTCTCCAACCTCTCCTGATAACTAATGCCCTCCATACCAGGCAACACCCTGGTAAATCTTTTCTATCACTGAGGTTTACACAGCATGGAATCAGGTCCTTTGGCCCAACTTGTCCATGCCACCCTTTTTTTTAAAGTCCATATTTGGACCATGTCCCTCTATACCCATCTTATCCCTGTAACTATCTAAATGCTCTTTAAAAGACAACATTGTACCCACCTCTGTTACCTCTGCAGCTTGTTCCAGACACTCATTACCCTCTGTGTGAAAAAATTGCCCCTCTATTCACCTGTGACTCCACTTTCAAGGAGCTATGAACATGTATTCCTCATTCTCTTTGTTCTATAATTCTCCCAACATCTTACCATTAATTATGTCCTGCTCTGTTTCAATCTATCAAAATGCATCACCTCGCATTTGTCTAAATTAAACTCCATCTGGCATCCGTCAGCCCACTGGCCCAATTGCTCAAGGTCCCACCGCAATCGGAGATAATTTTCTTCACTATCTGTATCCTCTCCAAAGCTTCCACATCTTTCTGGTAGTGTGGTGGCCAGAATTGAACCCTATATTTCAAGCGTGGCCTAACTAAAGTTCTATAAAGCTGCAACATGGCTTGCTAATTTTTGAACTCAATGCTCCGGCCAATGAAGGCAAGCATAGCGTATGTCTTTTTGACTACAAGTGTACACATCCAACATGTCTCCTTCCCCCACCACCCCCGCACCCCGCCCCCTTCCATCCCCCCACTTATCCACCACCCCTCCTCCCACCCATACCCCATACCTCCTCCACTTCCACACATCCCCCCAGCCACCACACCTCCGACACACCCCACCTGCCCACACACCCTCAGCCACCCCACTACCCATCCCCCACCCCACATTCCCCGACCCACCCCACACACTCCCCCATCACCCCACCCTCAACACCACCCCATCCCTCCCCACTCACCCCCCTCTACCCACATCTTCTTCCAGACACTTCCTCCACCCCCACACACTCCACACCTCCTCCACCCATCCCACACCCCACCATTACCCCCCACCCAACACCCACACATTTCCCCCACCCCCGTTTCTCCCCCTCACCCCTCTTCACATCCCACCAATTTAAACAAAGTGAAGGAGGGGAATTTAACGGACCTGTCACCGTCAGTTTCCGGGAGGAGGTCGTAGCAGCCCTCGGTGTAGTCGTTCTGGAGGCTCTGCCGATCGGGAAAGTAGTCTGTGGTGAGTGGCAAGCAGGCAGGTGTGGTGAGAGACTTCCAGTCAACACCCACTGTGCAACAGAAACTGGGCACTACAGGGGGAGCAGACAGCATCAGAACTTCAGCGCGTCAGAAAATGATACGGACACCGAATTCCAGGACAAGGAGAAAGAGGGAAGGGAGGGAGGAAAGGGAGGGAAAGGAGGGGAAGGGGAGGAAAGAGAAAATTAAAAGCCAAATGATTGAGCACAAAGGGAAGAAGGAAGAGTGAGAAGAAAGAAAAAAATTATTATTTGCTGTTAAAAAAATTAAAAGTTTCTTGCTATGCAAATTTTAACATGCATATATATCATTGTGCATAATTTGACAGCAATATCAAAACACAGATTTTTTTTTAGTAATTGTTAAGCATACAAATTAATTGCAAAGTACGCAAAACAACAGAAGGGATTATTTGCTTGCTGATCATATCTTTTCATCCGCTGTTAATAAGTAGCAGGATCGGGGTCATTAAGGGAATTAAGATTTCACTGTGTACGGATCTAACACATGGATTCTACAGGAGATGTGTCACAATCACAGACCATGCCAGTGAGTTTCAGAGCGGGGAAAAACAGGCGCAAAAAAAAAAAAAGCAGAAATCAAAGGGGAAAATTAAGTCATTCCAGCATCAGATCCTACAACATTTAGCACAACTATGTGTAGATATGGGTTTCCTCCTACTGCTACACCAGGGATCAGACCTTTCCCGAGCTAGTTGATTGTAAGGGTACGTGCGAGGGTGCCTAGCTGCAATCAAGTAGTATGAGACATACAAAGGTTAAAACGAAATACCCAGACACAAGGCACCATGTCCTGTGTTCAACAGGATTACGCCTGTTGTTTAACTGTATTGACATCAAATGTTGATTAAACCTTAACATCACAATCCCGTTAGTAAATCAGATACTTGTTACTTCTAACTTTAATCAGGTCAATTACATGCAGTCAGTGATGTTAGAACCAAGTACACTTTTAATCCTTCTGACTCTCTCCTCTCTTTTGCACTAAGTGCTCTCATCACGGGCACAAGCTTTCCTCTCGTGCCAGTCCTAACCAGCCAGTCTGGAGAACCAGAGACAGTTGGGCAGTCTGGAGCAAGGCTAATCCTGCCCGCGGCTGACAGTTAAACGTGCACGTTACTCAGCAGCAGTCAGCCCCCATTCCCAATCCATCAACTCCAAAGCGAATTGAGGTCTGCCCTCTCACTCTGCTCCCACCACCCTTGGCTGGAACTCAAACTGAGAGTGAGACATGGGTTACACCGGTTTAGCTGGCAGCCCATTGAAGGAGCTACGCATCTTTACACACACCCCACTGAAGCATCAGAATAACGTTAGCTTCAATTAGTTAAAAAAATCCCACATATTTTAGTGTTATTAGTTAAAAAAATTAATAGGCTAAACTCCAATTCAAAGTTGAATTTAAGCAGACATTTTGGGTGGGATTTTATGGACTCGCTCAAGCAAGATTGGAAATACCCGCCAAAGTCAATGGGGGTGTCGGATCCTCGCCCGCTCCGATTCCATGGCGAGCGAGGTGGGAGAGTTCCAGCCTTTGTCTTGCAGTTAACAGTGGAAGAATATTCAATCAATTTATTTGGAAATTTTCCACACGTGTGATCAAGTTTTGTTTCCTCATTATTTCCTGCTTTCTTCATTCCTCCCATGGGTAAAGAGGTGGAGTACACCGCGGGTTACTTTCCAACAGGAATGAGAATTCTGGTCTCCATCCCACTCTGAACAGCTACATGTGCCCAATTCTAACATCACTTAGACCTGGATAAGCTCAACTAACTCCGTGTAGACTGCTGTCGCCAGTTGGTACCTTCATTTAGCAGGGCTTGGATCAATGTGGCTAAATGCAAAGATATGTAGATTAGGTGGATTAGCCATGCTAAATTACTCCTTGGTGTCCCAAGATGTGCAGGTCAGGGTGATTAGTGGGGTAAATATGAGGGGTTACGGGGATAGGGCCTGGGTCAAATGCTTTGTTGGGAGAATCAGTGCAGAATTGATGGGCTGAATGGACTCTGTGGTGCAGGATTCTATGAATGTGAACAGGAGTGGTTACATTGCAATTCAAAGCTAAGATGTGATTCCAGTTCTGTTACTGGTTTCCGCCTACAGGGGTTTCAGATATCAATACCAGCATCACACACAAGAACCAGCTGCGGAATCTAAGTCTCAGAGCCAGTCAGCAAGCAGAAATGAGGTCTGGAACAGGACAGCGGCGCAAAGGGTGTAGATTAGAATAAACTAGTCAGCGTAAAGCAATGGTATCAAGGTCAGGGTCAAAAAGGTGACATACCAACACCGGATGGGTAGTTGTAAGTTTTGTTTTTAAACAGTACTTTAGAATACACTGCACCCTCAATGCATGAATTGCATTATAACTTTACCAGAAGCAGTTCAGAGAAGGTTCACTCGCCTCATTCCTGGAACGAGGGGCTTATCTTATGAAGAGGGTTTGAACCGGTTTGGGTCTATACTCATCAGGGTGTAGAAGACTGAGAGGTGATCGTACTGAAACGTACAAGATCCTGAGGGGATTTGATAGGGTGGAGACTGAGAAGGTGTTTCCTTTTGTGGAAGGGTTCAGAACCAGAGGGACACAGGTTTAAAAACAAGGGGTTTATCATTTAAGATGGAGATGAAGAGAATTTTTCTCTGAGGGTGGTTAATGCGTTGAATTCTCTGCAGTGAGCAGTGGTGGCTCAATTGTTGGATTTATTCGGGGCAGTATTAGATTTCTTTTTAAGAGATAAGGGGTGGGGGGTCGAGGACACAGATGCTGCCAGACCAGCTGAGACTTTCCATGTTAGATCCCAACATTCATAGTGTTTTGCTTTTATGTAAAGGGAGGGGGTCAAAACTTTTGGGGAGAGACAAGAAAGTGAAGCAGAGACACAACCAGACTGGCCATGATCTGATTGAATGGAGGAGCAGACTCGAAGGGCTGAATGGCCTCCTGCTCCGATAAAACACAGCAGCCAATTTGTGCGCAGAAAGCTCCCACAAGCAGCAATCTGACAATGATGAGGCAACCTCTTACTGCGATGTTCACTAAGGGCTAAATATTGACTAGGACACAGAGACAACTCTCCTAACTTATCTTTGGAATAACACCCCTCTCCTCCCCCTCCTTCGAGGTCAGACAGGGCTCCAATTTAAAATTTAATTTAAAAATAAGGAGTTTATCATTTAAGATGGAGATGAGGAGAATTTTTCTCTCAGAGGGTGGTTAATGTGTTGAATTCTCTGCAGTGCGTAGTGGTGGCTCAATCACTGGATTTATTCAAGGCTGTGTTAAATCTTTCAGAGATAAGGGGGTCGAGGACACAGATGCTGCCAGACCAGCTGAGAATCTCCACTGTTTTTGTTTCAGATCCCAACATTCACAGTGTGTTTTATGTAAAGTGGGGGGAAGGGGGGACAGTTTTTGGGAGCAGACAGGAAAGCGGAGTCGAGACACAATCACATTGGTCATGTTCTTACTGAACGGACGAGCAGGCTTGAAAGGCTGAATGGCCTCCTGCTTCTAACTCCTCTGTTCTGATGAAATACTATCAACATACTCGGGGCCAACACAAACACTAAATTCACTGTTCTAGGACTGTGAGGTTTTGACAGAGGTGAAGGTTTTAAAGGCGGCTGGCTACCCACTCAGGCCCTGCTAAAACACATCTTCATTACCACCTCACACAAAGTGATTAATGTGCTTTCAGCTTAAAGGCACTTCAGGGACAGTGTGTGGGCACAACTGCAGGAGAAATATCACAACAGCATGGAATAGTTTTACAGTTAATGTAAAAATAAATCTGGCAGGAAAAAGACAAATATATTTTTCTGAATACAATATACAGACTGGGATGGGATGCTAGCGATGGGTGTGCACTTGGGGGAAGATGCCCCATCTATAAGAACGAGTTTGGGCAAACAATGGCCAATGTCCGATCCTCTCGTGTTGCTCCAAGCTGTGAGATATTGTGTGAAAGCCATTTCCAACTCCCCACAAGCAGAGGAGAGTCAGACAATCAATCAGTCACTGCTGGCCTGTCTCTCTCTCGACCTCAGATTGTTACTTATCAGAGGCAGCAAAGAGGAAACCGTGAGCCCACATTCTTTGGGTGGCCCGGTGCCACAGTGATCAACTTGATTTCTGACTTGGGTCAATGTCTGTGCAGAGTTTGCACATTCTCCCCGTATCTGCATGGGTTTCCTTCAGGTGTTCTGATTTTCTCCCACTGTCCGAAAGATGTGCTGGTTAGGGGCATTGGCCATGCTATAATTTCCCTCAGATAGGAGCCGGAGTGTGGCAATTAGGGGATCTTCACAGTAACTTCATTGCAGTGTTGACGTAAGCCCTCTTGTGACAGTAATAAATAAACTTAAAACTTGGGCGAAGGATTCGACTTGATAAGCAGAAAAAAAAAGGGAACAAGAAAAGATAAAAATCAAAACATCTTGAGAAAAAGATGCAGTGCATCACTGTGAAGTGCAATTCTACAGCTCTGTACACCGACATCTGAAAATGATTGAATTATTTAGTTATCAACGTTTGGCTGAGGAAGAGGGTGGAAAAGCTCTCTGGTTATAACTGAAAATGCTTTAAATACACGCAGCGTCTGAGTGGAGAGAGACAGATTAACGTTCCCTCGGAATTCTGACTGGTCTCCTCCTGGACATTAACCTATTCTTCGCTGATTTGATATGATTCGCTTGCAGTCTAATTTCACCATTCTCCACATTCACATGGTTTACTCCTCTGCAGTTTGACTTAATTGAAACAAAGAAACTCGGAGCAGGAGTAGACCATTCAGCCCTTCCAGCCTGCTCCACCATTTATTATAATCATGGCCGATCATCCAAATGAACAGCCTGCGCTCTCCCATATCTTTTGATGCCTTTGCCCCCAAGAGCTACATCAAACTCCTTCTGGAAAACATCAACTGCTCTCTGTGGTAAAGAATTCCACAGACTCACCACTCTCTGGATGAAGAAATATTTTCTTATCTCAGATCTAAACAGTTTATCCCATATCTTTAAATGGTGATTCCTGGTTTTGGACTCGCTCATCATGGGGAACATCCTTCCTGCATCTGCTCTATCTAGCCCTGATAGAATTTTGTAGTTCACTGTGAAATTCCCCTCTCATTCTTCTAAACTCCAACAAATACAATCCTAATCTCCCCTCATACGTCAGTCCCCCCAGCCCAGGAGTCAGTCTGGTAAATCTTCGCTGCACTCCCTCTATAGCAAGAGCAACCTTTCTCAGATAAGAGACCAAAACTGCACACAATATTCCAGGGCCCTGTATAATTGCAGTAAGACATCCCTATCACTATACTCGAACCCCTCACTGTGAAGGCCAACATACCACTTGCCTTCTTCACCATTTGCTGCACCTGTATGCTTAATTTCAGTGACTGGTTTAAGAGACCACACAAGTCTCATTGCATATTCCCCTCTCTCAATCTATAGCCATTCAGATAATAATCTATCTTCTTGTTTTTGCTACCAAAGTGGATAACCTCATACTTTTCCACGTTATACTGTGTCTACCGTGCAGTTGCCCACTCACTCAGTTTGTCTAAATCATACCAAAGCACCTCTGCATCCTCCTCATAGCTCACCCTCCAATCCAGCTTTGTGTCACCCAAAAACCTGACAATATTACATTTAGCTCCCTCATCTAAATCATTAATATACATTATGAATAGCTGGGGTCCCAGACTGGTCCCTGCTGTATCCTAGTTGTCATTACCTGCCACTCAGAAGAGACCTATTTACTCTCTTTGGTTCCTGTCCATCTATCCATCTCAATACACAACACCCAGTAACGTACGCTTTAATTTTACAAGCTAATCTTTTATGTCGAAAGCCTTCTGAAAGTCCAAATAAAGCATATCCACTGGCTCCCCCTCATCAACTCTACTACTTATATCCTTGAAGAATTTCAGTAGATTTGTCAAGTACAATTTCCCTTTTATAAATCAGTGCTAACACTGTCCAATTCTGCCACTGTTTGCTAAACACTCTGCTATTAAATCTTTGATAATGGACTCCAGTATTTTCCCACTACCAGCCTCAAACTGATTAGTCCATAATTCCTTATTTTCTTTCTACCTCCCTGTTTAAACAGTGGGGTTACATTATCTACCCTCCATTCTGTAGGGACTGTTCCAGAGTCTTTGGAATCTTGGAACATGACCACCAAGGCATCCAGTACTTCGAGGGCCACTTCCTTAAGTACTCTGAAATGTAGATTATTGGGCACTAGGGATTTATCAGCCTTCAATCCCACCATTACTCTGCTAATACTGATCTAATTCAGTTCCTCCCTCTCACTAAACCACATGTTCCCCAACATTTCTGAGATGTTATTTGTGTACTCCCTTGTGAAGACAAAATCAAAGAATGCATTTAATTGGTCAGTCATTTCCTTGTTCTCCATTATAAATATTCCTATTTCTGACTGTAAAAGATCTACATTTGTCTTCACCAATCTTTTTCTCATTACATACCTACAGAAGGCTTTACAGGCAGCTTTTATGAAGCCTATTCTCATACTCTATTTTCCCCTTGTTAATCAGTCCTTTGCTGAATTCTAAACTGCTCCCAATCCTCAGGTCTGCTGTTTTTTCCTGGCTGATTTGTGTGCCTCTTCCTTGCATCTAACCCTATCTCTAATTTCCTTTCAGAACCTGGTTTGGCCACCTTTCCCATTTTACTTTGTGACGGACAGGAATGAACAATTGTTGCAGTTTACCTACGTACTCCCTGAATGACTATAACTCACTTGAATCGCGGCCAGTAGAAGAATCCTCATAGGATGAGGCCTGGTTCAGCGGGGTCCCTGGAACAAAAACAGACATCATCAGTCGCTTGGACCTCGAGCAGTTGGTGCAGAGTCAGAACGCAGGGAGGTGTGTAATACTGTGTGTTTTAAAACTAAAAATAAAGTTCAAGTTTATTTATTAGTGTCACAAGTAAGGCTTACATTCACATTACAATAACGTTATTGTGAAAATCCCCTAGTGACACATTCTAGCGCTTGTTCGGGTGGTGTTACGTCCCCAGACCAGAACCCCAAGGTACATTGTGAAGATAGGCTAAACCCTAATTTCTTCTACTTTGACATAAACGTGATGGAAGTTGCTTTGCTCCAGGAGTAACTCCACTGACAAACTAGGAACGTTTTATTAAAACAAGCTTTATTCAGAACATAGTTTACATATAACGCTAACAGAATGAAAGTTTAACTCTTAACTTTTGAACAATTTTTAAACATGAAAAGAAATAACCCAATTTCTAACTTATTACTATTTCAGTTCCTATTAAGCAACAGTCTTCACATAGACTCAAACTCACTTTAAATATAGTTATCAAACCCAGGCCTACTTGCTTTAAATTGGTCATTTTTGAATCAACAGTGCAGGAGGAGGTCATTTGACCCATCGAGCCTACACTGACAACAATCTATCACTAAACCCGACCTGGTGTCTCAGAAGGGGCAATTTCCCAAGATGCCCAATGTGTCCAATTGATTCCTGTATTCTCAACATATCCTGGCGATCCCAGTATTCCCACTATATTCTGCTGATTCACAGCAACAAGAATAGGCCATCAAGTCTGCCTGCCATTTGATACAATCATGGCTTACCAAAGAATCATAGAACCTACAGTGTAGAAAGAGGTTATTCAACCCATCGAGTCTACACTAGCAACAATCCCACCCAGGTCCTACTCCCCACATATTTATCCTCCCAATCCTCTGAAATTAAGGGACAATTTAGAATGGCCAATCCATCTAACCTGTATATCTTTGGAATGTGGGAGGAAGCTAGAGCACCTGGAGGAAACTCATGCAGACACAGGAAGAAAATACAAACTCCATACAGACTACAGCCCGAGACTGGAATTGAAGCTGGCACCGAGAGGCAGCAGTAAGAATCACTGTGCCACCTGCACGGTTAACAACCTTGAAGCCTTCAAAGAGGTTCTGATTTTCAGAGCAGGCTGTGTCCTTAAACAGCTCAAGCCATCAATTCACTGGAAAAATGAAAATGAAAGAGGAACTGATTCACCACTACAAACCTAGCTCCTCCTATTAACACAATTCTATATTCATATTCCATTTCTTTAATAAAAAACCCAGGAGGTTTTTTCCTACTTCTAAACAAAAGCCAATTAGCTCTATCCGAAGTAAACACTACATGGCTAAAATGAGTAATTTCCCAGTACCTTCCCGGTATATTTTCCCAACATACTGACTCCCTATAAAAACACACAACTTTAAAACACTCTGAAGAAACACGAAATATATAAATAGCACTGTATCATCACACTGGCTTCTAACCTCACCAACAATGTCACTGCAAACTTTGTTCTCACTAAATCATAGAAACCCTACAATGCAGAAAGCAGCTGTTTGGCACATCAAATCATAACTGACTATCCCATATAGCATCTCAGCCAACCCTAACCCTGCCCTATCCACGCAGACCCTTGCATTTATCTCAATAATCCTCCCAATGTACAATCTTGCAACGTTAGGGGACAATTTAGCATAGCCAATCCACCAAACCTGCGCACTTTTGGACAGGAAGCCAGAGCACCTGGAGGAAACCCATGCAGACATGGGGAGAATGTGCAGACTTTGCACAGAGAGACACCCAAAGCCAGAATTGAACCTGTGTCCCTGGAGCTCTAAGTGGTTAGTAATGCTAACCACTGTGCTGCCCCGATCAGGAGATACTAACTGACTGGTCACTTCTCACACATAAATCAGACCAAAAAAAACCTCAAAGTTCTATCTTCCCAAAACCACTTTATCATATAGTGTTTGTAACACGAGATGATTCTCGCTTGAAACAATGTTTGGAATGAATCATCTCCCCCACCCCAACCCCCTCCATTGATAAAACACGTTCCCCTGGGTCAGACACATCACTCCACTCAAGAATCCCAAACTGCACATGGCTTGTTTGCTACAATGACAGGTAGAGTGGCTTCAGTTGTACTGAACAGCACAGGTTTGGAGTTTCTCTGCTCACTGACACTGAACACAGCACAGAGAAATTCAGCCCATTTGCCAATCACTGGTTCAAAATAACCACAAGTTTCTTACTAGTCCATTGTGGGGTAGTGCTACTCTTTATTAAACTGAAACCTCCACTGTCCTTTTCCAGGTGCCTGTCCTGCACCTGAAATTGACTGCGCTGCACTAAATCAACACCACTTTCCTCTCTGGAACGACCCCTGTCCTTAAACCCTCACATCTCCAAACCCATAACTGTGCCAAATCAGCACATCCAAACTCATGGTTATTTCCACAAGGCCCAGAGAGAGCACGCTTAAGGGATTGGCAGAAAAGGTGTTTAATGTTTATTTATTACTGTCACAAGTAGGCTTACATTAACACTGCAATGAAGTTACTGTGAAAATCCTCTCGTCGCCACACTCTGGCACCTGTTCTGGTACACTGAGGGAGAATTGAGCACAGCCAGAGCACCTAACTTGCATGTCTTTCGGACTGTGGGAGGAAACCGGAGCGTGGGGAGAAATGCAGACTCCACACAGACAGTGACCCAAGTAAGGAATTGAACCCAGGTCCCTGGTGCTATGAGGCAGCACCACTGTGCTATCCAAAGCACTGACAGGCTATTTGACTGTAGAAGAGGACACAAGTAAAACGTAAATTCCGACCTCAGTCAACAACATTTACATTTCCAATATTGCTCTTTTGCGTCTCAGCCTGTGTAGGAGCTGAGTACCCTCCCACTCCCCCAAACTAACTAACAGGCATTGCAAGATTGGCTGGCTCAGTACACCACAGGGACGAACCCAGATTCCCCTGACGTGTCACAATTTAAGCAAAGCATTGCTTTCCACTCCAAAGTCCGTGACCATGTTTGTTATCTCCCTCATTTGGGCCATCTTGCCCTTAACATCGTGTCTGAAACCCTCCAATCAGGTTCCTGCCTCACCCGGGTGTCATAGCAGCTGCTATCGAAGTTACAAATGACATCCTGTATTACTGTTATCTTGGTAACCAATTCTTTCCTCATTCTCGCAAACTCTCTGCAGCTGCTCACAACATTATCCAGCAACTCCCTCCACGGTTACCCAACGCACTTACCCTGTTCCATCTATCCACAGTTGGAGAATCACCTGCTCCCATTCCCATCTCCGTGACCTCTGCTATCCCCATCTCCCCCATGCATTTATCCGTGGCCCCAGGTCCCAAACTTCATCTAGACACTGCCCCTCAACAACATCAGGTGGAAACACAAGATCAGGATCCACACGAACACCAGTGACACCCAGCACGAGCTCTCCCGAGCCTTTCACTGTCTCGGAATTGTCTGTCCCACTATTTTTCCAATGAATGTATTCCAGTGGAGGTAAATATGACGTCACCCACTTTGAACCAAAAAGAAAAGGACAGCGTACTTTCTAAAAACAAACGGAGCTCCCAGGAAACTCCAATGATCTTGGTACTGAGATTCCAAAATGTCATGATGAGGAATGTAATTAACATGACCCACAGAATACTGGTCCTTGTATCTGGGGCGGGGGTGAGGGCGAAGGGAGGGTGGTGGGAGGAGGAGGAGATATAGAGGTGGTGGTGGTGTTAGTAATCATGTTTCAGGTATAGAAAGCCCCAGTTACAGCATGCTAGAAACACATTCAGAGCATTTCTGGACATCACATCCTACAAAAGGTACATTGGTCATGAAGGGAGTGCAGCATAGATTAACTACAATGAGACCTGGACAACAAGTGTTAAATTACAAGAGTGCTTCCACAAACTAGAATTAAGACAGGGGCTGATTTGACCCAAGTTTTCAAGATATTAAAAGAAATAGTTAGGGTGGATCGAGAACAACTATTTCTGCTGATTGGTGAGCCAAGGATTATGAGGTCAGAGTCTAAACATTAGCGCCAGTACTTTGGGCAATACTTCTCCAGACACGCGCACACACACGCACGCAAGCACACACATTCATATACACTCAAGTACACGCACATGCATGTATACAAATGCGACTTGGAATTCTCTTCTGCAAACGACAATTGAGGTTGGATAACTTGTTGAAACCTAAAGCTGTTAGAAACTTAAAGCTGTAAGTGTTAGATTTTTAGTGAATAGAAATATTATGAACATGGGGAAAGCACTGGAATAGGAGGCTAGGATATAGATCAGGCATAACTTCATCAGATGGCTGGGACGCAGCCCAAAGGCTAATTTCTGTTCAGTTCATTGAAGTGCATTGCGAGTATTATCGCATGTCCAGTACTGTATTATCATGTCTCAACTCAACACTTGAAGTCATGGGAAACAGTGAAACTGATACTTAAATGAATCTATGGGTGGCACAGTGGTTAGCACTCAGCATCAGGACCCAAGTTTAATTCCAGCCTTGGATCACTGTCTGTGTGGACTCTGCGCTGTATATGCGTGGGTTTCCTCCGGGTGCCCTCTGTGGTTTCCTCCCACAGTCCAAAAGATGTACGGATTGGCCATGATAAATTGCCCCTTAGTGCCAGGTTGGCTTGTAGGGTAAATATGTGATTGGTGCAGGCTCAATAGACCAAAAGGTCTCCTCTTGCATTGTAGGATTCTATGAACATAGAGACAGATCAAAAAAAGAGAACAAGCTCCAGGCCTTTCATATTCTCACCTGCACTGTGACTGCTGGCAGGACTTGTGGCAAACTCCTCCACTCCTGTAGACCCCAGGAAAGATAGGTTATCGACAGGCTGCTTGGCAGTGCTCCGTCTGGGAAGGGGATACACACCAGAGATACATTACAATAAGCAGCAGGAACTCTCAAACGCTATACAATGACACATTCAGAATTGTCATCTTACTGTCACTTTTTAATTTTGATCAAAGTTGAAAATGTCTTGCCAGATGGAAGACAGGCTGTGATTAGAAATTCCTGGAGAGGTGAAGGACAAAAGTGACAAGACTGCAAACACTCACTGGCTTTCCAGCCAAGATTCAGGATGTTAGACATCACACGGATCACATTGTAATTCTAGGAATGGATAAATTGTAAACTGTGCTCTTTACTGTCAATGCTAATTAAATCAACTTTAGAAGTCATGGCCTGTCAAAGTTTAGACTAATTACCCATGATTAAAAACCCTGAACTACAGCTTAGGATAAAGGAGAGGCACAGATTTAACGAAAGATGTTTGAGGGAGGATCAGTGTTGTGGCTGTGTCTCTCTCTCTCATATCCTGTTTCTGCTCACTAATCCCACCCAGCCAATGGGATAGACATCTTCTGTAGCTCTCTCGCACTGTGAAATTCCAATCCAATCATATCACAAATGAGGAAGAATGGATTGTTATATTCTAATCCGTTTGTGCAACTGCGTAAATAGCAAATCCCATCCATCCATCCCAAAAGTGAAGGCAGCTTTTCTGGGTTTTACCACAGATCAGTAATGAACAGTAGGTAATGATGCATACCTTCCCCTATAGCTATTTGTAACCGCGCATATTTGTGATTTTCTGTGAACTCTAATTCACAGCGGTCAAAACAACGCAGCCTGTCCACGAAGCAAACCTTTCCACAGCTTCACCATTGTTGATCTGCTATGGGTTACATCTGGGATGCCCTTGAACGATCAAGTATGTCTCTTTAACGGGAAAGTCCCTTTAACTTGGCAGCATACCGTTACCAGAAGCATTGCTGTACTGGGGCTGTCCCTTAAACTGGGAAAAAGTCCCTTTAATGGGAAAATCTTCTTTATTAGAATGACCCCTTAATGGAATGGGCCCTTTATTGGGGATATTTCCCATTAGTGGAAGCATCTCCTTTACCAAACTTTGTGGATCGCACCTTGGGTCTGAAGTCTATAATGGCACTGGTGCCAGCATCCATTCTGGGAGCTAATATCTTTGAAATCAGACATTCAGCTCAAGCTGAATCTGCCCTGCCAAATGGGCAAAGATAACTCAGTGGCACTAGCTGGGACACCTGGTCAATATTCCTTTCTTAAATATCTGCAGCACAAACTGGACTAACTTTGATCCAAGATAAATACAAAATACTGCAGATGCTGGATTCTGAAACATGAACAGAAAATGCTGGAAAATCTCAGTCAGTCTGACAGCATCTGTGAAGACAGAATAGAGCCAATGATTCGGGTCTGGATAACTTGAAACATTGGCTTTATTCTCTCTCCATAGATGCTGTCACAACTCTGCTTTTGTTAACTTTGATCTAATTTGCTGTGTGAGAGAGTTTGCTGCATTCAATCTGATTGCTGCATTTCCGGAAGAAATGGCAGAGGTGCTTAACGAGTACTTTGCCTCGGTAGTCATGGTGGAAAGTGAACTGGGAGATTACACTGCAGGTTTGCGGCATACGGAAAAGATTGAGTACGTGGATGTTAGGAAAGAGGATGTGTTAGATCTGTTAAATTCTATCAAGATAGACAAGTCGCCGGGGCCGGATGGGATGTACCCCAGGTTATTGAGGGAGGTGAGGGAAGTGGTTGCAGAGCCCCTGGCGATGATCTTTGCGTCGTCCATGGAAACGGGAGAGGTTCCGGAGGATTGCGGATGTGGTTCCTATCTTCAAGAAAGGGAACAGGGATAGTCTAGGAAATTACCGATCGGTGAGTTTGACTTCAGTGGTTGGTAAGCTGATGGAGAGGATTCTGAGGGATAAGATATATGAACATTTGGAGAAGTTTGGACTGATTAGAAATAGTCAGCACGGTTTTGTCAAGGGCAGGTCATGCCTTACGAGCCTAGTTGAGTTCTTCGAAAATGTGACTGAACACATTGACGAAGGAAGGGCGGTGGACGTAGTGTACATGGACTTTAGTAAGGCGTTTGATAAGGTCCCCATGCAAGGCTTCTGGAGAAGGTGAGAGGGCATGGGATCCAAGGGGCTTTGGCCTCGTGGATCCAGAACTGGCTTGCCGGCAGAAGGCAGAGAGTGGGTGTGGATGGGTCTTGTTCTGCATGGAGGTCGGTAACCAGTGGAGTGCCCCAGGGATCTGTTCTGGGACCCATGCTGTTTGTCATTTTCATAATTGACCTGCATGAGGAAGTGGAGGGATGGGTTAGCAAGTTCGCTGACGATACAAAGATCGGTGGTGTTGTGGATGGTTTGGAGGGATGCCAAAAGTTGCAGCGGGACATAGACAGGATGCAAGACTGGGCAGAGGAGTGGCAGATGGACTTCAACGCAGATAAATGTGTAGTGGTCCATTTTGGCAGGAATAATGGGATGAAGGAGTACAATATAAAGGGTAGGAGTCTTAGCTGTGTTGTAGAGCAGAAGGATCTCGGGATCCGGGTCCATAGGAATCTTAAATCGGCCTCGCAGGTGGAGGAAGTGGTCAAGAAGGCGTATGGTGTACTGGCCTTCATTAATCAAGGAATAGAGTTTAGGAGTCAGGAGGTAATGATGCAGCTCTATAAGACTCTTGTCAGACTCCACTTGGAGTATTGTGCGCAGTTCTGGTCGCCTCATTATAGGAAGGATGTAGAGGCTATTAAGAGAGTTCAGAGGAGATTTACAAGGATGCTGCCTGGATTGGGAGGCAGGCCTTATGAAGATAGGTTGAGGGAGCTGGGACTCTTCTCACTGGAGAGACGTAGGTTGAGAGGCGACCCGATAGAGGTTTATAAAATGTTGAGAGGAATAGATAGGGTGGACTCTCAGAGACTATTTCCCCGAGCTGAAAGGGTCACTACGAGAGGACACAGATTTAAGGTGCAGGGAAGCAAATACAAAGGAGATGTCAGTGGTAGGTTTTTCACTCAGAGGGTGGTGAGTGAATGGAACCGACTGCCGTCGGAGGTTGTTGAGGCAAACTCACTGGGGTCTTTTAAGAGACTTCTGGATGAGTATATGAAAAAGAATAGGATAGGGGGTTATAGATAGCTCTGTGGATTGGTAGATGAGATCGGCGCAACTCGTGGGCCGAAGGGCCTGTTTGTGCTGTATTGTTCTACGTTCTATGTTCCTACGTAACAATCACTGTTTACAATTCACATCTCTAAAGATGTGCAGGTTAGGTGGATTGGCCATGCTAAATTGCCCCTTAGTGTCAGGGGGGCCAGCTAGGGTAAATGCATGGGGTAGGATCTGGATGGGACTGTGGTCAGTGCAATCTCAAACGGTTTCTTTCTGCACTGTAGGAATTCTATGATCTTGTTCGTAACGTCAGACACATTTCACGATATCAAAAGGATGATCTGCTGCTGTTAATGGTAAGAAGTAAACAGGAGAGAGAGAGAGAGAGAGAGAGAGAGAGAGAGGGAAGACTGGCTGGGTACGTGTTAATGTTTCTAGTTGTTGATGCACCACAACATGTGTTTGTCTCTACGAACTGCCAATGGTCTCATCCATGCCAACCTGCCGGTCGCTTCATGGTACGCCAGCTCCAGCAGCTCTGCGGAGGAGTGGGTGGGATCGCGCATGCTGCTTCCCTGGAGCTCTGCCATATGCTGCCTGGTCTGGTGATGGATCTGGATCGCCTCTCCAGAGGGACCTGCAAGGAGAATGTACAGTCACACTGAGCACCGTGACAATCATACACACATATACACACACACACACAAACCACAGCTCACATACATCGCAAGGAAGGAAGCGATTTCATCCAGTTTGAAGTTTAACATGTTGCTTTGATTCTGGTGGTGGCAGTCTTGCCTCTGAGTCAGGAAGGCATGGGCCATTTGGCGATTGTGCCCATCATTTTGGGCAGTGAGGTGGCACAGTAGTTAGTGCTGTTGTGTCACAGTACCAGGGACCTGGGTTCAATTCCAGCCTTGGGTGACTGTCTGTGCAGAGTCTTCATGTTCCCCACACCCCACATACGCCACCCCCGCACTTCCCCAATTCATTTCCCTGCCCATTGAGCTGCCAGTCTGTCTGACTTACCCACCGGGAATGTGTGCATCCACCTCCTCCTGTTTGAGGTCAGCTTCATCGGCATCCGGGAAGGTGCGAAGGGGTTAATGAGTGCCCGCTGAGGGGTGTATCCGCCTGGTCGAATGTGAAGCATGGACTCAGCACTGCCCACGTGGAAGCGGCCCGGGGCACTGGAATCCCTCTGCTGTGAATCGATCATTCTCTCCAGGATATCTGCAACATCAGGCTCAGAATCAACACTACCAGCAAGACTGTGCAAGGCAACGTTAATCTGCACTCTGCGTGTGCACACGCTCCCCCCAACCCCTGCACGTGCGCACACACAGTCAGGTAGGTACTGAATGGAGTGTGACACTGGACAGAATGTAATGTGAACTGTCAATAATCTCACTCCAGTGTACAAAGAAACTGTGTCTTTGTTTTATCTCCACTAATCAGCATGAAACCAGTTAGTGGGTAGAACTGCCGTTCCAGCCCATTCTGCAGCTTTCTGCCCATTAATACTTACCCCCAGGCTTCAAATCTTCTCAAGCTCACTTCATGGACCCCCCTCACCACCTGCTCTCATCCCCCCAAGCCCCTCACTGCTATCCCCTCACACTCTACCCATCATTACCACCCTCCCTGTCCCCATCTCCCTTGCTATCATCACCACCTCCCCCACCTTCACTGCCACACAACATTCCCTCTCCTGGGCCCATGTTGTTGCAGCGGGACGTGTAAATATATTCCGATTTTAATATATTTTCAGGGATGGTTTTTAACTCAATGAACAAACTAACCCTTGTTTGAAACTTGAGGAAGCCAGTCAGACTGAGTGCTTTGCAATCAGCATTTTAACAATTAATCACATCGACTGAGCAGGCACATTTACCCCCAGAAATTAACAACAAACCTGAGATGATCAACAGGGGGAAAACAATGGGAGGGAACGAGAGAGCGAGGGAGCTTCCTCACAGTGTCAATACAATAGGGGCTGTGAAAACCCCACTAGTCCAAGAGCACTATGAGGTCTGAAGGAGCAGCAGCATTCGGAGAATAGGCTGAGTGTGCCGAGGTGATGTGAGCTTTCAAAGGCTCTAACATTAGAATGGATTCAAAAGATCGCCCATAACTAGATGGTCTGTGCCCTCCTCAACAATCTTGCTGCTAATTCACTCACTGGCCGACACGGAAACCAGAACAACTGTAGGCCAGCAGGTCAGTGTTTGTTAGTTTTAGCTGAGAGAGGGAGCCAGAGTTCTTCAATACACGTGAGGTGGTCTGGGGTGGGGAAGTCAGTCTCGAGAAACACAGTAGGTTCCATATACAGACTTTATTCTTTATTGGGACGGTACCAGAGTCTGAAAAACTCTCAACATTGAGGAGTAAGATAGCATTTCTTTCAATGCGGATGTGACCTTTTCTAGTTGGTATCTCCCAAGAGGCAGACCTTATTTTTATTATATTCATTCACCGGCTCGGCCAGCATTTATTGCCCATCCCTAATTGCCTTTGGGAAGATGATGGTGAGCTGTCTTCTTGAACTGCCTTAGTCCCCGAGGTGCAGGTATACCCGCAGTGCTCTTAGGAAGGAAGTTCCACAATCTGACTCAGTGAAGGAACAATGATATATTTCCAAGTCAGGATGGTGAGTGGCTTGAAGGATAACCTCCAAGTGCTGGTGTTCCACTGTGCCTGCTGCTGTTGGCTTGCCAGATGGTAATGTCATGGGTTTGGAAGGTGCTGCTGAAGGAGCCTTGGTGAGTTCTTGGTGTGTATCTTGTAGGAGGTACACACTGCTGCTACTGTGTGTTGGAAGTGGAGGGATTGAATGCTCATGGATGGGATACCGGTCAAGAGTGCTGCTTTGTCTTGAATGGTGTTGAGCTTCTTGAGTGTTGTTGGAGCTGCACTCATCCAGGAAAGTGGGAATTATTCCATCACCCTCTTGACTTGTGCCTTGTAGAGGGTGGACAGGCTTTGGGGAATCAGGTGGTGAGCTACTGGTTACAGTATTCATGTCTCTGACCTGCTCTTGTAACCAAAGTATTAATATGGCTGGTCCAGTTCAGTTTCTGATCACTAATAACCCCGAGGACGCTGATAGTGGAGGATTCAGCAATGGTAATGCCATTGAATGTCAAGGCATGATGGTTAGATTTCCTCCTGTTGAAGATGACCATTGTGTGGCCTAACTGTTACTCTCCATTGGTCAACCCAAGCCTGGATAACCATTTGGACATGGACTGCTTCACTATCTAAGGAGCTGTGAATGGTTCTGAACATGCACATTGCCATTTCTGACCATATATTGGAAGGAAGGTCATTGTTGAAGCAGCTGAAGATGCTTGGACCCAGGACACTACCCTGAGGGACTCCAACACTGGTGCCCTGGAGTTGAGATGATTGATTCCCCCAATAACCTCTTCACTTGTGCCAGGTGCACCTTCGAACAGTGGAGCGTTTCCCTGAGTCCCATATTATTATAATTCCTATAGTCCTTTCCCACGAGAGGTCAAGTGTGGCTTGGTCCTGCGTTCCTGCTGTGGAGACCGGGCAGGTTTCCAATCAGGAGCAACTCTCTCTGTTTGTGTCTTTTCACTCAATGTTGACCTGAATGACTTGGGTGACTGTCTGAGTGAAATTTACATGTCCTCCCCACGTGTGTATTTCCCCAGGTGCTCCAGCTTCCTCCCACACTCCAAAGATGTGCTGGTGAGTTGAATTAGCCATGGTAAATTGCTCCAAATATGTGTAGGAAGGGGGATTAGCAGGGAGATAACTGGGTGAGGTTATGGAGATAGGTCGCAGGGCATGGGCTTGGGTAAGATGCTCCGTCAGAGAGTCGGTGCAGACTCAATGGGCTGAATGGCCTTCTTCTAGATTGTAGGGTTTCTATGATGAGGTCCAATTATACTCAGTGAATGCAGACTGAGGATCAAAGGTAAAGGCAGGAAGCAGAGGTGTGAGCATGGATACTATTATCAAGTATTTTGACAAAGACATATTTTCAATAAAGATACTTGTTCCCAGCTCATACAGGCATGTGGGTATTTCTAATACAAGCGCGGTTATAGAACTGGCCTAACAAACAAACAACAGCCTACGCCGAGCGTCCCAATAGAGACATTTCTACAGGAAGGGTATCTATTGTGAAAATGAATTCAAATGATTTCCAACTTCTTTTTCCTGCCAATTGCCAAGTTGATGAGTGTCATTACAATCCTACATTGTGATCTCCTAATCTTCTGAAGCAGTCCACCTGGATTGGGTGAGTTGTCTTGTGCGGGGGGGTGGTGGAGGAGAAGCTTGTACCCACTCGAGTTTAGAAAAGTAAGAGGTGACTTGACTAAAACAAAAATCATTGCGGGGTCTCGGCAGGGTGGGTGTGGGGAGGATGCTTCCTCCCATGAGAGGATCTAAAAGTAGGGCTCACAGTTTCAAAATAAAGAGATCACTCATTTCAGACAGAGGTGAAATGTTTCATCTCAGAGCTTTGAGAGTCTTTGCAACTCTGGTCTTGAACAGGCAGTGGAAGCAGAGTCTTTGATTAAAGTCAGAGGGGGATGGAGTCTTGATGTGGAGTTGGACTGGGGTAGGTTGGTAAGCAAGGGGTTGATAGACTATTGGGTAATGGTTGGGATGCAGATTTAAAACAACAATCAGATCAGTCACAATCTTAGTAAATGGTGAAGCAGGCTAGGGGGACAGAGGGTTAGAACGGCTTCCTCCTTCTCTTGGTTTGTATGTTCAATGACTTGCTTACACTTAGGGTGCCAGATTTGGAGTTACCATTGATCAGAAACTCAACCGGACTCACCACTTAAACACAGTAGCTATAAGAGCAGGTCAGAGGCTAGGAATACTGCAGTGAGTTACTCACCTCCTGACTCCCCAAAGCCTGTCCATCATTTACAAGACACAAGTCAGGAGTGTGATGGAATACTCCCCACCTGCCTGCATGGGTGCAGCTCCAACAACACTCATGAAACTTGACACCATCCAGGACAAAGCAACCCACTGGATTGGCACCACATCCACTCCCTCATCACTGATGCTCAGTAGCAGCAGTGTGTACCATCTACAAGGTGTCTTGTAACAATTCACCAAAGATTCTTAGACAGCACCTTCCAAACCCACAACCACTTCCATCTAGGACAGAGCAGCAAATACATGGGAACACCACCACCTGCAAGTTCCCCTCCAAGCCGCTCACCATCCTGACTTGGGAATATATTGCCATTCCTTCACAGTCGCTGGGTCAAAATTCTGGAATTCCCTGCCTAATGGTATTGTGGGTCAACCCACTGAACATGGACTACAGCGATTCAAGAAGGCAGCTCACCACTACCTTCTCAAGGATAACTAGGGATGGGCAATAAATGCTGGCCAGCCAGTGACACCCATGTCCCACGAATGAATAAAAAAAAAAATTTGCTTGACACCAAACAGCTAGGGTGAACCATACCAAAGTACCCTCGAGATCATCAGAACTCCAGAAAAGCTTCCTGGTCTGTTTAACATTGGGAGTTGCACCTCAGCCCAGGCTTTCAGCGCTGGGACTTGTTGAACAGAAAGTAGTAAATTGCAAAGGGTTGTGGAAAACTTGGAGGCTACTCTTCTCCCATGCACACGCCCGCTCCCCACCCTTTACCCTACACAACAGACAGCACCCAGGAGAAAGCCATATGAAAATACAAAACTGCAGACTGTTCCTTACCCCTGGTGCTGGTGTACCCCAGGGAGCTGCTAACTTCGTACTGGTGGAGGTGAGGCCGTGGGATCAGAAGGATATTTGAAATCTTGCCGAGGGAGCTGTCGTCAGAGGCCTGGCTCCTGACCTCCTCTAGGGGCAGGGTCCCCCTGTGGTGGGGAGGGCTGTTCGAGACATCGTAGGAGCTGGAACTTTTCCTGGTGTGGCTTTCTCGAACAGGCCTGAGGTCAGATACAATAAACGGAGATCAGCACACAGTATCGCTCAGACAGCGCCAACCATCATAACTACAAGGAACAAAAGAACAGAAATTCCATAACCTCCTAACAGGCAGGACCCAAAGAAATGTGACTGCATAGTGACAGAATACCATCGTTCAACAACCCCATCGTTAACAATCCCCACACAGCTCGTGACTTGTGGAGAATGTCCAGGTCAGGGAGGTTTACAAGAATGTTGCCAAATTAGAAAGGTGTGGCTATGAGGAGACAGTGGAAAGATTGGGGTTATTTTCCTTGGAATAAGGAGGCTGAGAGATGACTTGATAGAAGTGTACAAAATTATGAGATGATGAGATAGAGTGGACAAGATAAAATTGTTTCCCTTGGTGGAGAATTCAAGAACCAGGGGACATAGATTTAAGATAAGTGACAGGTGGTACAGAGGGGACATGAGGAAGAACTTTTACACACAAAGGGTGATGGGTGATTGGAATTCATTGCCTGAGTTGGTGGTAGAGGCAGAGACTCTAAACCTTAAAAAATACCTGGATCTGTAGGGCTAAAGGCCAGGTGCAGTAAAGTGGGATTAGAAAGGGCACCTGAGTGAACTTGGGCTAGCACGGACAAGATAGGCTGAATGGCCTCCTTCTGTACTATAACTTTGCCTTGGTTTGATGGACGTCATAAAAAAAAGAAGGCATCAATGGATGAGTTAGCCAGGTTATTTATATCCTACTTCCGGTCATTTGACTGCATAAAAGTTGATATATAAATGCAAGTCGTTATAGCAGATCAACACTGTGAAGGGTTAGAAGCAGCAAGTAGCTGCTCAATGCTCTGTGACAGAGGAGCTGCGAAACATCAAGGAGGAAATTACATCAAGGGTACATCTTTGACCCCAGACATCTCCTGGAACCAAGGGAAAACTCACCTGAAGGAGGTGGGCCGTTGGACTCGAGATGGACCAGGCAACCGGAATACCTGAGCATCATACGCATCGTAATCCACCTGGATTGGGAGGCTATTCTCAGAGTCCTTTGGACTGCTGGCCCCAATCGCTAAGGAGAAAGAAATATACCAGTTAATAAATGGCAAATATTCAGTATTTTCCAAGGTTGTGAGAACTCTGAATACAGGATCACAATATTGCTGCTAATATCACATATAATTCCTTAAGAGAACTACAGAATGCCCTGTTGTACCAAGTCACAGAGCTGGCAGCAAGCTTCAGTTCACAAGCTTTTGAAATATTTATGTTCTGACCATCAAGATAAAAATAGAATTCTGTAACAGTGAGTTCAGGTGTGAGTCTTATTAAAGCTCTGTATTACCGTCACAACTGGATAAGATTCAGGCATTCAAAGCAAAATCCCTCAACTGAAATACTTCCAATATGATGAAAAAGAGAGATAGATTCACCCTGATTCCTCTGTTGGGGCTTGCAGCCACTGATACAGCGTTCAGACAGTAAGTGAGAGTCAGACTGTAAGCAAGACTGAGAGTGAGACCAATTGATAGAAGTGTACAAAATTACGAGAAGTACAGATAGAGTGGACAGGATAAAATTGTTTTGCTTGGTGGAGAATTCGAGAACCAGGGGACATAGATTTAAGTTTCAGGACATGAGGAAGAACTTTTACACGCAAACGGTGGTGGGTGTCTGGAATTCATTGTCTGAGTTGGTGGTAGAGGCAAAGACCTTAAACTCTTTCTGAGTGAAAGTGAGAGCGGAGAGAGAATGGGAGCGCCAGTGGAGTGTGAGTAAGTGAGGACAAGAACAGGCAAGAGTGAGATGAAAGCGTGGGCAAGGGTGAGAGTGAGGTCAACATTGAGAGAGAGATTAAACAAGATTGACAACAACAGCAAACAAAAGAGAGCGCAATCTTGGGGCTTGATGGCACAGTGGTTAGCACTGCTGCCTCACAGCATCAGAAACTTGGGTTCGATTCCCAGCTTGGGTCACTGTCTGTGTGGAGTTTGCACGTTCTTCCCGTGTCCGTGTGAGTTCCCTCTGGGTGCTCTGGTTTCCTCAGTCCAAAAAAATGTGCTGGTTAAATGCATTGGACATGCTAAATATTCCCTCAGTGTACCTGAACAGATGCTGGAGTGTGGCAACTAGGGGATTGTCATAATAATTTCATTGCAGTGTTAATGTAACCCTCACTTGTGATACTAATAAATAAACTTTAAGCTTACATTGAACCCACACAGATACGGGGAGAATATGCAGACTCCGCACATTGACCTAAGCTGGGAATCAAACTCGGATGCCTGGCACTGTGAGGCAGCAATGCCAACCGAAGTAGAAGTACTAAACTTAAAGTTTATTTGTCACAAGTTACATTAACATTCCAATGAAGTTATTGTTAAATCTCCCTAGTTACCACACACCTGTTTGGATCAATACATTTAACCACTGTGCCACCTACCTGTGACACAAATAAATAAATTTTAAACAGAAGCAAAAGGAAGCACAAGGAAAGAAAGTAGGAGCAAGTGTGACCACAAGAGAGCAGAGGAGAGAGCCAGTCTATGGGTCTGAGCAGCACATTCTGAAGTTACACTGATGCTTCTGAGAGTGTGCTGGGAGTATCAGCTTCCCGTACAATCTGACAGTCAGCACTCACACAACACCATGTAACAAAAACAGAGAAAACTGGAAGCACCCAGTCAGGTGGTACATGTGAGGAGGAAATGGCAGAGTACACACTTCAGGTCAGCTAGAAAGTCAATCACATCTTTGTCTCTCACTGCTGGGACTCACTGACCTGCAGGATGTTTCCTACATTTATTTCAGATTTTCAGCTTTGTGGGATCCATGGTGAGAAAGGCTCTGCACTAAAACTATTCCCGGCGGGATTACAACTGGTCAGTGTGTGATTCTGGTGTGCAGACCCCGGCTCCCACTAACATTGTTACTGCACAATATAAACCAATTAATTGGCCTCAAATCTGAGAGATTGACTATACTCAAACAATCACACTACTTACACATTCTATCAAATAGTCATCTCAACTCTACGATGAATATTGAGGTCACAAAATACAAATAAATTATTGTGTTCACCATATATTAATGATATGAAGTAGTTACAGCAACCAGAGAAAATACTTCAAATACAATATCTCTCACCCTACATACAATATATGATGGAGAATACAATTGTCAGTTCTATTATAATCCTAGTGCTAAACTGACGTTTAACCAATTCAGAGTTTTCTGCTCATGGTCAAGGATACTCTCTGAAGCAAACAGGCGTTTTGGAACTCATTCCCAAGTGGCTGTTAATTCAGATCCATCACAAACCAAGTGATGATTGGATCAGAGCACAGGTTTATAAATGGGCACTGGATGGCGTTGTTGATTAGCACACTGCTCACACTCTCTCTCTCTCTTCACTGGCTAAAAGTGCTGCCAGAGTAACGAGTCTGGGCAGAATCAAATCCAATTCCCAGAGGGTACAAACTCCCAGCGTAAACTAGTATGAGAAGCCAGTGGGTGGCAGGGTAGGAAACAGAGACAGTGGATGTAGCTAGGATGTTCTGTAAGGGAAGTGGATCACGTCCCACTTAAGGGCACGTAATCCTGAACATGACAATTAAAAACAAAACAACTGTTCCTTTCTTTACCAATAAATTATTCCAGAAATCTCTCTACTTTTCGCTGCTCCTATTTTGAGAGCTTCCTTGCTGCTCACCCAGATGGCTAGAATTCATTGTGACAATCAATGCTAGCACGTTATTTGTCAATTTACCACTAAATCCCGCACAGTCCGCACTCAACATCTATGTGCTGGTACTGTCAGAGCAGGAAGACATCGGGGACAGAAAACCTCTCAGCTTTTCCCTGCCTCTCGCACACAGGGGTCCTCTCATCATCACTTTGGCTCAGTCGGTACAGAATAGGAATCCAATCAGTGCCAGACCACTGGGATGCAAGAACCCACGTTACTTGCTTCATCCCATTTTCGTACAGGGAAGGATGAGCTTCAGTTTGGGTTGCCAGCTTTCCAGGATTGACCTGAGTCTCCATGCATTGGAAGACTAAATTCCAAAACACTGGTGGCAGTGGCCCTGGAGAAAAAACAAGCCCCCTATGATTTACATTCATTTATTAGTGATAAAAGTATTGGAGTTGGGGATTAAAGGCTTCATCACTAACTCCATAAAGGCTCCATCACTAATCAAGGTGAGTAACAGAGTCTGTTCAATCTCAAATCTGGGAAATCTCAAAAACTGGGTCAAAAGGTGGAAGTGCATGTGTGTGTCAACCTGTGTGTGTGTCTGAGTATGTTGTCTATGTCTCTGCGTGTGTGTTTGTGTGCGCGCACGTCTGTCTGCATGTGTCTATGTCCATGTGCGTTTCCACAAGTGAGTCTGTGCGTGCTTGCATGTGAGAGTGTGTGAGCAACGTGCTTCAAATCAGGAGATCAGCTTATGAAACCTCCCGGCAGCCATCCAGCTGAGTTCTAAACTTAAAGGCAGCAGGATTATTGACCAGTAGAAAGCTAAAAAATCCAAAAGCAATCCCTCCCACGGGAACCCAAGGAGCCTCTAACATAACAACGTGACCAATATATCACTGCCAGGGCCAACTATTCAACTTCAACAAGGGCCTTGCTGTCTCCATGACAATGGGAGAGTACAAAATAACGCGACAACTTACTGTTATCTTTATTATTCTTGCCTTTCTCTGCCGGTGCCTAGGAACACAAAGAGCAGATGAAAGACAGTCTGTGGATTCGAATAACCTTGGTACAAATCAAAATCCAAAAACTGTGCAAGACACTGGGAATAAAATTTCACATTTAGCAAATGGGCCCCTCAAAACAAACACAGAAAATAAACTGCCATTCTTAGAAATGAAACAAAAAAGTTGGGTCAGAAAAGTTCCTCTATGAGGGTACACCAAGGCACAGTGACAAGCACTTGTGCCTCTCAGTGCCAGGGACCCAGGTTCAATTTTGGGCTCAGATCACTGTTTGTGTGGAGTTTGCACATTCTCCCCACGTCTGCATGGGTTTCCTCAGATTTCCTCCCACAGACCAAAGATGCGTGGGTTAGGTTGATTGGCCATGCTAAATTGCCCTTTATAGTCAAGGGGATTTTTAAGTTTTAATTATTAGTGTCATAAGTAGGTTTACATTAACATTGCAATGAAGTTACTGTGAAAATCCCCTAGTTGTCAAACTTTGGCGCCTGTTCGGGTACACTGAAGGAGAATTGAGCATGGCTAATACACCTAACTAGCACATCTTATAGACCCGTGGGAGGAAACTGGAGCACCTGAAGGAAACTCATGCAGATACAGGGAGAATATTCAGACTCCACTTCGATTGGGACACAAACTAGGAATCGAACCCAGGTTCCTGGCGCGGTGAGGCAGCAGTGCTAACTACTCTGCCACCATGCTTAGCAGGGTAAATTCACAGGGCTAAGGGGATAGACCCTGAGTGGGGTCGTTGTCAGTGCAGAATAGATGGGCTGAATGGCCTCTACCTGCACTGTAGGAAATCTTTGAACAGTTAGTCTGGGGATTGTGTAATTCTCCCAACTGCACAGCGAACGCAATTGCACTGAATAGATTTTATAAAAGCTAGTGAATGCAAAATGAAATCAATCCTTTTTAAATCCTTTTCACTGTATACCAATTTATGAGACTATAATGAATCAAATCAAAAAACGCTGGGCTAGAATAATCCAAAACTAGATCTACAACAATCATTTCACACGATCTGGCCCATCTACATTGTCCATGATGATTACATCTCAGTCAGGTGCTGGGAAGTTCCACAGGGAAGTGCTGAACAGAAGTCAGTAAACCTGGCTGCACTTTTTTCCCTCGAAATGCAGCAACCGGTAGCCCTGCTCAGACTAACTGAACACAGCTCAGAACCAGAAACTAATCTGGAATGTTCTATCGAGTTTGTGTGTCATTTTGGTATATTAAATGCTGGTTCCACCCGGTGGCCCTTTGAGGAACGCTCTTAATGTCGCTGAATTAGAAATAATTGTAGAGAACAAAGCCATGCATCATGTACACAAACAGCAAATACAAAGCTGCCGCCTCTCACTTTGGATGAATAATGGCAGGCTTTAATAGCAGCCAGAAGCTAATAACTATCATTTTTCAAACGCGACCACAGTGCATCTTCAACCAGGCCTCAACTCACCTTCCTTGCTGCAAGTTTAATGCGAGGAGTGAAACTATTATAATATAACTGACTCTTGGACGTGTAGAAGCTGCAAATAAAGCAATGAGACCGGGTCAGTCCAACAGGAAGCTGCCACAATGTGGACACTGATTCCAAACACCACATAAAAACATTTTCTTTTTAAAATGTTACTCAGGATTGAGTTTGTTATTGCAAATGTTGCTGACTTCGTCCCTCTTTCCACTCTCTCTGCCTCAGATGTGTGGCGTGTCACAACAATCCGTGGAAGTGGGAGGGTGGAAAGATTTGGGGGAGACACAGAGCCTGCAGCAAAATGATTTGGGGGTGGTTTGAGAGCAGCCACGGCCATATTCCTTATCGATACGAACAGACTGATTTCCGCCTGGAGAAGTCCAGAGAGAAAATTAAAAATCAGCTCTCCAATTCCCTCTCTCTCATTCTATCCCATTCTCTAACTCACTCATTTCCTACATCACAACAGTGAGTGTATCTCCAAAAAGAACTCAGTGGCTGTAATGTACTTACAGTCATTGCAAAAAGCAGGGAGGCAGTGGTGTTGTTACTGGATTAATAATCCAGAGAGCCTGGGTAATGCTCTGGGAACCCAGGTTCAAATCCCATTATGGCAGATGGTGCAATGTGAATTCAATAAAACACTTTTAAAAAATTTTTTCGTGATGGAGTGGGAGGGGGAGGGGGGAGGTGGGGATGGTGAGGCACAGGGCGGGATAGCCTCAGACTTCTCCACAACCCTTTGCAAATTACTACTCGTTCAATGAATCCCAGTGATAAAAGCCCAGGCTAAGGTGCAACTCCCAATGCTAAACAGACCAGGAAGCTGTTCTGGAGCTCTGGCGATCTCGGGGGTACTTGCCCTTGCTGTTAGTTGTCAAGCAAATTTTTTAAAATTCATTTGTGGGGCAAGGCTGTCTGTCACTGCCTGCCAGCATTTATCACCAGCAGTTGAGCTGCCCTTCAACTGAGTGGCATGCTAGCCCATTTCAGGGGGCAGTTGAAAGTCAACCACATTACTGTGGTTCTGGGATCACAAGTAGGCCAGACCAGGTAAGGGCGGTAAATTTCCTTCCCTAAAGAACATCAGTGAACTAGATGGGTTTTTCCAACAGTGGTCATCAGTAGATTCTTAATTCCAGTTATTTTTTATTGAATTCATATTCCACTATCTGCCATGGCAGGATTTGAGCCCAGGTCCTCTGAACATTAACTGGATTTCTGGATTAATAGTCTAGCGATAATATCACTAGGCCACCACCTCCTGCATATCTGAATCTGAATTATAAGTCTACCAATAACCACGAAATCATTGTCAATTATTGTAAAAACCCATCTGCTTCACTAATGTCCTTTAGGGAAGATAAACTGTTGTCCTTATCTGGTCTGGCCTTCATGTGACTCCACACCCACAATGTTTAAGTGCCCTTAGAGATAGATAATACCTTGAACCAAATAGGGCTGGTGGCACACTGATTACAGTTGCTGCCTCACAGAGCCGGGGACCCGGGGTTCAATTCCAGCCTTGGTTGACTGTGTGGAGTTTGTATGTCATCCCAGTATCGGCGTGGGTTTCCTCTTGGGTGCTTTGGTTTCCTCCCACAGTGTAAAGATGTGCAGGTTAGGTGAACTAACCATGGTTAATTGTCCCAAGATGTGTGGGCTAAGCAGATTAGTGGGATAAATATGTGCAGATGCAGGTATGAGTTTGGATGGGATGCTCTTTTGGAGAGTTGATGCAGACTTGATGTGCTGAACAGTCTCATTCTACACTAAGGTTTCTACGGTACCTGTCTTGGGGAATTTGCACGTTCTGTCCACGTGTGCATGCGTTTCTTCTGAGTGCTGCGGGATTTTATTGATGAACAACAGGGTGATAATGACCAGATTATCTGTTTGAGTGATGCTGGTTGAGGGATGAATGTTGGCCAAGATATTGGGGAACTCTGTGCTCCTACTTGAGATCTTTTATGCTCACCCAAAAACGCAGACAGGTCTATTGCCTAACCTTCCTTTTGAAAGATGGCAAATCAGACAGTGCAGCACTCCCTCAATACGACAGTGAAGTGCCAGCCTGGATGATATGCTCAAGCCTCTGGAGTGAGCCTAGAGCTGAGAGTGCTGTCACTCAGCCAAAGCACTCAGTGTCGGTCTTTGTAGCAAACCTACAACAGTCACAGCACATCTCCCCATCTCCATCACCAACACAGGGAACCGTATGGAAACCATCACCAACCTGTGGTTTATCCAGTGGGGAATATTGTAATCGTCACCCAGACGAGAATCTCCAGGGATACTTCGATTGTGCAACTGTTTAAAAAAAAAGGGGAAAAAGCTGAAACATTAATAAGAGCAAAGGAAATTACAGCACAGAAACAAGCACTTCAAGCCTGCACCAACCATGCTGCCTGCCTTAACTAAAACCCCCTACCCTTCTAGGGACCACATCCTTCTATTTCTATCCTATTCATGTATTTATCAAGACATTCCTTAAAAGTCACTATCGTACCTGCTTCCGCTACCTCTTCCAGACACCCACCACCCTCGTGTAAAAAAGTTGCCTCACACATCTCTTTTAAACTTTGCCCCTCGCACTTTAAACCTATGCCCCCCCAGTAATTGGCTCTTCCCCCTGGAAAAAAGCTTCTGACTATCCACTCTATCCATGCCTCTCGTAATCTTGTAGACTTCTATCAGGTCAGCCCTCAGCTTTCGTCATTCCAGTGAGAACAAACCAAGTTTCTCCAATCTCTCCTCGTAGCTAATGCCCCCAAACCAGGCCACATCCTGGTAAATCTTTCCAGTATCCTCTCCAAAGCATCCACATCCTCCTGGTGACCAGAACTGAACTGGAGAACATTAAAGGATGATTTTAACCCAATTCATTAGGCAGGGTGGGACCCTGACTTTGCACACTGACCAATATTATTATCCTGCAGGGAATTAACCCAGCCACACATCCAGTCGCAGCCCTTCCCTGTGAGTGGGTGAGGTGAAAGTTTGTCTCATCTATTCCGTCACACTCTTGATGCTTGTTGGTGGGTTCTTACCAAAAACAGTGAAACCAAGAATTTCAGGAACCGAGGTTTTCATGTTCGTGTCAGACTGTCTTCTGTAGTAGCAGAATGCCAGCATTTATTTACCAGTGTAATATGATTGAAAGATGTTCATTCAGAGGCCACATCTATAATACACAGCATTGTTGGACACACGAGACTAGGTCCAACGTGCCTCTGCAACACTTTACGTTCATTTGACCGAGCATGTATGACTCCTTTTACATCAGGACCACATCATGAATTCAGAGTCATACAACCCTACAGTGCAGAAACAGGCCCTTCAGCCCATCGAGTCTGCACCAAACACAATGCCACCCAGGTCCTATCCCCACATGTTTGACTCACTAATTCCTCTGACTTACACATCCCAGGACACTAAGGGGCAATTTTTTTCACACAGCCCATCAACCTAACCCGCATATCTTTGAACTGTGGGAGGAAATCGGAGGAAACCCACGCAGACATGAAGAGAACGTGCAAACTCCACACAGACAGTAACCCAAGCCGGGAATTGAACCCAGGACCCTGGAGCTGTAAAGCAGCAATGCTAACCACCGTGCTACCGTGCCGCCCCAATTCAGAGAGTGATTTCTTTGCTACTAATCAATCATCCCATATACATCCAATTCCAATCACTAATATTTGACTAGTTGATATTGGTTTTCAAACTTAAGGGAATAGATATAAAGTAATTAATAACAAACTCCAAACTGCTTAAAAGTGATCCTTCAGCATTGGACACACTATCAGCACTGAGTAAAAGCTTTCTATGAAGTGTGCACAATAGTTTCTTTTTTGAAGTTTTAAAGTTAACTTTAAAGTTTATTTATTAGTCACAAGGAGGCTTACATTAACACTGTAATGAAGTTACTTTGAAAATCCCTTAGTCCTCAAACTCTGGCACCTGTTTGGGTACACTGAGGGAGAATTTAGCATGGCCAATGCATCTAACCAGCACGTCTTTCAGTGAGAGAGGAGAAACTGGAGCACCAGGGGAAACCCACACAAACTTGGGGAAAACATACAGACTCCGCAGACAGTAAGCCAAGACAGGAATTGAACCCAGGCCCTGGTGAAGAGGCAGTAGTGCTAACCACTGTGCCACCCATATAAATATCGTCTGATTTTCCAGTTGCACAACTCACAAAAACTGAAAGCCCAATGAATAAGTTTAAAATGCTAACCGTAAAAAAATCTGCAACTGAGAAACAGTTAATAAATAAAGGCCCATATTAAATTGAATTTGATTTATTATTGTAACATGTGTTAACATACAGTGAAAAGTATTGTTTCTGTACAGACAGAGCATACCATTCATAGAGAGGGAAACAAGAGAGTGCAGAATATAATGTTACAGTCATAGCTAAGGTATAGGGAAAAATCAACTTAATGCAAAATAGGTCCATTCAAAAGCCTGACAGCAGCAGGGAAGAAGCTGTTCTTGAGTTGATTGGTGTGTGACCTCCGACTTTTTTTTTATCTTTTTGCCCAAGGAAGAAGGTGGAAGACAGAATATTCAGGGTGCATGGGGTCCTTAATTATGCTGGCTGCTTTGCCAAGGAATGTCGACAGAGTAAGTGAATGGGAGGCTGGTTTGCGTGATGGATTGGGCTACATTCACAACCATTTGTAGTTCCTTGCGGTCTTGGTTAAGTTTACTCTTGATTAAAACCACTGCTTTGTGGTAACCTCCTATCTATGTTGTGGATTTCAGCAGTGTTTGCAACTACTTTTGACATTTCTGTTGACTTGAAAACTGAAATGTTGAACCAAAAGTGACAGCGACAATGAGAGTGAAGTAGAAATAACTTGGTGTGTTTTTTTTGTGGCAGCTGTGCCCAATATTCCATCAGATCTACAGCAGGGGAAAAACATTAAAAAGCACAGAAATATAAATTTTGTAGTGGTGAATTGAGAATTCTTTTTGAAGGAGGAAATTGATCGCTGTATTAATTTTATTTCTGATGAGTAGCCCATCAATGTTGTCTCATGGGAAATCTTGATTTTTCCAACCTTTTCAGTATTTTGAAATGCACAGTAACATGGTACTCTAAACTAATAAAAATGAGTGCTGTTGTTATGAGTCACTGTTTATTACAGTACTGCACTGCTATCAGGAGTTAAGAGTCTAAAAAGGAATACCATAGCATCATAGTGTGCAGAAGAGGCCCTTCGGCTCATTGAGTCCATGCCAACACATGAGAAACACTAGAGTTCCCACCTAATCCCACTTACGAGCACTCGGCTCATAGCCCAGAATGTTACGATGTGCCAACTGCTCATCCAGATACTTTTTAAAGGACGTGAGGTAATCTGCCTCCCCCCCCTTCCCAGGCAGCACACTCCAGACCCTCACCGCCCTCTGGGTAAAAATGTTTTTCTTCACATCCCCCACCCCGCCAAAGCCTCATATCCCTCACCTTGAATATATGTCCTCACATTACTGACGCTTCAACTAAGAGGGACACTTACTCCTTGTCCACTCTGTCTATGCCCCTCGTAATCTCGTCCACCTCGATCAGGTCACCCCTCAGTCTTCTCTGCTCAACTCAAGCCTACCCAATCTCTCTTCATAACTTAACTGTCGATAGATTGCGTTTGGCAGATGGAGTATAATGTGGGAAAATGTGACTTATCCATATTGGCTGGAAGAGAAACAACAGCAATGTAGAATTTAAATAGCGAGAGAGAGATTGAAGACTCAATGGTGCAGAGGGATCTGGGTGCCCTGATACATGAATCACAAAGAGTTAACTTGTGGGTACAGCAAATAATGAGAAAGGCAAGTGGAAGTTTAGTGTTTATTGTAAGCAGAATGGAATATAGAAGTAGGAAAGTTTTACTTGAAAAAAATGTATAATTTCGTTCGAAATAATTCAGAGAAGATTCACTCTACTCGTTCTTGGGATGACGTGCTTATCCTATGAAGGAAGGCTGGTGTGTACCCATTGCAGTTTGGAAGAATATGAAACTATCTTATTGAAACATATCAAATCCTCGGAGGATGTGTCCCCTTGCGAAAGGGAAGAGAATCGGAGGAGAAAGCAGAGTGGCAAGTGGTTAGCCGGTTAGATCCGGCTTCAATTCCAGCCTTGGGTCACTGCCTGTGTGAAATTTGCACATTCTCCCTGTATTTGGGTGAGTTTCCTCCAGATGCTCCAGTTTCCTCTCACACTCCAAAGATATGGGGGTTAGGTTGATTGGCCATGCTAAATTGCCGCTAGTGTCAGAGGAATCAGCAGAGTAAATGTGTGGGGTTACAGAATAAGACCTGGGTAGGATTGTGGTCAGTGCAGGCTCGATGGGCCAAATGACCTCCTTCCGCACTGCTGGGATTCTGTGAACAAGAGGTCTACCATTTAAGATAGAAATGAGATTTTTTTTTCCTCTTAAAGAGTCATTAATATTAAGAATCTATTAAGAATTATTAAGAGGATTAGCATCCTCGGAAGTGGATAAAGGGCAAGAAGTGTACTCCAGGCTGCGAAAAGAAGCTAGAGAGAATATTGTGAAGGATCTGACTATCATTTTCCAATCATCACTGGATACAGGTTTAGTGTTGGAGGTTTGAGTATTGCTAATTTGTACCTTTATTTTAAAAAGGGAGTGAGAGATAGGCCAAATAATTAGAGCAGTCAGTCTGAACACAGTACAGGGAAAATTACTTGAATCAATTCTGAAGGACAGGATAAACTGCCACTTAGAAAAATGGATTAATCAGGAATAGTCATGGATGTATTAAAGGAAGATTTTGTCTGACTAAGCTCACTGAAATTTTTTGAGGAAGCAACAAGGAGGATTGATGAGGGTAATGCAGTTGATGTTGTCTATCTGGATCTTAGCAAGCTTTTTGACAAGGTCCCATTGGTGGCACCGTGGTTAGCCTTGCAGCACTAGGGAGCCAGGTTCAATTTCAGCCTTGGGTCAGCATCTGTGTGGAGTTTCCATGTTCTTCCTGTCTATGTGGGTTTCCTCCCACAGTCTGAAAGACACGCTGGTTAGATACATTCGCCATGTTAAATTCTCCCTCACTGTATCCAAACAGGTGCTGGAGTGTGGCGACTAAGGGATTTTCACAGTGACTTCATTGCTGTGTTAATGTAAGTCAACTTGTGACACTCAAATAAATATGGAGTTTTTTTTAAAACTAGTCTGCCAAGTCCATGGAATTCAGGGCGATGTAGCAAGCTGGATGCAAAATTAGTTCAGTGGCTGGGAACAAAGGGTCAATTCTGATAGATATTTTGGTGATTGTAAGAATGCTTCTAAGGGGGTTTCACCGGGTTCAGTACGAGGTCGTTTGATTTTTGTGGAATAGATAAATGGTTTGGATGTAAATGTTGGGGAAATCTCTTGGTGACAGAAGCGGGGATGGAAATACAGCACATCACAAGAGGCCAACGCACCTGCCCAGGTAAGCACATTAAACTTCCCGTGGCACTATTTCAACAACATTCCCCTCGCAGGATAGCTAGCCTATCACCTAGCCACGTCTCTTTTGCTCTGTGTGGGACAGATTGGTTAGTGCGCTTCACAGCGCAACAAGGGGCTTGGAAACTATTTACTAGCTGTGAAGAGCTGTTTACCCATGAGCTAGCAATTGTTGAAGCGTTTGCTGAATCCATTCAAATTCCTCGGATACTGAGGCAGTCTGTATTCACACACAACAAGACCCAGACAACAAGCAGACTTGGCTTAAAGGGATGGTGAGATTCCAGATACAAAAGTACCAGGCAATGGTCATCCCTAGCAAGAGAACCTCTACCTCCCCTGAACATTCAACGACGTTGTTGTCAGGATGGCCAAGTGTCCTAAGATGCCAGAATTAAAGAGTGTGATTCCTTGCCTTTCGCTAAGCCTGATGAATTCTGGTCCCTTTCTAGAGGCGTGGGTTCAAATCCCGCTCCTGACATTTCTGCCAGGGAGAATTAGCTCAAATGGTAGAGCGTTCACTTTACACGCGAGAGGATGTGGGCACACTGATCCCACTGCCTAAGTTGTCAGGATGGCTGAGTGGTCTAAGGTGCCAGACTTAAACAGTATGGTTGCTTCCCTTGAGGAGACTTTATGAATTCTGGGTTTTTCTAGGGTTGTGAGTTCAAATCCCATTCCTGACATTTTTGGGTGGCATAAGGCACCGAATGCTGTTTCTGTCCAATGAGACTGAGTGGCTTTCCCAGAGGTCACACTGGCCAAATAGGCGTTTGGACCTGAGAGGTGCAATAAAAGTGCAAGTTATCTTTGTTTCTTGGCAGCTGGCAGGCGTGCAGACATTCCAGATTGAATGTGTTTTACACGGAGGGTAACAAACGTCTGAAACAGTCTGTGTTCTGTTGGCCAGAAGGCAGGAACCCATCAGGAGTTCAAATACAAGATGAAATGGAACAGGATGTGGAGACAGCCATTATTTTCAGAGTGGAGTGCTGTGAACGGCAGCTTACACTGCAAGCATTCGACTCAGGAGCTCATACATCCTGAGTTCTGACAAAAGGCTACGTGTAGAACGTTAACTGCTCTTTCCACAGATGTCAGCTGATCCATGTTTTCAGCATTTTTCAGGTTTAATATAGGAAATCAAGGGTGGTACAATGGTTTGCACTGCTGCTGCACAGTGCCAGGGACCCAGGTTCAATTTCTGCCCTTGAGTCACTGTCTACGTGGAGTTAGCACGTTCTCCCTGTGTCTGTGTGGGTTCCCTCTGCTGCTCCGATTTCCTCCCACAGTCCAAAGATATCCGGTTAGATTAATTGGCCATGCTAAACTCTCTCTCAGTGTCAGAGGGGATAGCAGGGTATATAAGTGGGGCTATGGGGATAGGGCCTGGGTGGGATTATTGTCAGTGCAGGCTCAATGGGCCAAAAGGTCTCCTTCTGCCCTGGGATTCTATGAAGCAGATTGCCAGGGACATGGTGGAACGGGATACACTGGCAAATTCAAGTGGAAGTGCGAGATGAGTAGGAGTGAATAATGCAGGATATTTTTAGAAGCTTCTAACTGGGGACTGGGTTTTTTTTCCCTGGTCCTCTGTGTATCTGTTACACTTCAATAAACAGTCCCATGATGAAAATCCTCATTATTTAAGGTTGTCATTTCGCACTAATTCTGAAATATGGTTTTCTGAGCAGATGCTCGAGAGTGTAATTTATCATTCACTACTAAAATTGTTCCTCTTCAAAAAAAAAAGCACACAGTAACTAATTATAATGGTCACATCTCCCGATCTTTAGGTCTCGGACCCCATCTTAAACGTAGACACCACATAATTTTTCACGCCATGTGGCTACAAAAGCTATAAACTGTAATGAGGATGATAAAACTCTTAATGAGGTTGTGTTGGTAAACTGAAGATAAAGTAAAGTTTTTCTACACGGCTGAAAGGATATGATTGTGAGTTAGGCATCGATACCTACCATACTGTTTAAACAAAGTGAAAATGATCCTGCAAATCACTCCAATTTCTCTTAAAGGGAATTTACACACATAACCAAAAAAATACACCACTCAAACTCAAACAAAGTTACGATAAGTTTCAGTACTTTCCTGGGGGATGGGTGTATCAGGTTAAACGTCTGCTGTAGCTGATGAAATATGTCCGTGAGCTGTGCCAGGCAGTGACTGACAATAACGAAAAGGAAACTCTGTCCCTATTCCTCCGCTAACCAGCGATATGGCTGCAAGCAAGTACATCGTTCCCTACATGTAACAATAAAGGATTGTGCTGTAGCTAAACCCACCTGAACTCTGGCACACTTTGACTTGGCAACAATAATCCCCACAACACGGGCTGGAATTTTACTGTCCCACCTGCCACGGGGAATCGGAGCGAGCGAGGGACGAACCATGGGAAGGTCCATTGACCTTAAGCAGGATTTTACAGTTTTGAAATGAGCGAAGCCATGAAATCTTGACCACGCTCTCAGCTATTCCAGAAATGATGGGTGGATTTTAACCTGTACAAATGCAAGATAATGAAACATTGGTTCTGCTGCCTCACAGCGCAAGGGAGCCAGGTTCAATCCCAGTCTGTGTGCAGTGTGCACGCTCTCACCGTGTCTGCACAGGTTTCTTTCAGGTGCTCCAGTTTCCTTCCGCATTCCAAAGATGTGCAGATTAGATGGGTTGGCAGTGCTAAATTGCCCCTTAGCACCCAGAGACGTGTAGGTTAGATGGATTGGCCATGGGAAATGTGTGGGGTAACGGGGATAGAGTGGGGCAAAGGGCCTGTCAGAGAGAGTCGGTGCAGACACGATAGGCCGAATGGTCTCCTTCTGCACTGGAGGGATTAGAATCATAGAAACCGTGCAGTACAGAAAAAGGCCATTCAGCCCAACGAGTCTACACCGACCACAATCCCACTCAGGCCCTACCCCCATATCCCTACATATTTTACCCTCTAACCCATGCATCTCAGGACAGTAAGGAGCAATTTTTTTTAGCATGTCCAATTAACCAAACCCACATATTTTTGGACTGAGAGAAGAAACTGGAGCATCCGGAGGAAATCTGCACAGACAGTGACCCAAGCTGGGAATCAAACCCAGGTCCGTGGAGTTGTGAAGCAGCAGTGCTAACTACTGTGCTACCATGATTCTACTACTGCTAATTATCAATTATGCTAACTCTCCAATCAATGGAACATTGTTACTAACAAGATGATTCAATTCCCCAGATTGATTCAGAGGACCAAACCTACAGCCCTGCAAATCAAGAACATTCCACCCATCCAAAATCAATCACTGAATCATAGAATCCCTACAGGGAGGTGGAGGTCATTAGAAGCCACATATGAAATGAATATTTTACCTTCAAAAGTTGCCTTTGCTACTCAGACTGTCAAAAGAGAAGGGGTGACAACGATTAGGATTCAATGTTTTTATGAGCTTTAGTTTATTTCCACTGCAGGAAATTTCCTAAGGGAGAGATCCAAGCCTTCAAATGGAGTTGTACTGTTCCAAATGCAGCACTGTGAATGCACCGTTAACAGCCACTGCAGAGTGAGGGTTGGCGAACAGATCTCACCACAGTGCTCACTATCCAATAGTTTGACGACATTCATCAAAGGCTAACACAAGTAGCGGGGTCATTTGGGTGAGTACTGACAGAGCTTACGGTGCCCATGTATGGGTGTTTCAAAAACACTATCACACTGGGACAGTAAGATGTCTCACAACACCACAAAGAACAAAGAACAACACAGCACGGGAAACAGGCCCTTCGGCTCAACGAGCCCGCGCCGCCATCCTAACGTCTCAATGACATATAGAGACCAACATAGGGACAATTTGTTACCCAATCAGCCTAAGAGCACATTTTTGGGATGTGGGAGGAAACCGGAGCTCCCGGAGAAAACCCACGCAACCACGGGGAGAACGCGCAAACTCCCGCAGACACAGGCCCAAATCTATGTGTCTGCACAGCAACAGCGATCGTCTCTGAGCTGTCATGTTGCCCATCAGATGGTCCAGTTTAAGCATACACTAATGACTTGTAGCACTAGGCCACTCCTGAAGCAACATCCAAGAGCAGCCCTCGCACGACCTGCTGAATGCATGCACCTTGTTGGTCAACAAGGTGGACCGAATTGCCTGTGGAAACAAATAAGATATTTAGACAGTCCTGCGATATCCCTCTATCTGCAGACCGCTCATGTGGCTGTCCAAGAGACCCTTAAACAACCCTAGCGTGCCTGCTCCCACCACCTTACTCGGTAGTGCATTCCACACCCCCACTACCCTTTGTGTGAAAAAAATGCCCTCTAATATTAGTCTTATACATAGCCCCCCTCACCCTAAGCCCGTGACCCCTCGTTCTATCCAATTCTAATGGTGGAAAAAGCTTACCACCATTTACTCTATCTATACCCCTCATAATCTTATATACCTCTAAAAGATCCCCTCTCAGCCGACATCTTTCAAGGGAAAACAACCCCAGTGTTTTCAACCTTTCCTCGTAAGACAGCCCTTCCATACCAGGCAGCATCCTGGTAAATCTTCTCTGCACTCTCTCCAGGGCCTCCACATCCTTCCGGTAGTACGGCGACCAGAACTGGACGCAGTACTCCAAGTGAGGCCTAACCAACGTTCTATACACTTGCAACATCAAACTCCTACTCTTGTATTCTATACCCCTTCCTATGAAGGCTAACATACCATACACTTTCTTTATCACCTTTTCCACCTGTACTGACACCTTCAGAGACTTGTGAACCTGCACCCCCAGGTCTCTCTGCATCTCTATACTCCAGATAGTTTTACCTTTTATCCTATAACTCCCCTCTACGTTATTCCGGCCAAAATGCATCACCTCGCATTTATCCAGATTAAATTCCATTTGCCATCTATCTGCCCAATCTACCAGGTTTAAGTTCAACCAGTTTATTTAATAATAATCCCACAAGCTTTCGGAAATGGTGTTCCTTTGTCAGGTATGTGGAAGGTTCTGATCAAAGCACCTTTCTCTGATCAGAACTTTCTACACACGTGACGAAGTTACACTGTTTCTAAAAGCTTACGAGATTTACTATCAAATAAACTGATTGGATTCTAACCTGGTGCCGTGAGACTTCTTACTGTGTTTACCCCAGTCCAATGCCGGCATCTCCACATCAACACTGGGAATGTGGCAGAAACGATAAAACCAGAGATGGGGAGAGTGGAAACAATGAATATTTCCCCAAGACAACGTGAGATTTCAAGAGGCAACAAGGGAAGGAGTAATAACAGACAGTGCTGGAAATACTGAACAGGTCTGGCAGCAGCAGCTGAAGAAGTTCTGAACAGTCATAATCGACTGAAGATGTTAGCTCTGTTCCTCTCGTCAGAGATGCTGCCAGACCTACTGAGCTTTTCTAATACTTTTAGCATCCAGAGTATTTTGATTTGAAAAAAAAAAGTGTACTTTTCCTAACAATCCTTTCCCATAGTGATGCATAGTTAATGTATTTTAATCATCTTCTCTGGAGCTTTTTAAACAGGCCTTTTTTTAAATTTGTCTGCCTGTGAACCGGCATCTTTTACTGTTGCAGAAACCAGGCCTTTTGTTTATTTCTAATTTGGACTAATGCAGTGTTCTGGAGTTTATTCATTTTGAGAATTGTTGACTTTCGATTGGTTGACAGATTATGTTGTAAATTGGGCCAGTTTCTTTCTCGCAGGAGAAATCCAAAGGTCTTTACCTTCAGTTGGGCAGAAGCTGTTGGGAGAATACTGAATTTCTATCCCTTGGAAATCCAGCTTTTGGTGGCTGGCTAGCTAGCTAGAAGCTAGAGGCAATTGGTGTCCCTGTCTCTCAGTGTGCTGGAAGTTCTAGGGAAGGAAAGCCTAAGCATTTCAATTCCATACCTAAAGGACTATTTCACAAGAGGTGCTGCAAAGCTGCAAGATCCAGCATCACGTGAGCATACTTGCTTTCTGTGCTAAGCCTAGAAAAGGGTGCAAGTTTGTGAGGATTGTTTGGTTTGGAATGTTATGATTGTGTTTTTGTAATTGTTAAAAATTATTGCTGATTTTTCATTTGGAACTTTGTATGATAACAGATCCCTAGTGGGTCATTTGAATCACGTCTGGAGTGAAATATCTTACTCATGTTAAATTCAAAGTGCAAAACTCATGATCTCGGCTGACTTAGATGAAAACACCATTATCTCCCCCTCCACGATTCCCTGCTCCAATGCAATTCAACAAACAGCAAGCAACCCAGCACATGTACCTTGATGTTAAATTTTAATCCCTCTCCATCTCTGTCACCATCTCCAGCTCGAAAACCCTCAAAGATCTCTGCCATCCTCCATTTCTGATTTCCTTTATCTAGCCATTCACAAACAGTTGCATGCTCCCTAAGCCCAGGAAACCCCTCCCTATATCTTCCCATCTTCTACACCATTTTCCCAGGTCTGCTTCTTTGTTTCAGAATCATTGTTCTTGACCGATAATGCTTTCACCATGCTGAAAGCACTGTGTAAATGCAAATTCTTGTCGATTACCGTTAGCAGGCTACTTAGTCACGTGACAATGGAAGGTAAACCATTCTAGTCCTGACCTGACTGATAGCTGATCAGGAGCGAGGCAGCTGAGCAGACACTACTGGATAGTCAGCTTTTTGATTTGATTTATTACTGCCACATGCATTGAGATATAGAGAAAAGTATTGTTTCTTGCGCTCTATACAGACAAAGCACATCATTCATAGCTTACATAGAGGAGAAGAAAAGGAGAGAGTGCAGAATATAGTGTTACAGTCAAAACTAGAGTGTAGAGAAAGATTCACTTTGTACATGATAGGCCCATTCAAAAGTCAGATGGAAAGTGGTGGAAGCGAGTATGTCCTGGGTACGTGGGGTCCTAAATTAGGCTGGCTGCTTTTTCAATACAGTGGGAAGTGGAGATAGAGTCAATGGATGGGAGGCTGGTTTGCGTGATAGATGGGCTATGTTCAAACCCTTCGTAGTTGCTTGTGGTCTTGGTCAGAGCAGGAGCTGTACCAAGCTGTGATACACCGAGAAATGATGCTTTCTACAGTGCATCTGTAGAAATTGGCCACTTTTCCAGCACTCGATCAAGGGAGACTCGAACCAAATATTCAATCATTTCACTCCTCCAGCTGAAGTTAAATCATTTAGTACACATTCCAGTGCAGATGGCTCAGTACTCACTGCTAACAAGGAGCTTTAGAAATTCTGAGCCATTCAAATATCCATTTCTAATCAAGTACTGATTTGACTGCAGCGTCAACCATGCACCATTCTGTAAGAAGCTCAGTGAATAAATGAATTTCCATGTCATTAATATCAATGTAGCTTTTGACATGCCTTCAGGATGGAGATACTGCACAAGGGCGTTTTGATCTATGGTGTTTGCTTAGTGAAAGGCAGTGCTTACAGTAAACAGGCAGCAGGTCCAAAAACACAGATTAGACTTATGGGCTTTGGCTGATCTGAAAAATAGCATATGCAGTAGATGGCAAACAGACAACACACTATTATAACTCCTGTGAAATTCCAGATAAGTAGCTTTCATGCTTGTAAAAGCTGATCATGTGTAGGTAGCAAGAGAAAATGCTTTTCCCTTTCATTCTGAACGTGCTGAATTAAAAAAGATATAACTGTCACAGAAATTAGAAGCAGGATTCGCCTCTTCGAGTCTGCTTCACCATTCATTTTGATCATGATTAATCATCAAATTCAATATCCTGACCCCTCCCTTCCCCCTATATCCCTGAATCCCATTAGTCCCAAGAGTTACATCTAATTTCTTCTTGAAATCAGACAACATTTTGGTCTGAACTACTTTCTTTGATAATGAATTCCATATATTCACCACCCTTTGGGTGAAGAAATTTCTCCTCACCTCAGTTTTAAAAGGTTTACCCTTCTCCTCAAGCTACGACCCCTAGTTTTGGGCTACCCCCCCCGCACTGGGAACATTCCCCCATCTAACCCTGTTAGAATTTTATAAACTTCTATGAGACCCTCTCTCACTTTTCTAAACTCCAATGAATATAATCCTAACTGACTAATCAACCTTCACTGTACTCCCTCTATAGCAAGGGCATCCTTCCTCAGATAAGGACACCAAAACTGCATGCATTAGCTCATTCATCTGCAGCCAGCTTTTCTGAAAAAGGTGAACAAGTTTTCATCAAGCTGGTTCAGAAACTGGATTTATTCTGGGTCATCTGCCCAGTTCCAGACACTGCAGAGGCCAAGCTTGTCTTCCCTTAAGCATGGGAAAAGATGACCAAATTTGAGTTGCTTAATCAGCTTAAAGGATTTGGTAATGATAGGTAGAAAGAAATTATTTCTGGTGGGAGAAATTCAGATCAAGAGGGGCACAATCTTAAAATTATTTCACTTATTTAGAAAATGCAAAGCCCCTAAGCCAAGCGGCTTCTCCTGGTCCTGCTGGACGGAGTGCAGATAGACCTCCCTTGAGTCTGTGGATTGGACAGTCTATAATGTGCTGCACAGTTTACCCTCTCCCATAGGCATGTAGGAGGCTGGCATTATTGCTCCATGGGTAGGGGTTGGCTGAGCAGGGGCTGTGGCCAGTCCTGAGCCCGTTGAGTGTGGACCATTCTTTCCTTGGAAAGTTGAAACCAGACATCTGTTGGGTTGGGTTTGAGACCAGGTACTTGTTTTGTTTTTTCTAATGATTCCCATTTATTTATCCAGGTGGGATTTGCGTTGAAATCCTGTACAGGAGGTTTTTTCCAAATCGGTATGAAGATGGTATAAATGCCATCATTCTTTACTCAGAGGATAGTAAGAGCATGGAATGCCCTGCCTGCAGCAGTTGTGGACTCGCCAACTTTAAGGGCGTTCATATGGTCAGTGGATAGGCATATTGATGGCATTGGAATAGTTTAGGTTAGAGGGTCATTAGATTGATTCCACTGGTCGGCACAACATTGAGGGCCGAAGGGCCTGTACTGCGCTGTAATGTTCTATCGTGAAGTGGTAGGGGGGAGGCATTGGGAATTTTTTTCCATTGTTTTGTGGCTTGTTTCAAGTCAGCGGAATTTGAGCCTGGCCACTCAGGAACAATGTCAGGCAGCATTACTTCACAGAAATCTGGAATCCTCACCTCCACAAAGCTGTTGAGGCTGAGGGTTAGGACCTTTGAACCTCTATGCTGCAGAAAGACACCATCATTCAGTCTGCACCGGCCCTCCAAAAAAGCATCTTATCCATGTCCAATACCCTATCTTATCCCCATAACCCCATACATTTCCCATGGCCGTGCCACCTAATCTGTACATCTTTTGGACTGTGCAAGAAAACCAGAGCACCCGGAGGGAACCCACACAGACATGAGGAGAACGTGTGTGGAGTCTGCACAATCACCCAAGCCGGAAGTCAAACCTGGGTGCCTGGCATTGTAAGGCAGCAGTGCTAACCACTGTGTCACTGTGCCATCCATTGAAACATGCCCATTCATTGAAAGTTTCGTAACAGAGATGGAAAGACTTCAATTCAGACAGAGTATTGAAGATCGCACAAAGAGGAAGATTACATTAAAGCAAAGGTCAACCTTGATCTAACTGACCAGCAGAATCCCAATCCATCACTCAAACCAGCCTCCCATCCATCGACTCTGTCTACACTTCCCGCTTTCTCGGCAAAGCAACGAGAATAATTAAGGACCCCACACACTTCCGACATTCTCTCTTCCACATTTCCCCTTCGGGAAAAAGATACAAAAGTCTGAGGTCACGTGCCAACCGACTTAAGAACAGCTTCTTCCCTGCTGCCATCAGACTTTTGAAGGGACCTGCCTCACACTAAGTTGATCTTTCTCTACACCCTGGCTATGACTGTAACACTACATTCTGCACTCTTTCCCCTCCTCCATGTACAGTATTTTTTGTCTGTATAGTGCACAAGAAAAATACTTTTCACCATACACTCATACAGGTGACAATAATAAATCAAATCAAATCAGAACAGGCTTTAGGGGTTAAATGTTCCGATAACAGATGCATTCTTCAGATGTTGGGCACGAGTAGTTTCCATTTAGCTGATATGAAATGGATCTCTGTAAAGTTACATCTCATTTGCTGAACTGAAGAAAAGAAGTCCATTTGGACAAGAGCCAAAGCTGAGATGCGACCTGCAGCCGGTTAATTGTTGATGTTTTCCCAGCACAAAGTATCCGGTGGTCTCTAAATGGTTGCTTAGCCAGGCTGGTGACAGGCTCACTCCCTCTGAACACCCACTCCATCATCACCAGATCACACTGCCAATTCACCAAGTGAAACTGGATCAGTGATTGTGTTTGAATTGCTGTTTCTCTGCACTATTTTGTTATCAGACTAAATTTGAAATTTTCAGAGGTTTCTGAATGATTTTGACCACATATGTCACTTTAATCAGGTGTACCCACAGTTACAGGCCCAGTCTCTCACGTCTGCTTACCTTAAACAATGGGACAGCGTGGAGGGGCTGCTCACCCATACACACCAGGTCACCACCAATACCTGCAGAAAAGGAAATCACTGCTTTAAAAAAGGTCATCAGAAACCAACAGCTTTGCTTAAAAAAAATGTTCTTCATTCTTAGTCTAATAGAGGCTTAGGCCCAAATCTTTACAATAACATTAAGCCTCTCCAACAATAAACAGAAAATGCTGGAAAATCTCAGCAGGTCTGGAGAGAGAATACAGCCAGCATTTCAAGTCTGGATGACCATTCATCAGAGCTTCTCCATCCTGCTAAAGATGGGAGAAATGTTCAATAAGGTCCTGTCTCCAGACATGGATTTTTGCGTGGATCCTGAGGTCTGCATGGTGGATGTTGGGCAAGTTGCCATGGTAGATGGGGGTGCATAGGCGGTCATGAGTTGGCATTGGGGTTATAAAGGGTCATAGGTTGGCATGGAGGATAGAAGGAACCATGGAGGGTTGAGTGGAGGGGTATAAGTGGGCAAGGATGGAACATGAGAGCGTATTGAAAGTGGTGAGGGATATTTTATGTTCTATTCTTTATTTTAAATTTTGGACACAATATCATCCAGCCTGCCTCCACACCTGCCAACCTCCTCAGTACTTTGGGGTGAGGAGGGGCAGCACTGGAATGAAATAGTCTTCATCATATACATTGGAGGTTTCTCACCTTGTACCACAACACCACAATGCAACATCTAATCGCCAATGTCTCAAATTCCAGTGCAGTGCAAACAGCTTTTACTGCATGAAGCCAAGCAGGGTCATCATCCTGCTGAGCAGACTCTGGCCCTCTTCCCCCAATATCCTTCCATTGCCTATCCAGTGCTTTCACTCTTATCTAGCTTATTATGGTCAGAGAATCTCCAACTGTTGCTGCTCATTCCATTCCTGCCCACTTATCCTTGGTGTCTACTAAAGATTTATCCATGGACCACTCCACACATTATCCCTTGACAACATCATCCATGGATATCAGTATTGAGAGGGGCATGCAGGGTGTCACAGCAGTCCAGCAATCAGCTCTTCAACAAATTACCAGCATTGCTGAGGTGCTGCGCTGTGGGAGCGGCACTGGATCCCCAGAGGGTAAAATGTTGGAGGGCAGCCAGGATTGTGTTAGAATGGTCAAATCTAGGAGGTGGGAACAGAATAGGTGAGGGTTTCAGCAGCAGAGAGCTGAGACAGATACCAGGATGGATACCAGCACAGCTAACCACTGTGCAGAAACCTTATAGTCAGGAAAAGCTCTATTACACCCCTCCATGCAGACCTGCACAATTTGCAAGAAGCAAAGAAACTAGTGGAATCGTGCAAACAGCTGAAGAAATCAACCAACTTGTAGATAGTTGGCCCTCCCTTTAAATAGCCATGGAAGGGCTGTCCCTCCTGCTACTTAACATGAATTAGTTGTGTGAGGTTGAGGGGATACTGGCAGGAGAATTCCGCTTAAACTAATTTACTGAACAGCCAGCACTTATTAAATTTTATCCATCTTGCCAGTGAAGCTTTGTTCCATCTAAACTGCAGCTTTCTGTGTGCAATGTTGGCTTCATTACTTGAGTCCAATTTCCCTGTCGTTCTCTGAACTTCCCTCCAATGAAAGGAGAACAGTTTTGACTGCACGATCACCCGTCATATTTCAACATGTCATCTGTTTCCAGTTATCAGTTACTGGATGGCCAGCACGAGAACATCCTGGGATTTGTCAGGAGGACCGTACAAAAAGAGAATCTATTTGCGTCCAAAAAGTCACAACATCAAATCAGCGTTGCATACTGATTGGGGGGGGTGGCCTCTAAGTGTGCCATTGTCTTCAGCAAGGGCGTATGTGTACATCGGAAATCATTTTTGTTTTTAAATTGTACACATATCTTCAGATAACAGATGCAGCAGGTGTACATCTCTCTACCTTGTCTGTTCCTGTCACACATTAACCCGATCAGATACACACCATTCTAGATTCAACTGATGTTGCTTTGCACTTCCCCACACAGCCTGCGCAACTATTAAACACAGTGATCAAACACGTTTGTTAACTCTAAAGATGCAGTTTCTGTCCCTGCCTTCACCCTCTGCCATCCTCAACTTATGCCTGTGTCCCCACGGCATCCCCTCACACCCTCCCCCACCAGCACCACACCCCTCCCCAACACCCCCCCCCCACCACCATCTCGCAAAACACAAGCAAACCTTCAAACATAATCTTTACCAAGTTAATACACTCCATACGTGCGAAGCTCACCATTGTCAATCATCCGTTGTTTGGTGAGAATCATTAACAATCGGTCAACTTCAAATACTCCCACCCCTGGTGTGATCACCACAGACATCTGGCCAGTTCGGTCAAAGTTTCTGTTGATGTAATGCTTGTCAAACACTACAAAAGGAAAGAAATATTTTATATCAACACCCAAAGAAGTTTTTGCGGGAGATCAACATACGGCCACAAGTCAATTTAGTTTTGCTTGAATTGTGTCTTTGAGGATGGTAGTTGGTGGCTCAATGGGCTAACACACACTGTGCTGGGGTCCAGCTTCACACAGCTTCTTAATGATGGTACACGACAGAGGGAGCACTCTCACTGTGTGGGAAGAAGAGGACAATAGCCAGTTACAAGTGATAGCCCATCTCTCTTCCCAGTGTGGTAGGTTCCGATGTTGATTACATCCCAGAGACTGGAAATGCTACTTTGACCCAGATAGCCTCTATCGCCATCTTCACAACCCCATTAAAAGAGCCCAGAATAGCCAACATAACTCTTGGTCACATCCACAACTGAAGGTTGTGTAAATCGCCGAGTTTTACAGAAAAGGATTTTCACATCCGAGTTATCATGATCACAAACCAAGAATAATAGACTATTGTTTTCTCTCCAGTTCATGTTGAGCACAGACCCATAGGTGATAGCAGCCCTCTTGTTTGTCACATACATGGGCTCCGAGAGAGAGGGTGGGAGAGCTATTTAACACCAGAGATCGGAGGAAAAAGATGGCATTAGGCCCCTGTCCAGAGCTGCTCCTCTTCCTGCCTCCTGCGGCAGACACTGGACAGCCACTGGGGTGGGATAACTGAATCACGTCTCCCCCGTCAGTCCAGGGACACTGAAAGTTGCAGTGACTGTGATCAGCCAGGTTGCACAGAGTTCACCTGGACTTTCCTAACCTTTCAGGGTCAGAGCTGTCAGTGCCACAGAGACAAGCTGGTTAACGTCATCCTTTATAAATCAAGCCACACACGGGTACGTACCATTAAAGGAGAGGTTGATGGCCTCCAAATAGTTTCCTTGTGCTGCTGTAGAGTTCTGACCACGTGGAAAACCATCTAAGGAATGAAGGAAAGCAGCAGCACAATTTGTACAATGGCAAAGCTTTTAATTACAGTTCCATTAGCGACCATTCACCCTGCAGTCGCAGTCCAAATCCACAGAACCATACGAAAGTTACAGCGTGTCTTGTCCATGCCAGCCCCAGAACATCCTTTTTAATCCCATCTTCCTGTATCCAACCCATAGTTCTTTCACTTACAGTATTTGAGCTGCAGATCCAGGTACTTGTAAGAAAGAGTTTAGGATCTCTGCCTACACTGCCAACTCGGGCAGTGATTTTCAGACACTGACCACCCTTTGCATATAAAAGTTCTTCCTCGTGTCCCCTCTGTACCTACTCTCACTTAGCTCGTATCTATGTTCCTGGTTCTCGAATTTTCCACCAAGGGAAACAATTTTATCCTGTCCGCTGTATCTCTTCCCTCATGATTTTGTACACTTCTATCGAGTCGCCCCTCAGCCTTCTTTGTACCAAAGAAAATCACCCGAAGCTATCCCATCTCTCTCCAGAGCTACGATCCTTTCACACTGGTGTTGATGGTACTTATCAAGGCTATTCTGATTGGAGCTTCTACATCCCCTTCTACCCCTGAACCCTTTTGTCAGTCAAAAATCTAACTCAGTCTTAAAAATATCCAATGACCCAGCCCCATTGCTCTCTGAGGAAAATAATTCCATTGACTAATAACTCTGAGTGAAAAGAATCTTCCATTAAATGGGAAACCCTCTATTTTTAAACCTTACCCCCAAGTTCTAGATTCCCCCAGAGGGGGAACATCCTCATTGCATCTACCTAGTTAAGCCCCCTCAGAATGGGCCCAGCTGAAAATATCTCCAAATTTCCTCAGGGTCACCAGTTTTTGAAGTTCTGTCTTTACAGAATTATAATTTAAATTCTGGTTGTTTTGTTGAGACTCTTCCCCCCCCCCCGATTTGGGAACAATAGGCATAGCCTCATCCAAAGCCCGTACCCCATTAACCATTCCACTGGGGCAATTCCCGTCATTGCATGAGGGGTAGACCAGTAGCTGAACAGAAATCATTCTGTGTGGATGCTGTGAGTTGTTTCTTCTTGCCAAGCCTAAAAAATTCTGCACCGTCTGTTCAGCCAACTCATTCAATAACGGGTGATAGAATGCAGTTTGAATGTTCTCAATTGCATTGGATAGCATGAAGGTCTGAAACACAATGCCAGTAAAGGCAGTGCCATTGTCAGAGACCAGGACTTCAGGTATCCCCTGAATGAGAAACTCTGTCATAGTTTCTCAATGGTAGCATGGGAAGTAGTGGGACCTATGTGACGTATCTCCAACCATTTTGAATGTGCGCCAACCATAATCAAGAACATGAAACCCATGCACAACATACCAGACCGTTTCCATGAACGTAGGGAGGCTGACCTGAGGGAATTTCTTGTGGAGCTGTCCCATTATTAATTTCACAAACCAACCTGTCACAGAACATGTCATTTAGGAGAGGCCTGAATTTACAGTGCTCTGCCAATTTTCATAACCCTAGTCAAGGATTCAGTGTCAGATTTCCCAGTGGCTGATGCTGCTGTGTTAAAGTGGTATTATTGAGGTATATTAGAGGGTTCCAGGTAATAGTAGCCTTTTATCACATCTACTAACTCATTAAAGGTTTTCAAGTCAGGGGTATCTGGATAGGCCAGACCATTTTATCGTGTTGAATGTCAGGACCCCACATGCCGTCAACAGGATTTCTTCCCGCTTTTCATCTCCCTCAATATTATTAACCCCAAATAAGTAACACGTGCGCTTTGCATATTGGCTCAGTCTTCCACACTTGTATCACAGGTTTCAAGTTTACTGAAGAGAATTACTTGCCTTGATGATGAAGATTATCCAAAAGAAAAACTCATTTTACTCCTCATTGCCAATGTAATAATCTCGCTGAGGTCAGTTGTTTGACATTAATATCCGTTAGTGAACGGAGCATCACTTCAGTGGTTAAGTAAACAAATCAAAGTCCCAAGACCTACCGTGCCCAGTCTTGGTAAAGAGAGCTGGTTTTAAACTCCCAATGCTCACTTCCTATTGGGCAAAACTTCATTTGCTCAGCAGGGGAGTTCATATTCCAGGAGGCCCATGGGGAGATCCACTGATTATCTCCCCTGTGGCCTTCATAGCTGGTGCTTAAAGCAATTTTCACAGTCTAACGGAGAGACGTTATGGCAAACAGTCACACTTTAATCAACATGAAACATCTTCCTTGAGTGGGTGCCCAATCACTACACCCCTTCCTGCCAGAGTGTATGTATTCATTAGTCACAAGTAGGCTTACATTAACACCACAGTGAAGTTACTATGAAAATCCCCTAGTCATCACACCAGCACCTGAAGGAGAATTGAGCATGGCCAATTCACCGAAGCAGCACGTCTTTCGGACTACGGGAGGAAACCGGAGCACCCAGAGGAAACTCATGCAGACACTGGGAGAACGTGCAGACTCTGTACAGGCAGTGACCCAAGCCAGGAATTGAACCCGGGTCCTGGCGCTATGAGGCAGCAGTGCTTACCACTGTGCTGTCTCACTTTCTACCTGCTTGTTGCTGACACTCATGCTTAATGTGTTTGGGAAAATATTTCAGCAGTTACTGATCTACAGCAAACTGACAGTCTCTCTCGCAAAACGCAGAGTCTGCACAAGAGCTGGAACATTTCTGGGCTGAGCAGAGCACAGAACATACACTGCGCAAAGCTCCCTCAGCAACACCAGCATCCCAACAAACACTCACAACTTAAAGGCAGCGAGAACAGAGAAGGTGCTTTCCAAATTAAGTTTGGATAAATCGATAGAATTGTAAAATGGGAGCTTGACTTCGCTTCCGCTTTTAGCTATATCCACTTGATGCTATTTTAGGATAAAAATATCATTTAGGGAAGGAAATCTGCCATCCTTACCTGGTCTGGCCTAAACATAACTCCAGAGCCACAGAGACATGGTTGGCTCTCAATTGCCCTCAGGTAACTAGGGATGGGTAATAAACGCTGGCCAGCTAACAATGACATGTCCCATAAATTAATTTAAAAAAAAAAATCAAATCATGCACTTGCTAAAACCCTCAACTCGATGAGAATGCCACACGCACGTGACACACAGACAAGATAAAACAAGCCAGGACATGAGGAAAGAAATTTTCAAACACAGAAACAGTACTTCCCATTCTTGGATCACTTGACATTCGAACCAAAAGTAATCTGTTGGCCACAGAGACCGGACCTCAAAATATCTTGCCCACTTTCAGAGAGTTACTGTCAGATATACCTGCTTCCTGCAACCGCACCAGCACAGGATACTGAATGAAAAGCTTTTTAATTGTTGTGAGTAGTGAAGTCCACTCTTCCCGTCTTTCATTCTGGACCACGCCTCTGGGGAAACAAAAATGATTGGAAAACAAAGATCGATCATCAGTCCCAATTTCTGCCTGCTGATTTTGCAAATCATTCAGACCAAGGACTAAATTAATATATTTCTACAAAAAGTACCAATCCGCCCGTGGAAATAAGCAGCTGGGTCCGATGTTAAATGTAGCCAGCAATTAGCTATCTACTGGACAACAGTTATATACACCCTGATGTTGCTTTTTATCAGCAGTCTATTTCATGAAACTCGGCGTAAAGCTCCGAGTTAAACCATGTGCCACAATTGTTCTAGTCTCAGTAGATCTCCAAGTGAAAATATTAAATTTATTAATGAATTTATGATGCAATCAGCTCCACAGCATTGATGTCTTTTTACTGTGTTTAACAGCATTACATCATGCACAGCAAACTCTGGGGACTGCTCAAAGGCAAGTTATGAAAGGGTTTTCCATTTGACTTCCTCATTAATCAACAGCATAAGCATTCTTGATGCCTTGGTTCATTCAGTGAGCCACATTGGGTACACCTTATAACTTGTGCCGAAGCTAGATCTTACCGAGGTCAACAAAAGAGTGATTACAATTGCTTTCAGGGGAGGTGATGGCCTAGTGTTATTATCACCAAACTATTAATCCAGAAAAATCAGCCTAATGTTCTGGTGATCCAGGTTCGAATCTCGCCACGGCAAATGATGAAATTTGAATTCAATAAAAAATATTTGGATTTAAGAATTTACTGGTGACCATGAAACCATTGTTGATTGTTGGAAAAACCCATCTGGTTCACTACTTTAAAACTTTACTGTCTTTTAGGGAAGGAAATCTGCTGTCCTTAGCTGGCTGTTGCCTTCGTGTGATTCCAGAGCCATGACAGTAGGACTCTCAATTGCCCTCTGAAATGCCCTAGTAAGCCACTCAATTCAAGACCAACTAGGGATGGGCAATAAATGCTGGCCAGCCAGCCAGCGACAACCAGGTCCACGAGTGAATAAATTAAATAAAGTGCCTGTGAGTTTTTTGATCTGTGAGGGTTTTATAGCTGAACCTACTCCAAGTCAGTCAGGTATTTTTGTCTGACCACCTCTGGAGGTCACATGTAGGCCAGACCGGGTAAGAACAGCACATTTCCTTCCCTAAAGGACATTAGTGAACGAGATGGGTTTTTCCAACAATCTACAATGGTTTCATGGTCATTAGTAGACTTTTAATTCCAGATTTTCACTGAATTCAGATTTCACCATCTATCATTTTGATTTGATTTATTGTCACATATATTGGGATACAGTGAAAAGTATTGTTTCTTGCACACTATGCAGATAAAACATACAGAGAGTATATTGAGGAGAGGAGAGGGTGCAGAACGTAGTGTTACAGTCATAACCAGGGTGTGGAGGAACAGCAACTTAATATAAAGGTAGATCCCAGAGCATTCCCCTAGGTTTCCGGATTACTAGTCTGACAACAATAAAATGGTAGCATCGCAACCCCTAACTTAGCACAAGGCCAACTCAACACCAACTCAAATAAGGATTCTGATTCTCCAACTCAATTTGCTTCTAAAAGTGATGGATAAGTTAGCAACACGAGACTGAACTGGCAGCAAAAATTAGGCCTCTTGTTCCTTTTAATTTCTGAAAGGAGTTTCTTATTGTTGGCTCAGAATTCTGTCAGTTAGCCAAGCTCACCTCACCTGGGGGTACTGGACGAAGATCATTCCAACATTGAAGGTGCAACTACAATGGACTCTGTTAAAGAGCCTTCATCTCCTCAAAACTGACAGGGTACATGGGACTAACTCCAAATAGCTCATTCACTAGCTATTCTGACCAGTTATCATAAACATCGCCGTTGCTTGTTTCTCTCTTCAGAATATAGTGTGAGCCAAATTTACCTTCATGGCAACATTCTGCAAGTTCAGTCAAATGTAGAGAAATCTTGGTGTGCAGATCCACACTTCCCTAACTCAGGTGGACAAGGTGGCCAAGAATGTGTATGGCATGCTGGCTTTTTAATCAGTCAGGGTGTTGAGTATAGGAATTGGAAAAGCATGTTGCAGCTGTATAAGGCTTTGGTTAGGCTGTATTTGGAATATTGTGTACAATTCTGGTTGCCACATTACCAGAAGAATGTTGCTGCACTGGAAAAGGTGCAGAAGAGATTTACCAGGATGTTGCCTGGATTGGAAGATATGGACTATGAGGAAAGGTTGAACAAACGTGGATTGTTTTCACTGGAGGGGTGGAGGATGAGGGGGATCTGATAGAGGTTTACAAGATTATGGCGGGCTTGAATAGTGTGGACAGAGTCTTTTTTCCAGGGTCGAAGGGTCAATTACTTGAGGGCATTGGATGAAAGTAAGAGGGGGAGAGTTTCAAAGAGATGTAAGGAGCAAGATTTTCACACAGAAGGTGGTGAGTGCCTGGAACATGCTGCCAGAAGTGGTGGTGGAAGCAGATTCTGTAGCAACATACAGGCAGCATCTGGATAGATACATGAAAAGGCAGGAAACAGAGGGATTACCAACCACATAGAGGCAAGAAAGTATTAGATTAGAGAGGCATCTGTGTCAGCACAGACTCAGTGGGTTGAACAGCCTGTTCCTGTACTGTACTGTCCTTTGTTCTAAAATATTCATCAATGCCAATTAGATGAATATTTCTTCATTTTATACCCACAATATATTGATAGCAGTTACACAATGGAGCTATTGCTGTTCAGTCAGGTGTTAGCCGTTACAGTTTGGACACAGATTTTCCCTGGAATTGTCAGCTGAGAGGTGAACCCAGGGGTGTGTACCTGGAATGGAGCGGCGGAAAGGAAAATCACCAACACTCACTTATAGAAGTCTTCATAGAATCTTCCCTCGTGATCCTGCTGAATGGAGGGCCGGTGACTCTCAGGAAACTCATCTGTAACAAACACAACTGGCCTGAGTACAGACTGAGCCAAAATACAACTTGTACTTCATCAGGCTTCATTGTCAGGAGTATGCAGGAGCAATCACAGGAGAGGTAAAGCAGCCCAAGCTACAAACGTCCCCAAAAGGAGAACCTCACCTTTCTATCTTATGACACCAACAACTTGCATTTATTTGGTGCTCCCAGTGCAGTAAAACTTTCCAAAATGCTTCCCCATGAGCATTCTGACAACAATTTGACACTAAAGTACACTGGAAAAATATATAAGAACAGGTAACCAGGTCAAAGAGGCAGGTCAGCTTTGATCTGTTACAAGGCATGGAGTCAATTCAACATAGAACAGAAAATGTAGGAAAAACTCAGCAGGACTGGCAGCATCTATGGAGAGAGAAACAGAATTAATGTCTCGAGCCCAACATGACTTCTCTGAAACTGAAAATAGATTAAAATACGATGGGTTGAAAAAGGAGGGAAGGTCAGGTGGAACAAGAGTGAAGATTAAAGGAAGAGGGAAGGTCAAGACAGATTCATCGAAGGGAAAGGAAGTGGTTGTATTAAGGGAAAAAAAACACAGATAGCAAAAGTAGGTGTTAATAGCAGAGTAAAGGTCAGATTAATTAAAATGGAGAACAGAGTTAATAGTCCAAAGTTGCTAAATTCAACGTTTAGATCAGGAGGCTGTAAAGTTTCTAATTAGAAGGTGCGATGCTGTTCCTCCAATTTGCATTTGGGTTTCTCTGGCATGTTGTAGGAATGCAAGCATGAGAGAAAGATGATGAACTAAAATGGCAAGAAGCTGAAGGTCAGAATTATGCATGTGGACTGAGCAGAGATATTCTGCAAAGTGGTCATGTTGTCTGTATTTGGTCTCCCCACTCGACAGGAGACCACGTTGTGAGCATTGAATACAATGCACGAAATTGTACAAGTCTGTTTCACCTGGAGAAGTGGACAGTGAGAGGGAGAGAAGGGACAAGGGTTACACCTCCTATAATTGCATGGGAAGTTGCTGTGGGAAGGGGATGCTGGGTTTGGAGTGATAGAGGAGTGGATCAGGCTCCTCTTCAGGATGTTGATGGGGAAGGGGGGGGTGGAAAACAGAGGGGAAAATGTGTTGGAGTTGGTGGAAATGGCAGAGCATGATCTTCTGAATGTGGGGCATGGTGATGTGGAAGGTGAGGGCAAGAAGAATCCTGAACTGTTCTGGGAAGGAGGGGAAGGGCCAAAAGAAGTGTAGGAAATGAGTTGGATAAAGCACCATGGTAGGGTGGGGATGGGGGGGGGAGGGAATCCTTAGTTGAGGAAAGAGATGACATGTCAGAAGCACTACTGTGAAAGGTATCAGAAGCAATGGAGAAACTGGGAGAATAACATGAAATCCTTTCCAGAAGCAAGGTGTGAGAAAGAGCATGATCGAGGAACCTGATATTGGGGAGAGAAGGGGCCACTGAGAGCCAGCTGCCACACCCTTGCTACCAATTCCCCTCAGTCTCCATCCACTGAGAACCTCACTCGGTGACCATCCTGCCCACCGCCACCCCCCCCCCAACCATCATAGTCCAGGATCCAGTGATGATACCAGGCCTCAGGCAGGTGTCACACCACCAGCAGCCACCTCGCTACCGGCCTCTGACTGGCTGGCAGCTCATGGTGGGCAGGACGATGGGAATCCATAATTTAAGATATAATCAGTTGGGCTTTTAGAAACGCACGGGGTAAATACTGAAGCCGGCAGAAATATAGTAAAAACAAGGCATATTTTTTGGGAGAAGTGAGGGATTAGCTTAATAGAATCCAATAGATACAGCTCATATGAACTGCTAGAAAACATTGGTTAAGACAACTCACAAAAATTGCACCTATAGGATTAAAATTTGGCAGTACATATGCAAAGTCAGTTGACAGAAAGGAAACAAAGGATTAAGGTGACAAGATTGCTGATAAAAACAGAGACACCGTTGAATCTTTTGGTCCTGCACTCATCAGGACACATTTGCAAGAATACCCGGATTTCAAAGAGCAACAATTCATGCTGCATGAGATTGTTTGGCAAGTGAACTCTGATTGGCAAAGATATTCTGGTTGAGAATGCACTAGAAAACAGTTAACCGCCAAGCTTCTGTTTGAACTCATACCAGAGTGATCAATTCTGATTGGTCAAGGCATTGCCACAGGAAAAGAACCAAGGAATTGTTGTTTTGCAGGCTTTTCTCTGGTTGAAAAAGGCAACAATGTGCAGACATGTTCTTTCTCTCTACAGAAGTCAGGCCCCTGCATGAATATATGCATTAAACGTGCATTAAATGACCTCACTACAAGCCCGATTGATAATCTTAAATTGGTTGTCAATATAATTCTGAGCACAATCAGGATTTCATAACAAGTGCTATCCAATCATGGAATCTTATCTAATATTGTACATTCTATTCTGAGGTTGGCAAGCACAGACTGGTTGGATATGGTCAGTACTTTGCTTGTGACAAGCAATCAAAGGGACATGCTGTTTTATACAATGTGCCACTTGTTGGAATGTGTGGCCTGCATATCTGGCATTGCACTGGTATTAAAATTCTTAAAGCATATTATTAATTTGTGTGATAGGCAGAAAGTTGTTTTGGCTCAATGGAAACATCCTATTTGTGGAGAATATCACTTGTGGTGTTGCTGCATCGTTGAGTGTGAAACAATCGGTTTCACCTGTTGCTCCAATTTTTAATCCTTCTAGCATAATCCGAGGTAGAACTGGGAATTTTTCAGGACCAAAGTTGGCCTTGAGCCCATTCATGAGTTTACGTGATGTACAGAGGGCCATGATTTGTTCAGGGTAGCCGTTATCCCACAGAGAGGCTTTGATGCACCCTATTTTGGCATTGGGTTTGCAAGGTGAGCTAATCGTTTGGGCCCTGTTTACAAAGTTGCCAAAAAGGCCAATTTTAGAGTGTGTGGAACTGTAGCAATCCCAACAAGCATATTATCCAGTGAAGGTAGTTTTATGGTGGACAGTCGAGAATCCATTGGCATGTTTCTCAACTGGTATTTTAAGGAAAGGAAGCTCCATTTCAAAGATGAATTTGAGCACAGGTTGGAGCCTGTTAAGATGTGTGAGGAAATCCTTATCTTGCAACTACAGATATAGATACAACAAATGTATCATCCATGTATCAGAAATTAGCAAGGGGTAGGAGGTTAAATGTCATTCTGTAGACATACCGAACGCCTGTTCATTCAGGCTACCTTGGCTTCCTCACAGCCACTTAACACCCCAAGGGGCATTCTTTAATTGACCGACAGCAAGATTTCTGTTCCTCACTCAGAATTCTGGCCTTGGATTGGGAGAATGACAAATTAGATCCAGGGTCAAACTGCCACAATCCTGTGGGAGGGGCCTGATTTGGGAAGGAGGCTCTCCCACCCTCACTCTCCCTTTCTACCCCGAGGTAGGGTGATCAGGTAGACGATCCCCCTGCCCCCATCCACCCCACCCCCACTCGTTTGAAGGCACAAAGGCCGACTTAGAGCTATGTTGACAAACAACTGAGCCCCACAAGCTGAAGTGCAGAGCCTATCGCTGTGAACTGTGGCAGCAAAAACAAACAAGGGTCTTTTTGCTCAATATGCTCCAGTTGATGACTTATGAAAGAATTGTGGCAATTTCTATAACTGGTGAACAGATTTACCCACCACATTAATTATTTTCTTAATGACAGGCCAAAAATAATGAACTGAAAACACAGCAACATTGATCAGAGTTCTGACTTCACACTGGATCTGCTTGGTAGAACTGCAAGCAAATGTAATTTTGTGCTTGAATCAATTATGGATTTCTCTGCAGTTCACTTCCAACGTTGCAGCAGTGATAACCGATGGTGCTATTAGCGTGAATTCCCAGGCTGAACAACTTTTATACCACGCAAGCGCATTGATGCAATCTTTGGTCACGTCTTAACTCAAAGTCTCACCGTACCACTGAATGGACCAACTCACCCAGTGACTTGGCATCATAGAAAGTTCTGGAAAACAAAACCACGGTCACCTCATGGCTGCAATTCTTCTCCTGAAATTGAAACAGAGGAAGTGTGGCATAAATTAACATAGCAAGGTTATCCACATTTGAATATTTATTTAATATTTTCATTCCTCCTGTTATATAATTAAGCATATTCAATCAGGAGTTGTCCAATAAATTAGTGCTTCTGAATACAAGAAATAGAAGCAGGAATAGGTCCCTCAGCCCATTATTCCAGTCAATGTGATCTGGTTGACTTTTGATCTCAACTCCATGTTCCTGCACTATCGTCATATCCCTTAATTCCCTTCATATCCAAAAATATATCCAACTCTGTCTTGAACATTTTCAATGACTGCATAGCCATAGCCCTCTGGGTAAAGAATTCCCAAGATTAACAACCTTTTAAATGGCTGACTCATCATTCTGAGATGGTGACTCTAATTCTTGACTCCCCCGGCAAGGGAAGCATCCTTATGGCCACTCAAGCCTTGGAGCATTTATGGGTTTCAATGAGATAATTAAATTCCCCAGAATAGTAGGGCACTTTCCTCAATGTCAAGAGAAGGAAAAGTGTATTTCTCCCAGTGATATCCCATTGATGGATGTCTTGATGATTTTTCTTCTCCTTGCTGACAGGGTTTCCTTGATGGGAAATGGTTTAAGTTTTCCAGTGATGGTGGATCTAAACGGTGCCTCTGATATAGCTGGAGAGGAACGGGGTTTATTGTACCACGAGTCTTGGTGTGGTGCAAGAATTCTTGGCTTTTTGGCTCCTGTGTACCAAAGCGTACACTGCCGCATCTTGGACCAATGGTGGTATCCTCATGTTCCCCATTTCCTGATTCAACGAGAATCCATCCATTTTCCTCTGGGTGGTCCGGTTTCCTATCACACTCCAAATATATGCAGGTTAGGTGGATTGGCCATATTAAATTGCCTCTGGGTGTCTAAAGCTGTGTAGGTTAGAGGGATTAGTGGGGTTAGGGGGACAGGATCTAGATGCTCTGTTGGAGAGTTGGTACAAACTTGATGGGCCAAATGGCCTCCTTCTGCACTGTTGGGATTTATTATGTGGATTAGCCACGCTAAACCGCTCCTTTGAGTCCAAAGGTATATAGGGATCCTACAGATTTTATGATACAGGTGCACTGCAGAAAAATGTAAACATTTAGCAAAAGTACTACATGTAAAACTAATTCCATCTTCAGTTATATTCCTTCCATAACTGAAAGTGGAAGATGGAATCAGTTTCCATGCTCCTTTCTTTTTACCTTCCATTTGGCAAACAGGTCAGCAAGGAAACCATTTACAGCCTTCTCAAAGTACAAGTCACCTAAGTGAGAAAGAAACACACGGGACGGTTAGAGAACAACAACATGAGGAAAAATATCTGCATTCTGGTCACTGCCTTTCCTCGTTCGTTGGTGGAGTGGGCAAAACTTCCAAGTTGAATGTGGAAATACAGGAAATAGGAGTAGGCCATTCAGCCCCTCGAGCCTGCTCTGTCATTCACGTGGATCATGGCTGAAAATCTCTCTCAATGCCAAGTACCCACACAATCTCCATATCCCTTGATGTCTTTAATATGTAGAAAATCGATCAAGCTGTCTTGAACGTACGCATGACTGATCTTCCACGGCTTCCTGAGACACAGGACTCCAAAGATTTATCACCATGAAGAACTTTCTTCTCAGCTCAATCCTAAATGGCCAGTTCCTTACTCTATGACCCCGGGTTCTAGATCTCTCCCCCAGCCAGGGAAAACATCCTTTCTGCTTCAATCCTGTCCAGCTCTGTAAGAATGCTCCACGTTTCAACAACTGTGGAACACGCAGACTCCACACAAACAGTCACCCAAGTCTGGAATTGAACCTGGGTCCCTAGCACCGTGAGGCAGCAGTGCTAAGTACTGTGCCACCATACCTCATTGAATTTTGCCTGCACTTCATGAAAGCACTGCTGTCTCACACACCAGGGAACCAGGTTCAATTCTGGCCTTGGGTGACTGTCTGTGTGGCGTTTGCACGTTCATAGACACAGGGATAATACGCAAACTCCACACAGACAGCCAGCCAAGGCTGGAATTGAACCCGAGTCCCTGGCACTGAGGCGGCAGTGGCCCAGTTCTCCCAGTATCTGTGGGTTTCCTTCAGTACTCCATGGATGGAATAGGTGGAATGGCTATGCTAAATCGTCCTTGAGCAGTTCACTTTATTAGTATCACAAGCAGGCTTACATTAACACTGCAACAAAGTTACCATGAAAATTCCCCAGTCACCACACTCCAGCACCTGTTTGGGTACACTGAGGGAGAATTTAACATGGCCAATGCACCTAACCAGCACATCTTTTGGACTGTGGGAGAAAACCAGAGCACTTGGAGGAAACCCATGCAGACATGGGGAGAACGTGCAGATTCTGCTCAGACAGTATCCCAAACTGGAAACTGAACCGGGTCCCTGGCGCTGTGAGGCAGCAGTGCTAACCATTGTATCAATGTGCTGCTCAAAGTGTCCAGTGATGTACAGATTAAGTGGACGAGCCATAGTAAAATGTGCAGGGTTATGGAGATAGATTGGGCCTGGGTGAGATGCTCTTTCAGAGAGTCAGTGTATATTGGATGGGCTGAATGGCCTCTTTCTGCACTGTTTGGAATTCTACGTCCTATCACATCATATGTATATCACTGAAAGCGGTTTTAATAGCAAATAATCCAGCTCAATTTCAGATTCTGGTGAAAGTTCACAGTGACAGAACTGAGAGCTAATGTGACCTCAGTATTTGAAAGCAACTGAGCTGTTCAGGAATAGAAAGCTAATACTCAACCAGAACACAGACCAAACCAATTGGTTTTAATATAGAACATGGAACAGTACAGCACAGGAACAGGCCCCTCAGCTCAGGATGTTGTATCGAACATGACACCAAATTAAACTAATCCCTTTGCCTGCTCTTGGTCAATATTCATGTATTTAATCTACAATGCCCCTATCGTATCCGCATTCATCACCACCCCTGGCAGTGTGCTCCAGACACCTATCACTCTGTGTAAAAACACTCGCTCCTCCTCCGAACTTGCCACCTCTCACCTTAAGGGCATGCCCTTTTGAAATACCAAGTTCAAATAATTCAATCGCTCCAATTTGCCATGTCTCTCGCACTCCCAGCCAAGCTTACCAGGGTCATCAGCAGGAGTAAAGTGCGAAGGTGTGTGTGCGCTATAATATCACCTCCATCCACGTGAACTGCAAGACCCTCCTCTCGGATTAATGAGCATCGAAAAATCCTTATTTCGTTGATTACTCTAAAACAGAGTTACAGCCACGACAAGCATTGTCATAGGACCGGACTTCTGTTTTCATGATGCTAGGACCTGTTCCAGTTCTTTTAACACCGTCTTACCATAGATGTCAAAGTCCCACATCTCACAGCTCATCTGGATGAAGATATAGACCATGGCAGAGGCAGATCGGAACACCACCTTCAAAAAAAAAAGGATACTGACAATGTTGATCGCAATATAACCATTCTCCTGATCATGCAATCAACTAATTAACAGCTTGTGAAAAGTCAGATTCAAAACCACTCCTGTCTCATCGATCTACATCTCAAATAGGAAATCTCCGGCAGTGATTTTGTATTCTTACTTTGAAGATGTGTGGGTTAGGTGGATTGGTCGTGCTAAATTGACCCTTCGTGTCAGGGGGAATTAGCAGAGTAAACATTTGGGGTTACAGGGATAGGGCCTAGATGGGATTGTGATTGGTGCAGGTTTGAAGGGTCAAATAACCTCCTTCTGCATTGTCGGGATTCTATGGTTCCATCTGTGAAATTTCTCAATAACCTCAATCCGACTGTTAGTCCTGCCCTTGAATGTCTCCTTTCGGATTTTGTTGGGATTTCTGTTCTTCCCTCCCAAACGCTAGCGTGAAATTCCCTCTAACATACTCCGGAAACAGGAACAACTCTTGATAACGATGCCAAGCACCGAACCAAAAACGGTCAGGCTTTGGCAGAGGTCAATGATCATTCCAATCAGCCTTCGATATCGAATGCTGCAGTCAGCCTGTACACACCGAGTGACACAAGGAATTCAGGTTTAAAACATGGCTCTCCCAGAAGCACACTGCAACACGCGAAGCAGCAGCACACGATGCAGATAGCTCCAGGTTTCATTGCTGAGGCAGTGGACTGCAGCTGGAGCAGTCACCGAGACCCAACCGATTCAACCATGGTCTTCTCATAGAATCATCTATCAGCGTAGCAGGAAGCCACTCAGCCCATCGCATCTGTGGCAGCTCTCTGCAAGAACAATTTATCCAGTACCACTCCCTCACCTGATCTCACTCCCTCACCTCATCCCTTTAGCCCTTCAAATGCTTGCTCAAGGCTTTGACTGAATGTGCCTCTAATAATCTCAGCAAACACATTCCTAATCCTAATCAGTTGCTGTGTCAAAAAACCCCTACTGTGCAGGAGAGGTGGCCATTTGGCCCATCGAGTCTACACCAACTCTCTGACAGAGTACCTCACCCAGACCCCTTTCCCATAACCTCACATATTCACCCTGCTAATCTCCCTAACACACATCCTGGGACACCATGGGGTAATTTAGCATGGCCTAGCCATCTAACCTGCACATCTTTGGACTGTAGGAGGAGACCAAAGCACGGTGCTCCAGTTTCCTCCCACATCCCAAAGAGAAGTTTCTTCGGCTCATTAGCAAAACAAATTCTCCCTAAATTGTCTCAAATTTGGTTTTTTAATCCATAGATCTATAAACATAGACAGGGATCACGGGTAGAGATGGGAACATCGGGGTGGCGGCGCAGGCTCGCTGTGCCGAAGGGCCTGTTTCCCGTGCTGTTTTGTTCTTTGTTCACTCAGATGAAACCCACACAACACAGGGAGAACGTGTAAACTCCACACAAGCAATCACCCAAGGCAGAATCAAACTAAGGTCCACGATGCTACGAAGCAGCAGTGCTAACCACTGTGCCACCCTTATCCAGCTCCCCTCTGTCCTATCCTCATAATCCCACACAAAACTCTACCTAACCTACACATCTCTGGACACTAAGGGGTAATTTAGTATGGCCAGTCAACCGAACCACAATTCTGTCATCAAAGAATGCCAGCAACTTAATTTAGCACAATCTACCCTTAACAAACTTGTGCTGCCTTTCCTTAATGAATCCACATTTGCCCATGTGACTTTCAGGAAGGAAACCCAAATTGCACAGCCAGTCTGGCCTATACGTGACTCCAGACCCACATCATCGTGGCTGACTTGTAACTGCCACCTACATTGCTAAGTGAGTCATTCAGTTGTGTCAAAGCTTAAGCCACTGTTAATAAAACCTCGCTGATGTTATGCGTGAGAATATTCCAATCTGAAGCACTCGTTTCTGATGGTGGATTGTCTTTGAATATCAGTAAGAAGTGTCTGCAGAAATAGTGAAAATTCAAACTTCTCTTTTATTAAGCAACAATAAAAGTATTTATTAAAATAAGAGTTAATAAAACACAACAAAGAACAATTTTATACCTCAGCCAACATTATGCACTTAGTCCCTCACGCACTAAAAACCTAAAAGAATCTGGTTCTCCCATAATCCTAAACTCTGCTCAGATCCCATTTAAGAAGTCTCACAACACCAGGTTAAAGTCCAACAGGTTTATTTGGTAGTAAACGCCACTAGCTTTGAGTTTGCCCCTTCGTCAGGTGAGTGGGGAGTTCCCATTTCCCAAGGAACAACATAGGCCTATTAGTCAAATCTAGTCAGCGAAAGCTTAACTGACCAGGACCTGGGAATGGTCTTTCATTCCGCAAATAAAATGATCTTTTCTGCAACTGGCTTTTGCCTTCAGCACTTCATCTCCAGCTGAACTGTTCCCTAAAGATGGTTTCTCCCCCGCCCCTCTCTTGCTGCTGCTTCTTCAACACCTCATCTACATCTAAATTGCTTCCTTGCACACAGTACTCTGACTACTAATTGTATCAGTTGCAAAGAACACCCCTATTCTTTTCTTGCTCTGAGGTGCTGTCAGATATGGTTTACCAGATGCATGGCAGGATTTTACTTGTGCTAAAAACTACGCATTCATTTTAATAGCATCCTAACATCTAAAAGAAAATGAAGCCTCTAAATTTAAAAGATGTTTTCATCTTACACAAGAATCCATTTAGTGATAATGAAATCCCATAGAATCCGTATAGTGCAGTAGGCCATTCAGCCCATTGAGCCTGCACCAACACAATCCCTCCCAGACCCAATCCCCATTACCCCATGTATTTATCCCACTAATCCCCTGAAACTAAGGGACAACATGTCCAATCTGCCTAATCTTTGGATTGTGGGAGAAAACCGGAGCATCCAGAGGAAAGCCACACAGATTTGGGGAGAATGTGCAGACTCCACAGACAGTTTAATTTAATACCACTACAAAAACCACTAAAAAAACATTTTCTCAGGACGGACAATTATTTCTCATTTGTTAGCGAAGCCTGAGCCACACCAGTTTAAAATTCAGGGGGGCTTCTACAAACGAGTATTGTGCCCCAAGGGAAGAGGAATGTAAATAAGTTACAGATAAAGTCTTACCCTGGTATCTTCACTTATGTATCCACAGGTAACCTTTTCACCTTTAACCCACAGTTCACTCGCTTGTGCTCTAAAAGCAATAAACAGACATGACTAGCATCTTAATCAGTGATAGAGAAACCAAGAGTCTACACTAAAACAACAAGAAACTGCAAATATTCTCTGCCAGGGTTCAATTATAGGCAATTACAGAGCGCAGACATTCCTCAAATATAATCCTGGAAACTCACCACTCAATCTCTCGAGAGTGCATTCCAACATTCTCCTTCTCCATTCTCACATAATATTCTCATCAGCACCGTACTGCAGCACCACTGAATGGAGGCTGTTCGGTCTGAACGTGACTGTGCTAGTTTTCTGACAGAACACTCAAAGAATCGCCTCCGTCTGCTCTTTTCCCATCGCCCTGCATTTTTCTTTCCTTAGTGTTCACCTGATTGTCTTTTGAATGTGAAAATTGAATCTGCTTTCACCACCCTTTCAATCCAGATCCAAAGAGCTTGCTGTCAGAGAATCACCAACAATGGGTTTGTGTACCTTCAGATCAGCCATGGTCTTAGTGAATAGTAGAGCAGGTTCGAGGGGCTGAATGGCCTACTCATACCGCTAATTCATGTGTTCATAGATTCTGTTCCTGCACCGTTACCTCTGATGTCCCCCCAATGACAGCTGACATTGTTACAAACACATCATGCAGACCGATGGCGCCTAACTCGCTGTCCCCACCACCTCGCTGAACTCCATCATCATTCTGCTTGTCCCAATCCAGTGCTGGGTGAGCAGAAATTTCCTCCAATTAAATATTGGAAAGCCTTTTTTTTTTTGAGTCTTTGGACCCCATCCAAAACCCCATTCCATCACCACTGACACACTCGCTCCTCCTGATAACTTCCCAAGGCCGAATCCAGCTGTTCACAACCTTGGTTCCATCTCTGACCCAGAGATGAGTTTTTGACCACATATCACCACCATCACTTCATTCACCTGCTCCCACCTCCAGTACTTCACCCAGGCTCAGCCCACCATAGCCGATCTGCTCCTAAAACCCCAACTCAACCCTTTGTTACTTCCAATTCCCTCCTGGTGATCGCCCATTTCTTATCCTCTATCAACCTGACGTCACAAGACTCTGCCGCCTGTATCTTCATGCACACTGCCCCATTCGGTCACCATCCCTCTGCTCACCAATTTACACTGTCTCCCAGTTAAGCAATGCCTCAATTTCATAAAATCCCTACAGCGCAGCCCAAGAAGCTTGCACCAATTCTATGGTAAAAGTATTTTACCCAGGCGTTTTCCTCCACCATATCCCTGGAACCTCACACGTTTGCCCTGGCCAATCCACCTAACCCGCACATCTTTGGAATGTGGCAGGAAACCGGAGAACCCAGAGGAAACCCACAAACACAGGGAGAATGTGCAAACTCCACACAGACTGTAATCCGAGGCCAGAACTGAACCCAAATCCCAGTGCTGTGATGCAGTAGTGCTGACCACTGTGCCAGCATGCCGCCCAAAAGTTTCAACCTTGTTTTTCCTCTATTCCAATGACACAATCCTCCAAGATATTTGTGCACCCTCGTTCTTGACCTACTCTGGTTTTAATGGCTCCGTAAGAATCTAGGTACACCAATTTTAAATCCAACCGATTTATTTGATAGTAAATTTGCGAGCTTTCGACCTTTTCGTCTTTGTCAGGCAAATGCAGTGTTCTGGTCTGCAATAGCACACATCAGCACAGACAGTCAGAGATTGCTGATTAGAATGCGAATCCTTACATCTAACCTGCTATTCAAGTGTTAAAGTGGCTAACAATATGTGTGAAGGGGATCCTGAGCATTGGTTAGAGAATTGTGTATTTTCTCCAGACAGCACAGTAAGTGAGGTTTTTTGCTAACCCAGGCAAGTTACGGGGGTTACAGATAGTGTGTCATGAAGCCAAGATCCCTGTTAAGACCGTCCTCATGTGTGCGGAACTTGGCTATCAGTCTCTGCTCAGCGACTCTGCGCTGTCGTGTGTCACGAAGGCCCCCTTGAAGAACGTTTACCCGCAGGTCGGAGGCCGAATGCCCATGACTGCTGAAGTGTTCGCCCACAGGAAGGGAACTGTTTTGCCTGGTGATTGTTGAGCGATGCTCATTCATCTGCTGTCGTAGTGTCTGCATGGTCTCCCCAATGTACCATGCTTCGGGACATCCTTTCTTGCAACATATTAGGTAGACAACGTTGGCCGAGTTGCAAGAGTATGTACCGTGTACCTGGTGAATGGTATCCTCACGTTTGATGATGTCGTCCACGTCAATGATCCGGCATGTCTTGCAGAGGTTGCTGTGGCAGGGTTGTGTGGTATTGTGGTCACTGTTCTCCTGAAGGTTGGGTAGTTTGCTGCGATTGTCTGAAAGCAAGAAGTGGGGGGGTGGGGATGGCCCTAGCCATCACTTTAATGGCTCCACCATTGTCTTCAGCTGCCTTGGATGTAAACTCTGAAACTCTCTCCCGAAACCTCTTTGCCTCTTTACCTCCCTTTCATCTTTTTTGAAAAGAAACTTTAAAAGATTTTTAAAAGTGTGTCACCAGCAGGCTTACATTCACACTGCAATGAAGTTACTGTGAAAATACCCTAGATGCTACACTCTGGTCCTTGTTTGGGTACACTGAGGGAGAATTTAGCATGGCCAATGCACATAAACAGCACGTCTTTCAGACTGTGGGAGGAAACCGGATTACCCGGAGGAAACCCACACAGACACAGGGAGAACGTGCAGACACCGCACAGACAGTGATCTTAACTGGGAATCAAACCCAGGTTCCTGGTGCTGTGAGGCAGCAGTGCTAACCACTGTGCCACCTTTGTGAAGACTTTTGGCCACGTGCCTTACTATGTCCATAGGTGAATCAGTGTCAGATTGTGTTTTATAATGCTCCTATGGAGCAAACTGCGATGTTTTATTGTTACATAAAGAATCTAATCTCCTGATTCGTTTTAAAAAAAACCTATAACTATAACTTTGTCTCTGGTTACTGATTCTTCTGCTGTTAAAACACAGCTTTCTTATTTACTCTTTCATAACCTGTCGTAATTTTTACCATCTCCATTAAGTCTCTCTATAACCTTCCTTGCTCGAAGGACAAGCTTCTCCAGTCTCACTACAGAACCAAACTCTCTCATTCCAGGTATTATTTTAGTAATTCTCTTCTGCACCATCGCAAAGGCCTTGACATCTTTCCCAAACAGGGTTGCTCAGAACAGAACGCCATGTTCCAGCTAGAATCCAAACAGCGATTCATACAAGTTCAGCTTCAGTGCCCTGGTTTGCTTTTCCCTAGTCACAGTGGCAGCTTATCCACCTCTGAGATGGTGCCAAAGCTATCAGGAGCTGACTGCAAGGTGGCAGGAGCGAGCTACTGCCTGAAGAACCCTGACAACAAACATGGCAACCCCATTTTGCACCCTCTATGCCCACAAAATAATTACTGCGGGCTCTAAACAAAGGCAGGAGGCCAGTGGTATTTACTCTGGGGGCGCAGAGGGTGCAAAATGAAGGGCCAAACAATAGCCCAACTACCAGCATTGCTATATACTGGATCAATTCCCTGATCAGAAATGGAATAGAATTACAAAACTAACCTTATTCCAGCAAATTCCACCTTCTGTGTAACGTAAGCACAGCTGTTAACCTGGAAGAGATAAACAAGCCTTACAAAATCAGAGATAACTATTGTCCCACTTCTGAAACATTCACCACCTCCATGTTATAATTTGCAGATTGACCCTGATGGATTACAGCAGCATGGATTATGCTCACGAGCATCATTCACCAGTAAGCTGTACAACTGCAAATAACAGTAGCCCTTTGCCTCCATGCACTTTGGTAGGAAGAATAGAGGTGTAGACTATTTTCTAAAAGGCTTCGGAAATCTGAAGTACAAAGGGACTCGGGAGTCCTGGTTCAAGATTCTCTTAAGGTTAACGAAAAGGTTCAGTCAGCAGTTAGAAAAGCAAATTCAACGTTATCATTCATTTCTATAGGGCGAGAATACAAGAGCAGGGATTTATTGCTGAGGATGTATAAGCTCTGGTCAGACCCAATCTGGAATATTGGGAGCAGTTTTGGGCCCCATACCCAAGGATGGACATGCTGGTCTTGGAGGGGGTCCAGAGGAAGTTCACAAAAATGATCTCAGGAATGAAAGGTTTGTCACTTGAGGAATGGTTCAGGAGTCTGGAGCTTGATGGAATTTGGAAGGACGAGGGGGGGATCTAACTGAAACCTACAGAATGCTGAGAGGCCTAGACAGAGCGGACATGGAGAGGATGTTTCCGCTAGTGGGAGGCGCCAGAACTCAAGGGCACAAGCTGAAAGTGAAGGGCCACTCCTTTCAAACAGAGACGAGGAGGAATTTCTTCAGCCACAGAGTGCTGAATCTGTGGAACTCATTGCCACAGAAGGTTGTGGAGACGAGGTCATTGAATGTCTTTAAGACAGAGATAGAAAGGTTCTTGATTAATAAGGGGATCAAGGCAGGAGAATGGGGCTGAGAATCCAATCAGTCATGACTGATTGGCAGAGCAGGTTCGATGCGGGAGGGGCAGGCGGCCTATCACCATGGGCAAGTGCATCTGACGGGCAAAGGAAGTTTCCTTTCCTTCTCATCTTTTACCCAAGTTGGGAAAATAGGAAGTTGTCCATTTTCCTTCACCTTTCTCCAGTCAGTGTGTTATGGAAGTGGAAACAGGCTCTGAATGAGCCTCGAACACGCCTCTAATTGGTAACTTAAAGCCTCAATCAGCAATGGGCTGACCCCATGATTCTTGCAGCAAGGTAGTAATTCAGGAGCAGTTTGGGGCCACAGTGAAGTGTACTGAAAGATTGACAGCTTACCAGGTTCTTCTTTAACCGCCACATGTCACTGCGCCCAATGTATTGGTCTTTGAAGGTAAGCTCCACCAGGTCAAGGGTAACATCCTATTGTACATTCAGACAAAAGAGTACAGGAGAATATTTATAACCAGGGTACAACTTAGAATAAAGACCTCGTTTCTGAAGACTGGTAATGGCAAAAAAAAAAACAATTCTTTCTAAACCCAGTGAACTCTGGAGATATACAGGTGAATAATATTGTTAGGAGAAAGCATTGTTTAATGGAGTACTTTGAGCACACGTAGGTACGGGATGAGGATGGTGGCCCTGTGGTATTGTCAGAGGTCCTGTAATGCAAAGACCCACAGTAATGTTCTGGGGATGCAGGGTTCGAATCCAACCACAGCAGAGGATGGAAAGTGAGTCTAATGAAAGCTGAAGTTAGAAGTCTGAATGACGATGGAACTACTGCCGAAATTTGTCAAACTAAAATAGCTCCATCCTTATTCAGTTCTATGTTGCAGGAAACAGTCTGAAAATAGTTTATAAATAAGGGATAATGATGTGGCAGAGTAGTACAGTGGTTAGCACTACAGCCTCTTCGCACCAGGGACCTGGGTCTAATTCCCAGCTTGGGTCACTGTCTGTATGGACTTTCTTTTTGATGTTTTACTTCAGTTACAGTGCTCCAGCCTGGGCTATTATCCCTGCCATTTCTGTTTAATTTACCAATTACTGTTTTCTTAAAAAGAGTGTAAATAAGGTGCATGGGGCTACCACCCCTTCTCATTTATCCATTTTCTTATGTTCAACCAAAGTGTGCAAATGGAGGGTAGTTCCAGTAGTGGGTGGTCGAGGTGGGTCATTGGACACGACAGTCTGCCTCTCTACTACAACTACACTGGTGGCCAGGTTGGACTGGATAAGGAGCGTGTCCCGTCCACCAGCATGCTTCAAGCTGTCCGTGACTATAGGGGCTAAGAATACAGGGAATGACTTGTTGATTTAATTAGCTAACTTTCCTCCTGGTGTTTTATTTTAATTACGGTGCCCCCACCCGGGGCTGTCACCCCTTCTATTAACTTGCCTGTTTTACAGACCAAAAAAAAAGACAGGGGATGTCTGGGACACTGGGCATGTGGGAGGAAAGCAGTGAGACTGAATAAACGCTTGATAAAGAAAAGTTCCGTGTCTTGGTTTCTACTTGAACAAACAAATTGGATCCTCTTAATAGACAGGATAGGCACTCCATGATATTGTCAGATCTGTTCCGTTTTCGAATATAGCAGAGAAACTCTGATCGAGGGGCACTCACAGTGTGGGCAGTGGAATGTGTTTGATGTAACAAGCCCTATTTATCCCGCAGTAATGGACACCACAGAAAGTGTTTGTCTGAGTGGCGTCACTGGTGCCTTCAGCAAATTTCAAAGTCAACAGGAACGGAGTTTCAATGGAAAACAGGAGGCAGTCAGGCTGGAATAAGAATCACCATGGAATCCCCACAGAGCAGAAGGAGGCCATTTGGCCCACTGAGTCTGTTCCAACCACAGTCCCTGGCCCTATCCCCATAACCTCACATATTTACCCTGCTGGTCCCCTGACACCAGGGTCAATTTAGCACAGCCAATCCATCTAACCCGCACATCTTTAGACTGTGGGAGGAAACCAGAGCACCCTGAGGAAACCCACACAGGCACAGGGAGAATGTACAAACTCCACGCAGACAGTGACTCAAGGCTGGAATAGAACCCAGATCCCTGGTGCTGACCACTGTGCCACACATAAGGGAAGAACTTTTTTTCTGTCAGAGGTGAGTTGAAATAAGAGAGATTGTTCTGGGTGTGAACTGAGGGACATTAAGAGCTTAAACGTGTGGACTGCTGGCATCCCACATTCGACCCCTGGACCTCTATGTGGTTGGTTGGTTGGTTGGCTGGCTGGCTGGCTAACCATGTTTTGAGAGCTGAGGGGCTGGTCCTTAGATTATGACTAACTAATAACACCATCTTCAAATGAATCAGAGCTTTACAACACAGTCACACTGCATTAAACTCCTTGGGTTTTTTGGAGCTGTTTCCAAATATCTGACCCTGGATGAGGCAATTTATGCATTTCATTCCATTCCCCAGGCACAGTAATAAAATACTGTAGATGCTGCACATTACTCAGCAGCTCTGGTCAGTGGGAAGAGAGTAAGAAATCTCACAACACCAGGTTAAAGTCCAACCAGTTTATTTGATAGTAAAACCACAAGCTTTCAGGGTTCGCCCCTTCATTAGGCGCGTGGAGAGTTCTGGACTCTCCGTTCACCTGACAAAGGGGCAAGCCCTGAAAGCTTGTGGTTTTACCATGAAATAAACTGGTTGGACTTTAACCTGGTGTTGTGAGATTTCTTACTGTGTTTACTCCAGTCCAACACCAGCATCTCCACATCAATGGAAAGAGAAACAGAGTCAATGTGTTGTGTCCAATATGATAAAGTTGTAAAGAATGCTCTCCTTCATTGGTAGAGATATAGAATATAAGAGTAGGGATATAATGATAAACCTGTATAAGACACTGGTGAGACCAGATTGGAGTATTGTGTGCAGTTCTGCTCACCACATTGCAGGAAGGACATAATTGCTCTGGAGAGAATGCAGAGAAGATTTACTCGAAGGTTATCAGGGCTGGAGAATTGTAGCTATGAGGAGCAATTGGAGAGGTTGGAGTTGTTTTCCTTGAAACAAGAGACAGCTGAGGGGTAGTAGGATTGAGGTGTACGAAATTGTGAGGGATGCAGACAGAGGAGTAACCAGTTGTCCTTGGCAGAGAGTTCACAAAGCTGGGACCATAGGTTGATGCTAAGTGGCATAAGAATTAGAGGGAACATGAGGAAAAGCTGTTTTCCACATAGAGGATGGTGGTTGTCTGGAATTTGCTGAGTTGGTGGTGGAGGCAGAGACCCCAAACACTTTTTAGAAGCACCTGGATTTGCACCTTAAATGCTCTATGTCGCAAGGCAATGGACCGTCTGCAGAAAGGGGATTAGAAAAGGCACCTGGATGTCTTTGGGTCACGATGTGGAGATGAACTGAGGTAAAACACAAAAAAATCCGACAACACCAGTTTAAAGACCTGTTTGGAGTTTAAACTGGTGTTGTGGGATTTCTTTATGTCTTTAGGTCACCAAGGACAAGATGGACTGAATGGCCCCTTCTGTGTGATATGATTTCTATGGTTCTTTGATTTCTTCTGAAGAAGAATCATATTCAACTCTTAGCGTGAACTGTTTCTCTCTCCACAGATTCTGTGGAATTCCAGCACACACTGTTTTTATTTAAGAGAACTTTAACTGATTGCCTCAGAGCTGCAAGAAAAGCTGAAAGCTGTTCCTGGTGCTGAGCTGGTTCTTCCCCCCAACCCCCATGCTGACGTTATAGTTGAGAAAGACTCTACTTTCGCAGGAGGCTAAGGAAATTTAGAACGTTCGCTACGACTCTCACCAACTTTTACAGATGCACCATAGAAAGCATTCTTTCTGATTGTATCACACCTTGGTATGGCTCTTGCTCTGCCCAAGATTGCAAGAAACTACAAAAGGTTGTGAACGAAGTATAGTACGCCACGCAAACTAACCTCCCATCCATTGACTGTTTACACTTCCAGCTGCCTCGGAAAAGCAGCCAACATAATTAAGGACACCACGCACCCCAGACATTCTCTCTTCCACCTTCTTCCGTCAAGAAAAGATACAAAAGTCTGAAGTCACGTACCAACCAATTCAAGAACTGCTTCTTTCCTTCAGCCATCAGACTTTTAAATAGACTTATCATATATTAGATTGATCTTTCTCTACACACTAGCTATGACTGTAACACCACATTGTGCACCCTCTCCCTTCTGTCTCCCCTATGTATGGTATGCTTTGTCTATATAGTGCGCAAGAAACAATACTTTTCATTGTATATAATACAATAGTAAGCTGATGGAGAGGCTTCTGAGGGACAAGATTTACGAGCATTTGGAGAAGTTTAGGTTGATTAGAAATAGTCAGCATGGTTTTGTAAAAGGCAGGTCGTGCCTTACGAGCTTAAATGAGTTCTTCAAAAATGTGACTGAACACATTGACGAAGGAAGAGCAGTGGACATGGTGTACATGGACTTCAGCAAGGCATCTGACAAGGTCCCACATGCAAGACTTCTTGAGAAGGTGAGAGGCCATGGGATCCAAGGGGCTTTGGCCTTGTGGATCCAGAACTGGCTTGCCTGCAGAAGGCAGAGGGTGGTTGTGGATGGCTCTTTTTCTGCATGGAGGTCGGTCACCAGTGGAGTGCCCCAGGGATCTGTTCTAGGACCCTTGCTGTTTGTCATTTTCATAAATGACCTGGATGAGGAAGTGGAGGGATGGGTGAGTAAGTTCGCCGATGACACGAAGGTCGGTGGTGTTGTGGATGGTCTGGAGGGATGTCAGAAGTTGCAGCATGACATCGACAGGATGCAAGACTGGGCGGAGAAGTGGCAGATGGACTTCAACGCGGATAAATGTGTTGTGGTCCATTTTGGCAGATCCAACGGGATGAATGAGTACACTATCAAAGGTAGGAGTCTTAGCTGTGTGGAAGAGCAGAGGGATCTTGGGGTCCGGGTCCATAAGACTCTCAAATCGGCCTCCCAGGTGGAGGATGTGGTTAAGAAAGCTTACGGTGTACTGGCCTTCATTCATCGAGGGATTGAGTTCAGGAGTCAGGAGGTAATGCTGCAGCTTTATAGGACCCTTGTCAGACCACACTTGGAGTACTGTGCGCAGTTCTGGTCGCCTCACTATAGGAAGGACGTGGAAGCTATTGAAAGGGTGCAGAGGAGATTTACAAGGATGTTGCCTGGATTGGGAGGCATGCCTTATGAAGACAGGTTGAGGGAGCTGGGACTGTTCTCCCTGGAGAGACGAAGGTTGAGAGGCGACCTGATAGAGGTTTACAAGATGTTGAGAGGAATAGATAGGGTGGACTCTCAGAGACTATTTCCCAGGGCTGAAATGGTCGCGACGAGAGGGCACAGATTTAAGGTGCAGGGAAGCAAGTACAGAGGGGATGCTAGGGGAAAGTTTTTCACTCAGAGGGTGGTGAGTGAATGGAATCGGCTGCCGTCGGTGGTGGTCGAGGCGAACTCGCTGGGGTCTTTTAAAAGACTTCTGGATGAGTATATGGGATCCAATGGGATTGGGGGTTATAGATAGGTCTATGGCTGGGTAGGTTTTGATGTGTTCGGCACAACTTGTGGGCCGAAGGGCCTGTTTGTGCTGTAGTGTTCTATGTTCTATAGATGTGACAATAATAATCGAAGCAAAAATAATCAGAAGCAGGCAGAATTTTTGTACGCTTTAGTAATCTCCCACTGTGACGTCAGCAGAGCCCAGGAGAAAGGGTATAAAAATCTGCTGAAGTAACCAATATAGAGGAACCGGGGGGAGGAAATGAAGACACCACTTACCTTGGGATCCACAATATTAACATAGACATCTTGGTAAGCTCGGAGTTTAAACACCTGGGCCACAGTCTGGTCCACACTAATAGTTTCTGAGACAAAAAACAAGGGCAAAGTCTGCAATTAAAACTGATTCCACAATGGGTCTGATATACTATGATTAGAAACTGTTTGAATAGCAAAGTAGGTACGCAGTATGATTCATATAAACATGGGTTCTTCAGCAACACAGTCCCAAATCTTTCCGCTTTTAATCCATTCCCGTGAAGGTTTTAGACTCCTCACTCAGTGGGCAGAGGTTGGTGGGAGTGGGTGCAATGGAGGGATTTGGGGAGCAAAGCTAGTGAAGGCAGGCAAGGGGCAAGGTTAAGGCAGGTTGGGGGTTTGGGGAGCTGTACCAACAAGACAGGTGAATCAAACCAACCTCCACGTCCAGTGGAAATAGAGATTTGGGAAGAATTGTAGCTTGTAAGGTCTGGACTGGGAAAAGTTTAAAAACAGAGGGGTGGGAGGAGAATTCAGCAAAATGCAATTCCAGGAATCTGGCTGAAGTCTGAGCAACGTCGGGAACTAAACACACCAGGATACAGGAATTTTATAAAGTATAGGGAAAAAGAACAAGATTAGATTAGCAAAATCTCCAAAGATGTGCAAGTTAGGTTGGTTGGCCAGCCATGCTAAATTGCCCCTCAGTGTCAGGGGAATTAGCAGGGTAAATATACAGGGTTATGGGCGAGGGCCTGGGTGGGATTATCGGTGCAGACTCGATGGGTGAACAGCCCCCTCTTGCACTGGAGGGATTCTATGATTCCATGATGAAGAGCCAGCCAAAGGAAGAGTTCAGACAGTACGAATAAAAACAGCGTCATATCTAGAATATCATCTGTAAATATAGGGTTCCTGGCTGTGAGGATCTCAACAGATCAACAGCAAAATGTAGAGCCAGGAGACAACAACGGAAAATCTCAGCAGGTCCTGACAGTACCTGTGAAGAGAGAATAGAGTCAAGGATTCAGGTCTGATGACCCTTTGTTAGAGCTCTGTCGGTGAATCTATATCACAGGGACTGCAGTGGTTCGCAAAGGCACCAACTTCTCAAGGGCAATAAGCCAGTGATGCCCATACCCTGCAAAAGGATTATTAAAATACCCGTTCAGCCTCAAAATCATTCACATTATTACCTTTCTGAAGGTCTTCTTTCAAAGACTTCACTTGAAGTAGAAGAGGGCTGTGAATAACAGAGACAATATCTTAATTAGCACAAGAAAGAAAAAAAAGACATGTATTTTCACAGCCCCTTTCATATCTTCAGGCCCTGCTGTCCTGTAGAGAACAGGTTTTTTACACAGCAAGTTCCCACCGGCAGCAGCAGGGTGAGACTCACCAGATCATCTGTGGCAGTGACAGTGGTTTGGAGTTAAATATGTGGACAGTGGTTTGGAGTTTGCAGCAAAGCTCATTAAAGAGTGATCACACTGCAATCAGAGGGAGCTTCGGTTGGTGTAATTGGTCATCTGAGATCTGAAGTTAAAGCTCTCACACACACCGGCACGTGTGGACATCTCGAACAGATTACCCGTGTGACCTTTCTGAAGAACTCTCCAATTCTGGTGATAGGAGCAGACCCGCACCTCCTCAGAGGAGTGGAAAAGCGTCCCATAGTCTGTGCCTGACAATGTAATCCACCCCTCTCAGAAACACCCCCTTTCTCTATAAAAGACATCATAATTTAAAGTTTATTTATTAGTTTTGCAAGTAGGCTTACATAAATACTTCAATGAAGTTACTGTGAAAATCTCTCAGTTGCCACACAATGGCGCCTGTTCGGGTACACTGAAGGACAATTTAGTATGGCCAATGCACCCTAACCAGCACATCTTGTGGGAGGAAACCGGAGCACCCAGAGGAATCCCACGTAAACACAGGGAGAATACATAGAGTCCCAAAGACAGTGACACAAATTGGGAATTGAACCGGGGGATCCTGGCATTGTGCAACAGCAGTGCTAATCACTGTGCCACCCTACCAAAAAACAAAAATACACACTTTATCGCCCATCAGCTAAAGGGGCATCATTAACTCAAACTCAGTTGATACACTGAGCCCAAGTGAGACTGTTTGAGACACACATTTGTCAATGGAAAGAAATGGTGTTCTGGTTAGTCAATGACTTTGTGTACTTTTATGTAAAGGCCCAGCACATATTTCCATAAAGAGGGACTCCGAGTGTTGAACTAATAATGCATACTGTAAAACTGTGAGCTATTGTCCTGGAGGAGGAGATGTAATACCGTTTTAGCAAAGTTTAAAAGCACGACCATGCACTGGAATCTCTGCAGTACAGTACGAGGCCATTTGGCCCATCAACTCTGTACTGCCTCTCCAAAAGATCTTCCCCAGGCCCACCCCTCACCCTATACCTATAACATCTCATATTTAACCCGCAAATCCACTTAACATACACATCTTTGGACACTGAGGAGAAATCTAGTATTGCTAATCCACCTAACCTGTACATCCATGGAACGTGGGAGGAAACCGGTTCACCTACAGGAAATGCACACAGAAACGGGGAGACTCTGTACAGACTGTGATCTAAGCCGGGAATCGATCCCCGGTGCTGTGAGGCAGCAGTGATAACCATTGTGCCACCATGCTATCCCATGTTGTCACTCCCACCTCAATCCTGCTCATGAGCACAGACAGCAGCTGAGACTAGGTGACACCAGCAGTGCACCAGAAACACGCACCTTTGACATTCCTTCATACGCACACGAAATTGTCAACATAAATCTAAATTACTACAAGCTAAACAACAGAGACATAGTTGTTCATGTCCCATAAGATGACAGAATGCTAGTGGGGTTTACGCAGATATGGTAACTCAAAGTTAATTAACGATACAATCCAGGAAACTTTTGATGGAATGTAAGTGTCCCAGCAAAGATCCCGTTCGTCAAAACAAACAGCATCTAACAGAAAGCCGTTTATGCAAATCTTGCTAACCTGTACTCATCGTTGATATGTGCAATCTCCACAATATCACCCAGCTTCACCTGAAGGAAGACTTTGGGGTTCACCATCAACTCATAATCTAAAGAGAAACAAGAAATAGGAAACATAAAGACAACTCGTATCAAAAGAATTACAAGATCTCGCGGAAGCTCGGACGATTGTCCGAGATGGCAGGCAAGACTGATTGGGGATCAGTGGATGTGGTGGTGATGGAGAACATTTGTCTGGTTGTACGTTACTAAAAAGCTTCCAGATGTCACAGTCTCGCTCCCACTGCCATTTGCGGCTTACCTAAGGGATTGAGAGCTGCACTCAGAGACAAGGATGCTGGTGGGGGTGACAGCTTTTAGTGAAGAGAAACATCAGCTTCCACACATGTGCAGGCAGAACAAAATCTGGATCCGTTGGCAAAGAAATCAAGATGGTTGACAATTTCATACTGCTGCAACTTTCACTCGGTGTGATGTGGAGGTGCCGGCGTTGGACACAGCAAGAAATCCCACAACACTAGGTTAAACTCCAACAGGTTTATTTGGAATTAGGAACATTTGGAGTGCTGCTCCTTCCTCAGGTGAGTGGAGAGTTGAGTTTCACAAACACAGCATCACTGATTACCTGAAAAGACTCACATTCCAACCATTATCTTGCAATTGTGTCTCTGTCTATATATACCGTGTCTGTGAAACCGACCCCTCCGCTCACCTGATGAAGGAGCAGCACTCCAAAAGCTCATGATTCCAAATAACCTATTGGACTTTACCTGGTGTTGTAAGATTTCTTACTGTGTTCACAGTCACAGAGATATTCCAAATGGCACACACCTGTCTGGCCATTGTTTGCCAGAGCCCCATGAGCATTTCCAGGGTTCCTAAAAGGCTTTCAGTAACCAAAGCGGCCCAGGACACTCCCTGTACTTCACCCTGTTTTGATCCACTCTTTGTAGGATCGGAATCTCCTCCAATTTAAAAAAAGACTCCAAACCCTCATGGACACAAACTTGGCAAACAGGTGAAACTTGGTAAGGGGTTAATCTCCAGAACTGAGTCAAGTTAACATTGGGACATTACTATCTCAGAGAGGAAAAAGTGGCCATCAGATAATAAATTATTCACAGGTCCCTGAAGGCAAGTGAATAGAGAGTTAACAAGGCACATGGGACACTTGTTTTCATCAGTCATGTGTAGATTATTAAGAGCAAGGAGGTAACGTTGAAACTGTACAGGATATTGGTTAGGCTACAGCTGGTTAGGTTTGGTTGGCTACATGTGTTCAATTCTCATCACTTGACTATAAGAAGGACGTGACTGCACTTGAGGGAGTAGAGAGGAGATTCATCATGATGTTGCCTGGGATGGAGCATGAGATATACAAGGAGAGACTGGATAGGCTTGGATTGTTGTCTTTAGAGCAGGGTATTCTAAGGGGAGACATGATGGAGATGTATAAGATTATGAGGTGTATAAACAGAGTGGACAACAAGTGCTGTTCACCCTTTACTCCCCGTTGCTCACTGACACCTGGTTCAGCCTCCATTTAAAAATTTTCACCTTTGATTTCAAACTCTGTAATTTTCTCGAGATGTGTCTCTGTAATTTTCTCTAGACCCAAAGCTTTCCCAAGATCTGTGCGCTTCCAGCTGTAACCTCCTGAGCATTATGGAGTCATTGGGTGTGGAAGCTTCTGCCTTAACGTACTTACACCCCAGAATCCCTCTCCGCACCTCTCACTCTTCTCCCCTTTGGTGTTCAAACTGACCTCTATGAGGAGGTTTCTGGTCATCAGCCTTTTCACCTCAATGTGACCATGTGAAATTTTGTCCGATCATGCTGTGAAGCATCTGGACGTGTTTGATATCTTAAAGGTACTAAACATGTACCCCTCACTGCAAAACCTGAAACATGAGTATGAATTGTGTAAATGTTACACACTCCTGGAATTTATAAAGGAAAAACTTGCTCAGGCTTTTAGGCTCAACCACAAACATTTTTATTAAACAGAAAAAAAAACACTCTGAATTCAGAAGTACAAACGCAATTAAAATCTCAGCATTGATTACAAGTAATCAGCAAACACCAATAACAGAATACAAGTTCTCTAGCCAATCATAGTTATCTTTACATCACACATACAGAAGGGTATAATGTCCAATTAAAACTTGTGCATGTTATACCATAAAGAAATGATAGCTATATCTCTGTCCACTGGTACCTCAGCTTCCTTTTCCATTGTTTCTTGTTCGAGTGGGCAGATATGGAATCACAGAACCCTACAGTGCAGAAAGAGGCTCTTCAGCCCATCGAGTCTGCACCGAACACAATCCCACCCAGCCCCTACCCCCATATCCCTACATATTTTACCCACTAATCCCTCTAACCTACGCATCCTGGGACACTAACGGGCAATTGTAGCACGGCCAATCAACCTAACCCGCACATCTTTGGATTGTGGGAGAAAACTAGAGCACCCAGAGGAAACCCAGGCAGACACGAGGAGAATGTGCAAACTCCACACAGACTCTTACATGCCCACTTCTCCCCCTACCTATACCCCAGAGGGCGGACTCACATCCCGTTCTCTACTTACTGAACTGCATATCATCCAATTAGATAGTCCTTGAGTGAGATTTAGCTTCAGCTCACGTGATTTTTGAATTTGTGTGCTTTTTAACCTTTTCATGACCTATCAAGTCTGGTAGATGTAAAAAAAGCATGTTACCCTGACCCTCCAGCCCTATCCGCATAACTCTGCGTATTTATCATGGTTAATCTATCTAACCTGCACATCTTTGGACTCTGGGAGGAAACCTATGCACACACTAAAGAACATGCAAACTCCACATAGCTAGTCACCTAGGGCAGAATTAAACCTGGGTTCCTAGTGCTGTGAGGCAGCAGTGCTAACCACGCTGTGTTTTCTGCCAAGGCACCTAAGCAGCATGTCTTTCAGACTGTGGGAGGAAACCGGAGGAAACCCATACAGACATGGGGAGAACACGCAGACTCCTCACAGACACTGACCCAAGCCAGGAATCGAACCTGGGTCCCTGACACTGAGGCAGCAGTGCTAAAGACCCTGCCACCTGTGACATAGATAGAACCAGGAATACACAGTCATACCCAGTGGGACAACACAGAGAGCACTGGGATGAGATGGAGGGGTCGGTCAGGCAGCAAACTCAGTGCCAGTTAAATATAATGATCTGAGCAACTATGATAAGAGACAGTAAGAAGTCTCACAACATCAGATTAAAGTCCAACAGGTTTATTTGGTAGCAAAAGCCACTAGCTTTGGGGCCTCTGACCCTTCACCAACGATGGTGAGAGACAGTGATAACAGCAATGAATAAGGCCATTCAGCCCATCGAGCTCCCTCCTTTCACTCCAGCACAGGACACCTGCTGTCACAGACTCGACCCAACCCCCTCAGAAACTCTGAAGACTTTGTAAATAGAGAAGGGGGGGGGGAGACTGAGGTTTAAACTGGGTGTTTTCTGTCCCCCCCCCCGGGCTCCCGGCCACTCTCAGACTCACCGCTGCCCCCGAATCCCTTCTTGTGGATCCACAGTTTATAAACTCGGTTGGTTCTCATTGTTGGGAACACAGCGGCGTCCCGCTCTCAAACCATCAGCTTCACCACAACCTGGCAGCAAACCGCGGTTTCACTCCGGACACTTATACCGGGAGCACCGGGATACCGGAGCCGGCCGGGTGTAACAGTGTATACCTTCCGGATGGTGTAACACTGAAAACCTTCCGGCCTGGTGTAACGCTGAAAACCTTCCGGGCTGGTGTAACACTGAAAACCTTCCGGGCTGGTGTAACACTGAAAATGGTCCCAGGTAACACAATAGTTAGATATGTTGCCTCACAGCTCCGGGGACCTGGATTCAATTCCTAGTTGGGGTCACTGTGTGGAGTTTACTCAGTTAGAAGTCTAACAACACCAGGTTTAAGTCCAACCGGCATCTCCACGTCGTGTGGAGTTTGCACATTCTCCCCATGTCTGTGTGGGTTTTGGCCAAGTGCTCTGTGTTCCTCCCACAGATCCCACAACCCCAGCTTAAACTCCAAAGATTTATTTGTGTCAAAAGCCTCAAAGCTTTCGGGATAGGCTGTCCATTTGTCAGGTGGCTGGGAGTTCTGATCATAATGTACAGATGCCGGCGTTGGACTGGGGTAAACTCAGTAAGAAGTCTGACAACACCAGGTTTAAGTCCAACCGATTTATTTGATAGTAAACTCACAAGCTTTCAAAGTTTTCCTCTTCGTCAGGTGAATGGGGTGTTCTGGTCTCAAACAGCACATATAACAGCACAGACAGTTTACAGATTACTGATTAGAATGTGAATCTTTATACCTAACCTGCTATTCAAGTCTTAAAGTGGCCGACAATGTGAGTGGAAGGAGCACTGAGCACAGGTTAGGGAGATGTGTATTGTCTCCAATCAGCACAGTAAGTGAGGTTTTTTGCTAACCCAGGCAAGTCACAGGGGTTACAGACAGTGTGACATGAAGCCAAGATCCCTGTTGAGACCGTCCTCATGCGGAACTTGGCTATCAGTCTCTGCTCAGCGATTCTGCGCTGTCGTGTATCATGAAGGCCACCTTGGAGACGCTTCTAAAAAATGTTCCCAATGGTGGGGGAGTACAGAACTAGGAGTCATCGTTTGGGGATGAGGGGTAAACCTTTCAGAACTGAGATAAGGAGAAATTTCTTCATCCAAAAGCTGGTGAATGTGTGGAATTCACTCCCACAGAAAGTAATCCAGGTCAAAATGTCGTCTGATTTGAAGAATAAATTAGATATAGCTCTTGGGACAAATGGAATCAAGGGATATGGGAGGAAGGAGGGATCAGGATAATGAATTTGATGATTGGCCACGATCAAGATTAATATGGATCAGGTTCAAAGGGCCAAATCCATTCACTGCAGGCTGATGGGAAAATCATGACTGCATGAACCGTGGTAACATTCTGACATGGAAAGAGGTCTTCCAGCCTATCGTGTCCAAGTCGGACAGCAAGCACTCACCTATTCTAATCTCATTTTCCAGCACTTAGTCTGTATTGTTGTTTGTTGTGCTTCTAAATGTTGTGGAGGTTCCTGGCTCTACCAGTCTTTCAGGCAGTGAGTTCCAGATTCCCACCACCTTTTATGTGAAAAAGCTTTTTCTCACATTCCTGTGAATGTCTGGTCACTTCACCTTTTTGTCATCTGTGAAGTTACTGATCATAGCCTTTACATTCACATCCAGGTCGTTAGTGTGCAGACAAACAGCGAGGATACCAGCACCAATCCCTTAGGAAAACACTGGACACAAACTTCCAGAAACAACCTTTCACCGTCACCTTCTGCAGCAAAGCCAATTTTGGATCTAATTTGCCCAATTGTCCTGGATCTCTTTGATCAGTGAATGAAATGAGTTTCTACAACAACTGATGATAGTTTCGCTGCCACCATCTCTGAAACCATCTTTCAATTCCAGATCTATTAATGGAATGTTCAACTTCACTGGTTGGTGCAGTGGGATTTGAATCCACGTGCCCCAGAACTTTATCTGGATTCTTCTAGTGACATTGCACCACATCAATATCTCCCCCTCCAGACAAGAGTGGAACAAAAATTTCTAGGTTGGTCTTTCTTTTGTACACCAGCATCATCACACTCCACAGGAACACTGGCTTTGAAACCACTCTTGACCTACTTGCCTGTAATATCTGTGAAGCATTAGCCAAGATCTCTCCTTGTTAATGTAATGGAGATGTTCACCTGTATGTTCTGAACAGTTTAACACACTGCTTAAATTAGCAGAGAGGGAGCACGAGGAATTTCAGACAGAACACACTAATGCACTGCAATCCCGTGACAGAGTTTCAAGGCTGATTGCGTTTTAGAGCAGGAAGCAAATCAAAGGGCTGGTGTTGTGAATTTTGCACTGTAGCTGACAAAGGAATGCACTGTAACAAATTGAAACACTGGGGCAATCACACGTCAGCATTGCTAAAGTCAAGTGAACTGTCACAGACATTCATTTGCCTCCTTGTACTTGCCGGGGATGAAGGGTAATTACTCCAGGATAGCCATTCACTTGGGCCTTTATCAACATTCAGAATAGAGTGAAAGTTCCACGTGCGCTGTTGTGGAATTATTTTCCCAGAGTGAGAAGCCATGAATCAAACCCCCAAATGACAGGTGGAGTTGTTTACAAGTGGTTATGTTCCTTATTCAGCCTCATAAAACTGATTCGATATTTCCCTTGATCACCATCTAATCTTTCAGGAGTACTTTTCTCTTTGTTGTCACTGAGAAAGAAAGACATTAAAATCTCTGGGATTGGCAATTATTTAATTCATAGTAGAAAAAAAAATGCCTCAGTCTAAAATTCAACACAAATTATTGGAAACCTGCTGGAGATTTTACCTGAAAGAGGAAGATGGGTGAAGATGTTCGGGGGAACAATTTTAATAAGAGATCTCAGTAAAGTAATCACCCCATCACAGACTTTCCTCTTTGTCCTGGTCTCCACTCAAACACCTTTCACTTATTCAAAGCTCATGATTCCAAATAAATCTGTTGGACTTTAACCTGATGTTGTGAGCCGAATGAAAGGGCTAGATAGGGTAGAGGGAGAAAGATTCTTTCCACTTAGAAAGGAAACCAGAACTAGAGGACACAGCCTCAAAATAAGGGGGGTGGGGTGGAGGGAGGTAGGGGTGCTCAGTTTAGAACAGAGTTGAGGAGGAACTTCTTCTCTCAGAGGGTAGCTAATCTCTGTGATTCTCTGCCCATTGAAGTGGTGGAGGCTACCTCATTGAATATATTTAAGCCACAGATAGATAGATTTCTGATTGACAAGGGGATTAAGGGTTACGGGGAGCAAGTGGGTAAGTGGAATTCATCCACTTCTGATCAGCCATGACCTTATTGAATGGCGGGACAGGTTTGAGGGGCTGGATGGCCCACTCCTGCTCCTATTTCTTATGTTCTTATGGTGAAAACAATGTGCAATGCAGCGAGCAGGTGGTCACAACTGACCCGTTCTAAGATGCTGCTTCTATAATTCAATCTAAAATTTTGAGAGAAGCACTGTGATTCAGTGCATGAAGATTGGGATAAATGTGTTGTGTGTAACGGTGACCAGCACATCCTGATCCTGGAGATTTAACAAAGGCAATTTACACACCGTGAGCTTCTACCCAATGGCATTAATCTGAACATTTCCACATGAAAGACCCAAACTTTAAAGGTTTCAATTCAATTTTGTTCTTCCACTGAAGAACTGAGTTGCGATGTTAAAGTCACTGGTATCCTTGCAGATAATTACGAAAGTAAGACAGTTGAATCCATTTGCGTTTGTGTGCACCAAGATACATTCTTGGACACTTGGTCTGTTTGTCAGAAGCAGCAGTGTGCTCAATGGGATTGAAAAGTATTATGGTATATTATATAAAGTATAATGGAATATTACTTAAATGTTGAAAAATTACAACATGTTACTGTGCAGAGGGACCTGGGGGTCCTTGTGCATGAATCGCAAAAACTCAGTCTGCAGGTACAGCAGGTCATTAAGAAGGCGACTGGGATGTTGGCCTTTACAGCGAGGGGGATAGAATATAAAAGGTCTTGCTGTAACTGTACAGGGCACTGGGGAGGCCGCAATTGGAGTACTGTGTGCAGTTTTGATCCCCTTATTTGCGACAAGATATATTTGCCTTGGAGGGAGTACAGAGAAGGTTCAGCACGAGTTGGTGGGGTTAGCTTTTGAGGAGAAATTGAGTAGATTGGGCCTGTACGCATTGGGGTTTAGAAGGCTGAGGGGTGATCTCAAAGAGACATAAAAGATAATGAAGGGGCTAGATAGGATAGAGGTAGAAAGATTCTTTCCACTTAGAAAGGGAACCAGAACTAGAGGGCACGGCCCAAAATAAGTGGGGGGGGGGGTTCAGTTTAGAACAGAGTTGAGGAACAACTTCTTCTCTCAGAGGGTGGCTAATCTCTGGGTTTCTCTGCCCATTGAAGTGGTGGAGGCTACCTCATTGAATATGTCTAAGTCACAGTAAGATAGATTTCTGATACACAAGGCAATTAAGGGGAGCAAGTGGGTAAGTGGAATTCATCCACTTCAGATCAGCCACGATCTTATTGAATGGCGGGACAGGCTCGAGGGGCTGGATGGCCCACTCCTGCTCCTATTTCTTATGTTCTTATGGTGAAAACAATGTGCAATGCAGCAACCAGGTGGTCACAGCTGACCCGTTCTAAGATTGCTGCTTGAATCTAAAATTTTGAGAGAAGCACCGTAATTCAGTGCCTGTAGATTGAGATAAATGTGTTGTGTGTAAAGTTTTGTGTGTGAATGATATGATTGTGGAGATGTGAGCTGTGTTTGTTTTGAATTGTAAATAGCATTGAAGCAGTAAAAGAAGACAGCTGTAAATTACATTCGAGTCTTGCAGACATTGTGTTTCCGGTGGCGACATTTGTCATGTAAAATGGGAATGTCAGGAGTGGGATTTGAACCCACGCCCCTAGAAAGGGACCAGAATTCACCAGCCTGAACACAAGGCAAGGAATCACACTCCTTGAGTCTGGCGCCTTAGACCACTCGGCCATCCTGACAACTTGCTCTTACTCAGCCTTTCCACTCTCTGCTACATATTGTGTATTCTAACTGAACAGGAGAACACACATTTCCTTTGTGTAAAAACAATGTACAACCATTCATTCATCCCAACTGATTGAACAGGCAGTGTCAAACACTCTCCATTCCTGCACCACAAACAATCTGCACTCACTCAGCTTTTACACACCAACACCATTTTACAATCTGTTAGGAAACATGCTTTTCTCAGTCCCTTTTGTATCTCCAACTTCACCAAAGACAAGCAACACAGCTGCCACTCAAACACGACTCCTTCTAAAACAACCCATCATCCAACCGTCTTCCCAATTAAACATTTCACATTCTCATTCCCATCCTATTCCTTCATTCCAAGACATTAACGTGATACATCTGCAATGACTTCTCCGCAAACAGTGAGCAGCACATCCTGATCCTGGAGATTTAAGAAAGGTAATTTACATACCGTGAGCTTCTACCCAGCGGCATTAATCTGAACATTTCCACCTGAAAGACCCAAACGTCAATGGCTTCAATTCTGCCAGCTTTGTGCTTCCACTGAAGGACTGAGTAGCAATGTTAAAGTCACTGGTATCTTTGCAGATAATTACAAAAGTGAGACAGTTGAATCCAGTTGTGTTTGTGCACAGCAAGTTACATTCTTAGGCACTTGGTCTGTTTGTCAGAAGCAGCAATGTGCTCAATGGGATTTAAAGGTATAATGATATATAAAGATAAAATGAGGTGTAAATGAACATTATTTAAATGTTCAAAAGGTACAACATGCTACTGTGCAGAGGGACCTGGGGGCCCTTGTGCATGAATCGGAAAAACTCAGTCTGCAGGTACAGCAGGTGATCAAGAAGACGAATGGGATGTTGGCCTTTATAGCGAGGGGGGATAGAATATAAAAACAGGGAGGTCTTGCTGCAATTGTACAGGGCACTGGTGAGGCCACAACTGGAGTACTGTGTGCAGTTTTGATCCCCTTATTTGCGAAAGGATATATTGGCCTTGGAGGGAGTACAGTGAAGGTTCAGCAGGCTGATACCGGAGATGAGGGGGGTTAGCTTATGAGGAGAGATTGAGTAGATTGGGCCTGTACTCTTGGAGTTTAGAAGGCTGAGGGGTCATTTTATAGAGACATTTAAGATAATGAAGGGGCTATACAGGGAAGAGGTAGAGGGATTCTTTCCACTTAGAAAGCAAAACAGAACGAGAGGACACCGCCTCAAAATAAGGGGGCGGTCAGTTTAGAACCGAGTTGAGGAGGAACTTCTTCTCTCAGTGGGTAGTGAATGTCTGGAATTCTCTGCTCATTGCAGCGGTGAAGAGTACCTCGTACAATATGTTTAAGTCATGGGTAGATAGATTTCTAATCGATAAGGGAATTAAGGGTTAGGGGGAGCGGGCAGGTAAATGGAATTCATCCACTTCAGATCAACCATGATCTTATTGAATGGCGGGACAGGCTCGAGGGGCTGGATGGCCCACTCCTGCTCCTATTTCTTATGTTCTTATGGTGAAAACAATGTGTAATGCAGCAAGCAGGTGGTCACAGCTGACCCGTTCTAAGATGCTACTTTCATAATTGAATCTAAAATTTTGAGAGATGCACTGTAATTCAGTGCAGGAAGATTGAGATAAATGTGTTGAGTGTAAAGTTTTGTGTGTGAATGATATGATTGTGGAGATGTGAGCTGTGTTTGTTTGAATTGTAAATAGCATTGAAGCAGTAAAAGAAGACAGGTGCAAATTACATTCGAGTCTTGCAGACATTGTGTTTCCGGTGGGGACATTTGTCATGTAAAATGGGAATGTCAGGAGTGGGATTTGAACCCACGCCCCAAGAAAGGGACCAGAATTCACCAGCCTTAACACAAGGCAAGGAATCACACTCCTTGAGTCTGGCGCCTTAGACCACTCAGCCATCCTGACAACTTGCTCTTATGATGTAGAGATGCCGGTGTTGGACTGGGGTAGTAAGAACTCAGTAAGAATTTGGCAACACCAATTTTAAATCCAACCGATTTATTTGATAGTCAATTTGCGAGCTTTCGACACTCTGTGTCTTTGACAAAAGACAAAGTGTGCATTTGTGTGCATTTGCCTGACAAAGACACAGAGTGTCGAAAGGTCGCAAATTTACTATCAAATAAATCAGTAGGATTTAAAATTGGTGTTGCTAAATTCTTACAGAGACCTTGCTCTTACTCAGCCTTTCCACTCTCTGCTACATATTGTGTATTCTAACTGAACAGGAGAACACACATTTCCTTTGTGTAAAAACAAAGCACAACCATTCATTCATCCCAACTGATTGAACAGGCAGTGCCAAACACTCTCCATTCCTGCACTACAAACAATCTGCACTCACTCAGCTTTTACACACCAACACCATTTTACAATCTGTTCGGAAACATGCTTTTCTCAGTCCCTTTTGCATCTACAACTTCACCAAAGACAAGCAAAACAGCTGCCACTCAAACACGACTCCTTCTAAAACAACCCATCATCCAACCATCTTCCCAATTAAACATTTCACATTCTCATTCCCATCCCATTCCTTGATTCCAAGACATTAACGTGATACATCTGCAACAACATCTCCGCAAACAGTGACCAGCACATCCTGATCCTGGAGATTTAAGAAATGTAATTTGCACACCGTGAGCTTCTACCCAGTGGCATTAATCTGAAAATTTGCACCCAAACGAACCAAACTTCAAAGGCTCTTTCCTTCCACTGAAGGACTGAGTAGCAATGTTAAAGTCACTGGTATCCTTGCAGATAATTACTAAAGTGAGACAGTTGAATCCAGTTGTGTTTGTGCACACCGAGTTACATTCTTGGACACTTGACCTGTTTGTCAGAAGCAGCAGTGTGCTCAATGGGATTGAAAGGTATAATGATATATAAACATATAATAGGGTGAAAAAGTAGAACATAGAACATTACAGCGCAGAACAGGCCCTTCTGCCTTCGATGTTGCGCCAACCAATTAGGAAAAAGCAATGACCCTCTAACCTAAACCATTCCCTTTTCGTCCATAAACTTATCTACTAACCTCTTAAACGCCACCAAACTTGGCGCATCCACAACTGCAGCAGGCAGGGCATTCCATAACCTTACCACCCTCTGGGTAAAGAACCTACCTCTGACATCCGTCCTATAACTACCACCCCTTAATTTAAAGCTATGCCCCCTCGTGCTAGCTTTCTCCATCCTAGGAAAAAGGCTATCACTGTCCACCCTATCTAAACCTCTAATCATCTTCTATGTTTCAATAAGGTCTCCTCTTAGCCGCCTTCTTTCTAACAAAAACAACCTCAAATTCCTCAGCCTCTCTTCAGAAGACCTGCCCTCCATACCAGGCAACATCCTGGTAAACCTCCTCTGTACCCTCTCCAATGCCTCCACATCTTTCTTATAATGTGGGGACCAGAACTGCACACAATACTCCAAGTGCGGCCGCAATAGAGTTTTGTACAGTTGCAACATGATGCTGCGGCTCCTAAATTCAATCCCACTACCAATAAAAGCTAAGACTCCATATGCCTTCTTAACAACTTTATCCACTTGACTGCCTACTTTCAGGGATCTATTGACACATACACCAAGATCCTTCTGTTCCTCAACACTATTAAGAGCCTACCATTAGCCCTATACTCTACACATTTATTGTTCCTGCCAAAGTGCATTACCTCACACTTTTCCACATTAAACTCCATTTGCCACCTCTCGGCCCAGCTCTGCAACTTGTCCAAGTCTCTCTGCAAACTATAACACCCATCTTCACTATCTACCACTCCTCCGACTTTGGTGTCATCCACAAATTTACTAATCCATCCTTCAATACCCTCATCCAGATCATTTATAAAATTACAAACAGCAGGGGCCCCAAAACAGATCCCTGAGGTATACCACTTGTAACCAAACTCCATGATGAATAATTTCCATCAACCACCACCCTCTGTCTTCTATCAGCTAGCCAATTCCTAATCCAATTAGCTAAATCACCCTCAATCCCATACATCTGCATTTTCTGCAGAAGCCTTCAATGGGGCACCTTATCGAACGCCTTACTAAAGTCCATATATACTACATCAACTGCCTTACCCCCATCCACGTCTTTGGTCACTTTTTCAAAAAACTCAATAAGGTTAGTAAGGCACGACCTACCCTTCACAAAACCATGCTGACTATCCCCAATCAATTCATTTCTCTCTAAATAACTATAAATCCTATCCCTAATAATTCTTTCCAACACTTTGACCACAACAGAAGTAAGACTCACCGGTCTATAATTCCCCGGAAAGTCTCTATTCCCCTGGAATGGGACCACATTCGCTATCCTCCAGTCTTCTGGCACTGTACCCGTAACCAACAACGACCTGAAGATCAGAGCCAGAGGTTCTGCAGTCGCCTCTCTCGCCTCCCAGAGAATCCTAGGGTAAATCCCCTCCGGCCCAGGGGATTTATCTAACTTCAAACCCTCAAGAATATCCAGCACATCCTCCTTATCTACTTCAATACTTACCAGTTTGCAACCCTGTATACCAGTGTTCTCCACAACTGCATTTACATCTCCCTGCGTGAATACCGAAGAGAAATATTTATTCAGTACCTCTCCAATCTCTTCAGGCTCCACGCACAACTTCCCACTGCTGTCTGTGACTGGCCCTAATCTTGCCCTAACCAATCTTCTATTGTATCATGGAATATTATTTAAATGTTCAAAAATTACAAAATGTTGCTGTGCAGAGGGACCTGGGGGTCCTTGTGCATGAATCGCAAATACTCAGTCTGCAGGTATAGCAGGCGATCGAGAAGGCAAACGGAATGTTGGCCTTTATAGCGAGGGGGATGGAATATAAAAGCAGGGAGGTCTTGCTGCAGTTGTACAAGGTATTGCTGAGGCCGCAAATAGAGTACTGTGTGCAATTTTTTTCCAATTATTTACGAAAGAATATATTGGCCTTGTAGAGAACTTTCAAGAGGTTGATTTGGAGATAAGGGGGTTAGCTTATGAGGAGAGATTGAGTAGATTGGTCCTGTACTCATTGGAGTTTAGAAGGCTGAGGGGGGATCTTATAGAGACTTACAAGATAATGAAGGGGCTAGATAGGGTAAAGATAGAGATATTCTTTCCACTGAGAAAGGAAACCAGAAATAGAGAGCACAGCCTCAAAATGAAGGGGGGGGTGGTCAGTTAGCAACACAGAGTTGCAGAGGAACATCTCTCCACAGTGTAGCTAATCTACTGGAGTTTCTCTGACCCATTGAAGTGGTGGTGGATACCTCATTGAATATGTATGCACAGGTAGATAGATTTCGATAGACAAGGGATATTAAGGGTTATGGGAGAAAGCGGGAAAAAAAGTGAGAGTGATACCACTTCAGATCAGCCATGATCTCATTGAATGGGGGCGGGGCAGGCCATCTGAGGGGTGGATGGCCCACTCCTTCTGTCTCCTATTTATTAGTTCTTGTGTTGTGAAAAACAATGTGTATGCATGCGAGCAGGTGGTCACAGCTGACGTGTCCTAGATGCTACTTTCATAATTGGAAACCGAAAAGCTTGAGAGAAGCACTGTAATCATTGCATGGAGTTGGAGATAAATGTGTTGTGTGTAAAGTTTTGTGTGTGAATGATATGGTTGATGGAGATGTGAGCCGTGCTGCTCCCTCGTCGTTTGTTTTAAATTGTAAATAGAATTGAAGCAGTCAAAGAAGTCAGGTGCAATACATTCGAGTCTTGCAGACATTGTGGTTTCCGGTGGTGACACTTTGTCATGTAAAATGTGAATGTCAGGAGGGGATTTGAACCCACGCCCTAGGAAAGGGGACCAGAATTCACCAGCCTAACACAAGAAGAATCACACTCCTTGGAGTCTGGCGCCTTAGAAACCACTCACCAACCTGACAACTTGCTACTTACTCAGACTTTCCACTCTCTGCCTTACATATTTGTGTATTCTAAACTGAACAGGAGAACACACATTTCCTTGGGTAAAAACAAAGCACAACCATTCATCATCCCCAAAACTTATTGAACAGGCAGTGTCAACCACTCTCGCATTCCTGCACCAAAAACAATCTGCACTCACTCAGCTTTTACACACCAACACCATTTTACAATCTGTTCGGAAACATGCTTTTCTCAGTCCCTTTTGTATCTCCAACTTCACCAAAGACAAGCAACACAGCTGCCACTCAAACACGACTCCTTCTAAATCAATCCGTCAGCCAACCGTCTTCCCAATTAAACATTTCACATTCTCATTCCCATCACATTCCTTGATTCCAAGACATAAACGTGAGACATCTGCAACGACTTCTCCGCAAACAGTGACCAGCACATCCTGATCCTGGTGATTTAAGAAAGGTAATTTACACACCGTGACCTTCTACCCAGTGGCATTAATCTGAACATTTCCACCTGAAAGATCCAAACTTCAAAGGCTTTACTTCTGGCAGCTTTGTGCTTCCACTGAAGGACTGAGTTGCAACGTTAAAGTCACTGGTATCCTGCAGATAATTACAAAAGTATGATGGTTGAATCCAGTTGTGTTTGTGTGCTCCAAGTTACATTCTTGGACACTTGTCCTGTTTGTCAGAAGCAGCAGTGTGCCCAATGGGATTGAAAGGTATAATGGTATATTACATAAGGTATAATGGAATATTATTTATATGTTCAAAAATTACAACATCCTACTGTGCAGAGGGACCTGGGGCTCCTTGTGCATGAATCGCAAAAACACAGTCTGCAGGTACAACGGGTGATCAAGGAGGTGAATGGAATGTTGGCCTTTATAGCGAGGGAGATAGAATATAAAAGCAGGGAGGTCTCGCTGGGAGTTCACCAAGCATCGGTTAGGCCACAACTAAAGTACTGTGTGCAATTTTGATCTCCTTATTTACGAAAGGATATATTGGCCTTGGAGGGAGTACAGAGAACGTTCAGCAGGTTGATACCGGGGATGAGGGGGTTGGCTTATGAGGAGAGATTGAGAAGATTGGGACTGTACTTGTTGGAGTTTAGAAGACTGAGGGATCATCTCATAGAGACATACAAGATAATGAAGGAGCTAGATAAGGATACAGGTAGAAAGATTCTTTCCACTTAGAAAGGAAAACAGAATTAGAGGGCACAGCCTCAAAATATGGGGTGGAGGGGAGTGGGTCAGTTTAGAACAGAGTTGAGGAGGAATGTCTGCTCTCAGATGGTGGTGAATCTCTGTGATTCTCTGCCCATTGAAGTGGTGGAGATAACCTCATTGAATACATTTAAGTCATAGATAGATATATTTCTGATCGATAAGGGAATTAAGGGTTATGGGAGCAAGTGGGTAAGTGGAATTCATCCACTTCAGATCAGCCACGATCTTATTGAATGGTGGGGCAGGCTCGAGGGGCTGGATGGCCCACTCCTGCTCCTATTTCTTACGTTCTTAAGGTGAAAACAATGTGTAATGCAGCAAGCAGGTGGTCACAACTGACCTGTTCTAAGACGCATCTTTCATAATTGAATCTAAAATCTTGAGAGATGCACTGTAATTCTGTGCGTGAAGATTGAGATAAATGTGTTGTGTGTAAAGGTTTGTGTGTGAATGATATGATTGTGGAGATGTGAGCTGTGTTTGTTTTGAATTGTAAATAGCATTGAAGCAGTCAAAGAAGGCAGGTGCAAATTACATTCGAGTCTTGCAGACATTGTGTTTCCGGTGGTGACATTTGTCATGTAAAATGGAAATGTCAGGAGTGGGATTTGAACCCACGCCCCTAGAAAGGGACCAGAATTCACCAGCCTTAACACAAGGCAAGGAATCACACTCCTTGAGTCTGGCGCCTTAGACCACTCGGCCATCCTGACAACTTGCTTTGACTCAACCTTTCCACTCTCTGCTACATATTGTGTATTCTAACTGAACAGGAGAACACACATTTCCTTTGTGTAAAAAGAAAGCACAACCATTCATTCATTCCAACTGATTGAACAGGCAGTGCCAAACACTCTCCATTCCTGCACGACAAACAATCTGCACTCACTCAGCTTTTACACACCAACACCATTTTACAATCTGTTAGGAAACATGCTTTTCTCAGTCCCTTTTGCATCTACAACTTCACCAAAGACAAGCAACACAGCTGCCACTCAAACACGACTCCTTCTAAAACAACCCATCATCCAACCATCTTCCCAATTAAACATTTCACATTCTCATTCCCATCCCACTCCTTCATTCTAAGACATTAACGTGATACATCTGCGATGGATTGTCCGCAAACAGTGAACAGCACATCCTGATCCTGGAGATTTAAGAAAGGTCATTTACACACCGTGAGCTTCTACCCAGTGGCATTAGTCTGAACATTTCCACCTGAAAGACCCAAACTTTAAAGGCTTCAATTCTGGCAGTTTTGTGCTTCCACTGAAGGACTGAGTTGCAATGTTCAAGTCAGTGATATCCTTGCAGCTAATTACAAAAGTGAGTCAGTTGAATCCAGTTATGTTTGTGCACACCAAGTTACATTCTTGGACACTTGGCCTGTTTTTCTACCTGATCTACTCGAGGAGTAGATGTCCGGAGGCATGAAGCATTGGAGAGACCGTGAAGATTCTACAACAATGAATGAATGAATACGACTCGACAATTACCAGGCAGGAGTGTTCCTTCCAGTCTGTGAACACTTCAGCAGTCACGGGCATTCAGCGTCTGATCTTCGGGAAAGCGTTCTCGAAGGCAACCTTCCTGACACACGACAACATCGAGTCGCTGAACAGAGACTGATAGCCAAGTTCTGCACATATGAAGGCAGCTGAACTGGGATGTTGGATTCATGTCACACTATCTGTAACCCCCATGACTTGTCTGCTCTTGTAAAATTTCACGAACTGTCCTGTCTGGAGATAATACACATATCTTTAACCTGTGCTTAACCCTCTCTCCGCTCACATTGTCTGTATCTTTCAGACTTGATTCCTTGTAAAAACTCGAATTCCAACCATTAGTTTGTAAACTGAGTTTGTGTCTGTATATGCCCTGTTTTTGAAAAACGTCCTCATTCACCAGATGAAGGAGGGAGACTCTGAAAGCTTGTGCTACCAAATAAACCTGTTGGACATTAAATTGGCACTTTGAGACTTCTTACTGTGCCCAGTCAAACACTGGCATCTCCACAACCTGTTTGCCAGAAGCAGCAGTGTGCCCAATGGGATTGAAAGGTATAATGGTGGAAAACAATGTGCAATGCAGCAAACAGGTGGTCACAGCTGACCCGTCCTCAGATTGCTGCTTCTGTAATTGAATCTAAAATTTTGAGACAAGCACTGTAATTCAGTGCATGGAGTTGGAGATAAATGTGTTGTGTGTTAAGGTTTGTGTGTGAATGATATGATTGTGGAGATGTGAGCTGTGTTTGTTTTGAACTGTAAATAGCATTGAAGCACTCAAAGAAGGCAGGTGCAAATTGCATTCGAGTCTTGCAGAGATTGTGTTTCCGGTGGCGACATTTCTCATGTAAAATGGGAATGTCAGGAGTGGGATTTGAACCCACGCCCCTAGAAAGGGACCAGAATTCACCAGCCTTAACACAAGGCAAGGAATCACACTCCTTGAGTCTGGCGCCTTAGACCACTCGGCCATCCTGACAACTTGCTGTTACTCAGCCTTTCCACTCTCTGCTACATATTGTGTATTCTAACTGAACAGCAGAACACACATTTCCTTTGTGTAAAAACAAAGCACAACCATTCATTCATCCCAACTGATTGAACAGGCAGTGCCAAACACTCTCCATTCCTGCACTACAAACAATCTGCACTCACTCAGCTTTTGCACACTTCACATTCTCATTCCCATCGCATTCCTGGATTCCAAGACATTAACGTGATATATCTACAACAACTTTCAGCAAACACTGAATAGCACATCCTGATCCTGGAGATGTAAGAAATGTAATTTGCACACTGTGAGCTTCTACTCAGTGGCTTTAATCTGAACATTTGCACCCAAATGAACCAAACATCAAAGGCTCTTTGCTTCCACTGAAGGACTGAGTTGCAATGTTAATGTCACTGGTATCCTTGCAGATAATTACAAAAGTGAGACAGTTGAATCCAGTTATGTTTGTACACACCAAGTTACATTCTTGGCCACTTGGTCTGTTTGTCAGAAGCAGCAGTGTGCTCAATGGGATTGAAAGATATAATGGTATATTATAGAAAGGTATAATGTGGTATAAAGGTATCATGGAATATTATTTAAATGTTCAAAAATTACAAAATGCTACTGTGCAGAGAGACCTGGGGGTCCTTGTGCATGAATCCCAAAAACTCAGTTTGCAACTACAGCAGGCGATCGAGAAGGCAAACGGAATGTTGGCCTTTATAGCGAGGGGGATGGAATCTAAAAGCAGGGAGGTGTTGCTGCAGTTGTACAAGGTATTGGTGAGGCCGCAAATAGAGTACTGTGTGCAATTTTGTTCCCCGTATTTACGAAAGGACATATTGGCCTTGTAGAGATTGTAGAGAAATTTCAGCAGGTTGATATGGAGATAAGGGGGTTAGCTTATGAGGAGAGATTGAGTAGATTGGGCCTGTACTCATTGGTGTTTAGAAGGCTAGGGGGGGATCTTATAGAGACATATAAAATATTGAAGGGTCTAGATAGGGTAGAGGTAGAGAGTTTCTTTCCGCTGAGAAAGGAAACCAGAAATAGAGAACACAGCCTCAAAATAAGGGGGGTGGTCAGTTTAGAACAGAGTTGAGGAGGGACATCTCTCAGAGGGTAGCTAATCTCTGGAATTCTCTGCCCATTGAAGAGGTGGAGGCTACCCCATTGAATATGTTTATGCCACGGATAGATAAATTTCTGATCGATAAGGGAATTAAGGGTTATGGGGAGCAAGCGAGTAAGTAGAACTGATCCACTTCAGATCAGCCACGATCTTATTGAATGGCGGGGCAGGCTCGAGGGGCTGGATGGCCCACTCCTGCTCCTATTTCTTATGTTCTTATGGTGAAAACAATGTGCAATGCAGCAAGCAGGTGGTCACAACTGACCCGTTCTAAGATTGCTGCTTCTATAATTGAATCTTAAAGTTTGTGAGATGCATTGTGATTCGGTGCATGAAGATTGAGATAATTGTGTTGTGTGTAAAGTTTTGTGTGTGAATGATATGGTTGTGGAGATGTGAGCTGTGTTTGTTTTGAATTGTAAATAGCATTGAAGCAGTAAAAGAAGGCAGGTGCAAATTGCATTCGAGTCTTGCAGACATTGTGTTACCGGTGGCGACATTTGTCATGTAAAATGGGAATGTCAGGAGTGGGATTTGAACCCACGCCCCTAGAAAGGGACCAGAATTCACCAGCCTTAACACAAGGCAAGGAATCACACTCCTTGAGTCTGGCACCTTAGACCTCTCGGCCATCCTGACAACTTACTCTTACTTTACCAAAGACAAGCAACACAGCTGCCACTCAAACACGACTCCTTCTAAAACAACCCATCATCCAACCATCTTCCCAATTAAACATTTCACATTCTCATTCCCATCCCATTCCTTGATTCCAGGACATTAACGTGATACATCTTCAACGACTTCTCCGCAAACAGTGAGCAGCACATCCTGATCCTGGAGATTTAAGAATGGTAGTTTGTGGTCTGTGAGCTTCTACCCAGTGCTATTAATCTGAACATTTCCACCAGTAAGACCCAAACTTGAAAGGCTTCAATTCTGGCAGTTTTCTGCTTCCACTGAAGGACCATGTTGTAATGTTAAAGTCACTGGTATCCTTGCAGATAATTACAAAGAACAAAGAACAGTACAGCACAGGAAAGAGGCCGTTTGGCTCTGCAAGGCTGGGCCACTTAATGGTTCAACTAGACCATTCGTTTGTATCCCTCCATTCCCAGTCAGTTCATGTGACTATCCCGATAAGTGTTAACCGATCCCAATGTGTCCGCCTCCACCACCCTACTTGACAGCGCATTCCAGGCCCCCTGCCCTCTGTGTAAAAAACATCCCTCTGATATCGGAGTTATACCTCCGCCCTCACCTTTAATCTCTGACCCCATGTGTTTGTCACCTCCGACGTGGGAAAAACTTCTCACTCTTCACCCTATCCATTACCCCTCATAATTTTATACACCTCTATTCGATCTCCCCTCATTTCTGTCTTTCTACGGCGAACAACCCCAGTTTACCCAAACTCTCCTCATAGCTCAGACCCTCCATACCAGGCAACATTCTGGAAAACCTTCTCTGCACCCTCTCTAAAGCTTTCACGTTCTTCTGGTAGTGCGGCGACCAGAACTGGACGCAGTACTCCAAATGTGGCCTAACCAGTGTTCAATACAGCTGCAACATCAGACTCCAGCTTTTATACCCTATACTCTGTACTATAAAGGCAAGTGTACCATGTGCCTTATTCATCACCTTCTCCACCTGTACTGCTACCTTCAGGGATCTGTGGACTTGCACACCCAGGTCCCTCTGTGTTTCTATACTCTTGATGGCCCTGCCGATTATTGTATAGTTCCCACCTACATTAGTTCTTCCAAAATGCATCACCTTGCATTTATCTGGATTAAATTCCATCTGCCATTTCTCTGCCAAAGTTTTGAGCGTATCTATATCCTGCGTGTATTGTCCGACAATGTTCATAGCTATCCAGAAATGTTCATAGCTATCCGCAAAGATTACGAAAGTGAGACAGTACAATCCAGTTGTGTTTGTGTGCACCAAGTTACATTCTTGGACACTTGTCCTGTTTGCCAGAAGCAGCAGTGTGCCCAATGGGATTGAAAGGTATAATGGTGGAAAACAATGTGCAATGCAGCAAACAGGTGGTCAATGCTCACCCGTCCTCAGATTGCTGCTCCCTTAATTGAATCTTAAAGTTTGTGAGATGCATTGTGATTCCGTGCATGGAGTTGGAGATAAATGTGTTGTGTGTAAAGTTTTGTGTGTGAATGATATGATTGTGGAGATGTGAGCTGTGTTTGTTTTGAATTGTAAATAGCATTGAAGCAGTAAAAGAAGGCAGGTGTAAATTGCATTCGAGTCTTGCAGACATTGTGTTTCCGGTGGCGACATTTGTCATGTAAAACGGAAATGTCAGGAGTGGGATTTGAACCCACGCCCCTAGAAAGGGACCAGAATTCACCAGCCTTAACACAAGGCAAGGAATCACACTCCTTGAGTCTGGCGCCTCAGACCACTCGGCCATCCTGACAACTTGCTCTTACTCAGCCTTTCCACTCTCTGCTACATGTTGTGTATTCTAACTGAACAGGAGAACACACATTTCCTTTGTGTAAAAACAAAGCACAACCATTCATTCATCCCAACGGATTGAACAGGCAGTGCCAAACACTCTCCATTCCTGTACCACAAACAATCTGCACTCACTCAGCTTTTGCACACTTCACATTCTCATTCCCATCGCATTCCTGGATTCCAAGACATTAACGTGATATATCTACAACAACTTCCAGCAAACACTGAATAGCACATCCTGATCCTGGAGATGTAAGAAATGTAATTTGCACACTGTGAGCTTCTACCCAGTGGCTTTAATCTGAACATTTGCACCCAAATGAACCAAACATCAAAGGCTCTTTGCTTCCACTGAAGGACTGAGTTGCAATGTTAATGTCACTGATATGCTTGCAGATAATTACAAAAGTGAGACAGTTGAATCCAGTTATGTTTGTACACACCAAGTTACATTCTTGGCCACTTGGTCTGTTTGTCAGAAGCAGCAGTGTGCTCAATGGGATTGAAAGATATAATGGTATATTATAGAAAGGTATAATGTGGTATAAAGGTATCATGGAATATTATTTAAATGTTCAAAAATTACAAAATGCTACTGTGCAGAGAGACCTGGGGGTCCTTGTGCATGAATCCCAAAAACTCAGTTTGCAAGTACAGCAGGTGATCGAGAAGGCAAAGGGAATGTTGGCCTTTATAGCGAGGGGGATGGAATATAAAAGCAGGGAGGTCTTGCTTCAATTGTACAAGGTATTGGTGAGGCCGCAAATAGAGTACTGTGTGCAATTTTGTTCCCTGTATTTACGAAAGGACATATTGGCCTTGTAGAGATTGTAGAGAAATTTCAGCAGGTTGATATGGAGATAAGGGGGTTAGCTTATGAGGAGAGATTGAGTAGATTGGGCCTGTACTCATTGGTGTTTAGAAGGCTAGGGGGGGATCTTATAGAGACATATAAAATATTCAAGGGTCTAGATAGGGTAGCGGTAGAGAGTTTCTTTCCACTGAGAAAGGAAACCAGAAATAGAGAACACAGCCTCAAAATAAGGGGGGTGGTCAGTTTAGAACAGAGTTGAGGAGGTACATCTCTCAGAGGGTAGCTAATCTTTGGAATTCTCTGCCCATTGAAGAGGTGGAGGCTACCCCATTGAACATGTTTATGCCAAGGGTAGATAAATTTCTGATCGATAAGGGAATTAAGGGTTATGGGGAGCAAGCGAGTAAGTAGAACTGATCCACTTCAGATCAGCCACGATCTTATTGAATGGCAGGGCAGGCTCGAGGGGCTGGATGGCCCACTCCTGCTCCTATTTCTTATGTTCTTATGGTGAAAACAATGTGCAATGCAGCAAGCAGGTGGTCACAGCTGACCTGTTCTAAGATTGCTGCTTCTATAATTGAATCTTAAAGTTTGTGAGATGCATTGTGATTCGGTGCATGAAGATTGAGATAATTGTGTTGTGTGTAAAGTTTTGTGTGTGAATGATATGGTTGTGGAGATGTGAGCTGTGTTTGTTTTGAATTGTAAATAGCATTGAAGCAGTAAAAGAAGGCAGGTGCAAATTGCATTCGAGTCTTGCAGACATTGTGTTTCCGGTGGCGACATTTGTCATGTAAAATGGGAATGTCAGGAGTGGGATTTGAACCCACGCCCCTAGAAAGGGACCAGAATTCACCAGCCTTAACACAAGGCAAGGAATCACACTCCTTGAGTCTGGCGCCTTAGACCACTCGGCCATCCTGACAACTTGCTCTTACTTTACCAAAGACAAGCAACACAGCTGCCACTCAAACACGACTCCTTCTAAAACAACCCATCATCCAACCATCTTCCCAATTAAACATTTCACATTCTCATTCCCATCCCATTCCTTGATTCCAGGACATTAACGTGATACATCTTCAACGACTTCTCCGCAAACAGTGAGCAGCACATCCTGATCCTGGAGATTTAAGAATGGTAGTTTGTGGTCTGTGAGCTTCTACCCAGTGCTATTAATCTGAACATTTCCACCAGTAAGACCCAAACTTGAAAGGCTTCAATTCTGGCAGTTTTCTGCTTCCACTGAAGGACCATGTTGTAATGTTAAAGTCACTGGTATCCTTGCAGATAATTACAAAGAACAAAGAACAGTACAGCACAGGAAAGAGGCCGTTTGGCTCTGCAAGGCTGGGCCACTTAATGGTTCAACTAGACCATTCGTTTGTATCCCTCCATTCCCAGTCAGTTCATGTGACTATCCCGATAAGTGTTAACCGATCCCAATGTGTCCGCCTCCACCACCCTACTTGACAGCGCATTCCAGGCCCCCCTGCCCTCTGTGTAAAAAACATCCCTCTGATATCGGAGTTATACCTCCCGCCCTCACCTTTAATCTCTGACCCCATGTGTTTGTCACCTCCGACGTGGGAAAAACTTCTCACTCTTCACCCTATCCATTACCCCTCATAATTTTATACACCTCTATTCGATCTCCCCTCATTTCTGTCTTTCTACGGCGAACAACCCCAGTTTACCCAAACTCTCCTCATAGCTCAGACCCTCCATACCAGGCAACATTCTGGAAAACCTTCTCTGCACCCTCTCTAAAGCTTTCACGTTCTTCTGGTAGTGCGGCGACCAGAACTGGACGCAGTACTCCAAATGTGGCCTAACCAGTGTTCAATACAGCTGCAACATCAGACTCCAGCTTTTATACCCTATACTCTGTACTATAAAGGCAAGTGTACCATGTGCCTTATTCATCACCTTCTCCACCTGTACTGCTACCTTCAGGGATCTGTGGACTTGCACACCCAGGTCCCTCTGTGTTTCTATACTCTTGATGGCCCTGCCGATTATAGTATAGTTCCCACCTACATGAGTTCTTCCAAAATGCATCACCTTGCATTTATCTGGATTAAATTCCATCTGCCATTTCTCTGCCAAAGTTTTGAGCCTATCTATATCCTGCGTGTATTGTCCGACAATGTTCATAGCTATCCAGAAATGTTCATAGATATCCGCAAGGATTATGAAAGTGAGACAGTGCAATCCAGTTGTGTTTGTGTGCACCAAGTTACATTCTTGGACACTTGTCCTGTTTGCCAGAAGCAGCAGTGTGCCCAATGGGATTGAAAGGTATAATGGTGGAAAACAATGTGCAATGCAGCAAACAGGTGGTCACAGCTGACCCGTCCTCAGATTGCTGCTCCCTTAATTGAATCTTAAAGTTTGTGAGATGCATTGTGATTCTGTGCATGAAGATTGAGATAATGTGTTGTGTGTAAAGTTTTGTGTGTGAATGATATGATTGTGGAGATGTGAGCTGTGTTTGTTTTGAATTGTAAATTGCATTGAAGCAGTCAAAGAAGGCAGGTGCAAATTGCATTCGAGTCTTGCAGACATTGTGTTTCCGGTGGCGACATTTGTCATGTAAAATGGAAATGTCAGGAGTGGGATTTGAACCCACGCCCCTAGAAAGGGACCAGAATTCACCAGCCTTAACACAAGGCAAGGAATCACACTCCTTGAGTCTGGCGCCTTAGACCACTCGGCCATCCTGACAACTTGCTCTTACTCTGCCTTTCCACTCTCTGCTACATATTGTGTATTCTAACTGAACAGGAAAAAACACATTTCCTTTGTGTAAAAACAAAGCACAACCATTCATTCATCCCAACTGATTGAACAGGCAGTGCCAAACACTCTCCATTCCTGCACCACAAACAATCTGCACTCACTCAGCTTTTACACACCAACACCATTTTACAATCTGTTCGGAAACATGCTTTTCTCAGTCCCTTTTGCATCTACAACTTCACCAAAGACAAGCAACACAGCTGCCACTCAAACACGACTCCTTCTAAAACAACCCGTCATCCAACCATCTTCCCAATTAAACATTTCACATTCTCATTCCCATCCCATTCCTTGATTCCAAGACATTAACGTGATACATCTGCAACAACATCTCCGCAAACAGTGACCAGCACATCCTGATCCTGGAGATTTAAGAAATGTAATTTGCACACCATGAGCTTCTACCCAGTGGCATTAATCTGAAAATTTGCACCCAAACGAACCAAACTTCAAAGGCTCTTTCCTTCCACTGAAGGACTGAGTAGCAATGTTAAAGTCACTGGTATCCTTGCAGATAATTACTAAAGTGAGACAGTTGAATCCAGTTATGTTTGTGCACACCAAGTTACATTCTTGGACACTTGACCTGTTTGTCAGAAGCAGCAGTGTGCTCAATGGGATTGAAAGGTATAATGATATATAAACATATAATAGGGTGAAAAAGTAGAACATAGAACATTACAGCGCAGAACAGGCCCTTCTGTCTTCGATGTTGCGCCGACCAATTAGGAAAAAGCAATGACCCTCTAACCTAAACCATTCCCTTTTCGTCCATAAACGTATCTACTAACCTCTTAAACGCCACCAAACTTGGCGCATCTACAACTGCAGCAGGCAGGGCATTCCATACCCTTACCACCCTCTGGGTAAAGAACCTACCTCTGACATCTGTCCTAAAACCACCACCCCTTAATTTAAAGCTATGCCCCTCGTGCTAGCTTTCTCCATCCTAGGAAAAAGGCTATCACTGTCCACCCTATCTAAACCTCTAATCATCTTATATGCTTCAATAAGATCCCCTCTTAGCCGCCTCCTTTCTAACGAAAACAACCTCAAATCCTTCAACCTCTCTTCATAGGACCTGCCCTCCATACCAGGCAACATCCTGGTAAACCTCCTCTGTACCCTCTCCAATGCCTCCACATCTTTCTTATAATGTGGGGACCAGAACTGTACACAATACTCCAAGTGCGGCCGCACTAGAGTTTTGTACAGTTGCAACATGACGTTGCGGCTCCGAAATTCAATCCCCCTACCAATAAAAGCTAAGACTCCGTATGCCTTCTTAACAACCTTATCGACTCGATTGCCAACTTTCAGGGATCTATGCACACATACACCAAGATCCCTCTGTTCATCAACACTATTAAGAGTCCTACCATTAGCCCTATACTCTACACATTTGTTATTCCTGCCAAAGTGAATTACCTCACACTTTTCCACATTAAACTCCATTTGCCACCTCTCGGCCCAGCTCTGCAACTTGTCCAAGTCTCTCTGCAAACTATAACACCCCTCTTCACTATCTACCACTCCTCCGACTTTGGTGTCATCCGCAAATTTACTAATCCATCCTTCAATACCCTCATCCAGATCATTTATAAAAATTACAAACAGCAGGGGCCCCAAAACAGATCCCTGAGGTACACCACTTGTAACCGAACTCCAAGATGAATATCTCCCATCAACCACCACCCTCTGTCTTCTATCTGCTAGCCAATTCCTAATCCAATTAGCTAAATCACCCTCAATCCCATACATCTGCATTTTCTGCAGAAGCTTTCCATGGGCCACCTTATCGAACGCCTTACTAAAGTCCATATATACCACATCAACCGCCTTACCCCCATCCACCTCTTTGGTCACTTTTTCAAAAAACTCAATAAGGTTAGTAAGGCACGACCTACCCTTCACAAAACCATGCTGACTATCCCCAATCAATTCATTTCTCTCTAAATAACTATAAATCCTATCCCTAATAATTCTTTCCAACACTTTGACCACAACAGAAGTAAGACTCACTGGTCTATAATTCCCCGGAAAGTCTCTATTCCCCTGGAATGGGACCACATTCGCTATCCTCCAGTCTTCTGGCACTGTACCCGTAACCAACAACGACCTGAAGATCAGAGCCAGAGGTTCTGCAGTCGCCTCTCTCGCCTCCCAGAGAATCCTAGGGTAAATCCCCTCCGGCCCAGGGGATTTATCTAACTTCAAACCCTCAAGAATATCCAGCACATCCTCCTTATCTACTTCAATACTTACCAGTTTGCAACCCTGTATACCAGTGTTCTCCACAACTACATTTACATCTCCCTGCGTGAATACCGAAGAGAAATATTTATTCAGTACCTCTCCAATCTCTTCAGGCTCCACGCACAACTTCCCACTGCTGTCTCTGACTGGCCCTAATCTTGCCCTAACCAATCTTCTATTGTATCATGGAATATTATTTAAATGTTCAAAAATTACAAAATGTTGCTGTGCAGAGGGACCTGGGGGTCCTTGTGCATGAATCGCAAAAACTCAGTCTGCAGGTATAGCAGGCGATCGAGAAGGCAAACGGAATGTTGGCCTTTATAGCGAGGGGGATGGAATATAAAAGCAGGGAGGTCTTGCTGCAGTTGTACAAGGTATTGCTGAGGCCGCAAATAGAGTACTGTGTGCAATTTTTTTCCAATTATTTACGAAAGAATATATTGGCCTTGTAGAGAACTTTCAAGAGGTTGATTTGGAGATAAGGGGGTTAGCTTATGAGGAGAGATTGTGTAGATTGGTCCTGTACTCATTGGAGTTTAGAAGGCTGAGGGGGGATCTTATAGAGACTTACAAGATAATGAAGGGGCTAGATAGGGTAAAGATAGAGATATTCTTTCCACTGAGAAAGGAAACCAGAAATAGAGAGCACAGCCTCAAAATAAGGGGGGTGGTCAGTTTAGAACACAGTTGAGGAGGAACATCTCTCAGAGTGTAGCTAATCTCTGGAATTCTCTGCCCATTGAAGTGGTGGTGGCTACCTCATTGAATATGTTTATGTCACAGGTAGATAGATTTCTGATAGACAAGGGAATTAAGGGTTATGGGGAGAAAGCGGGAAAGTGGAAGTGATCCACTTCAGATCAGCCATGATCTTATTGAATGGCGGGGCAGGCTCGAGGGGCTGGATGGCCCACTCCTGCTCCTATTTCTTATGTTCTTGTGGTGAAAACAATGTGTAATGCAGCGAGCAGGTGGTCACAGCTGACGTGTCCTAAGATGCTACTTTCATAATTGAAACGAAAATCTTGAGAGAAGCACTGTAATTCAGTGCATGGAGTTGGAGATAAATGTGTTGTGTGTAAAGTTTTGTGTGTGAATGATATGATTGTGGAGATGTGAGCTGTGTTTGTTTTGAATTGTAAATAGCATTGAAGCAGTCAAAGAAGGCAGGTGCAAATTGCATTCGAGTCTTGCAGACATTGTGTTTCCGGTGGTGACATTTGTCATGTAAAATGGGAATGTCAGGAGTGGGATTTGAACCCACGTCTCTAGAAAGGGACCAGAATTCACCAGCCTTAACACAAGGCAAGGAATCACACTCCTTGAGTCTGGCGCCTTAGACCACTCGGCCATCCTGACAACTTGCTCTTACTCAGCCTTTCCACTCTCTGCTACATATTGTGTATTCTAACTGAACAGGAGAACACACATTTCCTTTGTGTAAAAAGAAAGCACAACCATTCATTCATCCCAACAGATTGAACAGGCAGTGCCAAACACTCTCCATTCCTGCACCACAAACAATCTGCACTCACTCAGCTTTTGCACACTTCACATTCTCATTTCCATCCCATTCCTGGATTCCAAGACATTAACGTGATATATCTACAACAACTTTCAGCAAACACTGAATAGCACATCCTGATCCTGGAGCTGTAAGAAATGTAATTTGCACACTGTGAGCTTCTACTCAGTGGCTTTAATCTGAACATTTGCACCCAAATGAACCAAACATCAAAGGCTTTTTGCTTCCACTGAAGGACTGAGTTGCAATCTTAATGTCATTGGTATCTTTGCAGATAATTGCAAAAGTGAGACAGTTGAATCCAGTTATGTTTGTACACACCAAGTTACATTCTTGGCCACTTGGTCTGTTTCTCAGAAGCAGCAGTGTGCTCAATGGAATTGAAAGATATAATCCTATATTATAGAAAGGTATAATGGGGTATAAAGGTATCATGGAATATTATTTAAATGTTCAAAAATTACAAAATGCTACTGTGCAGAGAGACCTGGGGGTCCTTGTGCATGAATCCCAAAAACTCAGTTTGCAAGTACAGCAGGTGATCGAGAAGGCAAAGGGAATGTTGGCCTTTATAGCGAGGGGGATGGAATATAAAAGCAGGGAGGTCTTGCTTCAATTGTACAAGGTATTGGTGAGGCCGCAAATAGAGTACTGTGTGCAATTTTGTTCCAATTATTTACGAAAGAACATATTGGCCTCGTAGAGATTGTAGAGAAATTTCAGCAGGTTGATATGGAAATAAGGGGGTTAGCTTATGAGGAGAGATTGAGTAGATTGGGCCTGTACTCATTGGTGTTTAGAAGGCTAAGGGGGGATCTTATAGAGACATATAAAATATTGAAGGGTCTAGATAGGGTAGAGGTAGAGAGTTCCTTTCCACTGAGAAAGGAAACCAGAAATAGAGAACACAGCCTCAAAATAAGGGGGGTGGTCAGTTTAGAACAGAGTTGAGGAGGTACATCTCTCAGAGGGTAGCTAATATCTGGAATTCTCTGCCCATTGAAGAGGTGGAGGCTACCCCATTGAACATGTTTATGCCAAGGGTAGATAAATTTCTGATCGATAAGGGAATTAAGGGTTATGGGGAGCAAGCGAGTAAGTAGAACTGATCCACTTCAGATCAGCCACGATCTTATTGAATGGCGGGGCAGGCTCGAGGGGCTGGATGGCCCACTCCTGCTCCTATTTCTTATGTTCTTATGGTGAAAACAATGTGCAATGCAGCAAGCAGGTGGTCACACTGACCTGTTCTAAGATTGCTGCTTCTATAATTGAATCTTAAAGTTTGTGAGATGCATTGTGATTCGGTGCATGAAGATTGAGATAATTGTGTTGTGTGTAAAGTTTTGTGTGTGAATGATATGATTGTGGAGATGTGAGCTGTGTTTGTTTTGAATTCTAATTAGCATTGAAGCAGTAAAAGAAGGCAGGTGCAAATTGCATTCGAGTCTTGCAGACATTGTGTTTCCGGTAGCGACATTTGTCATGTAAAATGGAAAAGTCAGGAGTGGGATTTGAACCCACGCCCCAACAAAGGGACCAGAATTCACCAGCGTTAACACAAGGCAAGGAATCACACTCCTTGAGTCTGGCGCCTTAGACCACTCGGCCATCCTGACAACTTGCTCTTACTCAGCCTTTCCACTCTCTGCTACATATTGTGTATTCTAACTGAACAGGAGAACACACATTTCCTTTGTGTAAAAACAATGTACAACCATTCATTCATCCCAACTGATTGAACAGGCAGTGCCAAACACTCTCCATTCCTGCACCACAAACAATCTGCACTCACTCAGCTTTTACACACCAACACCATTTTACAATCTGTTCGGAAACATGCTTTTCTCAGTCCCTTTTGCATCTACAACTTCACCAAAGACAAGCAAAACAGCTGCCACTCAAACACGACTCCTTCTAAAACAACCCATCATCCAAGTATCTTCCCAATTAAACATTTCACATTCTCATTCCCATCCCACTCCTTGATTCTAAGACATTAACGTGATACATCTGCGATGGATTGTCCGCAAACAGTGAACAGCACATCCTGATCCTGGAGATTTAAGAAAGGTCATTTACACACCGTGAGCTTCTACCCAGTGGCATTACTCTGAACATTTCCACCTGAAAGACCCAAACTTTAAAGGCTTCAATTCTGGCAGTTTTGTGCTTCCACTGAAGGACTGAGTTGCAATGTTAAAGTCAGTGATATCCTTGCAGCTAATTACAAAAGTGAGACAGTTGAATCCAGTTATGTTTGTGCACACCAAGTTACATTCTTGGACACTTGGCCTGTTTTTCTACTTGATCTACTCGTGGAGTAGATTTCCGGAGGCATGAAGCATTGGAGAGACCGTGAAGATTCTACAACAACGAATGAATGAATACGGCTCGACAATCACCAGGCAGGAGTGTTCCTTCCAGTCTGTGAACACTTCAGCAGTCACGGGCATTCAGCGTCTGATCTTCGGGAAAGCGTTCTCGAAGGCAGCCTTCCTGACACACGACAACATCGAGTCGCTGAACAGAGACTGATAGCCAAGTTCTGCACATATGAAGGCAGCTGAACTGGGATGTTGGATTCATGTCACACTATCTGTAACCCCCATGACTTGTCTGCTCTTGTAAAATTTCACGAACTGTCCTGTCTGGAGATAATACACATATCTTTAACCTGTGCTTAACCCTCTCTCCGCTCACATTGTCTGTATCTTTCAGACTTGATTCCCCGTAAAAACTCGAATTCCAACCATTAGTTTGTAAACTGAGTTTGTGTCTGTATATGCCCTGTTTTTGAAAAAAGTCCTCATTCACCAGATGAAGGAGGGAGACTCTGAAAGCTTGTGCTACCAAATAAACCTGTTGGACATTAAATTGGCACTGTGAGACTTCTTACTGTGCCCAGTCAAACACTGGCATCTCCACAACCTGTTTGCCAGAAGCAGCAGTGTGCCCAATGGGATTGAAAGGTATAATGGTGGAAAACAATGTGCAATGCAGCAAACAGGTGGTCAATGCTGACCCGTCCTCAGATTGCTGCTTCTGTAATTGAATCTAAAATTTTGAGACAAGCACTGTAATTCAGTGCATGGAGCTGGAGATAAATGTGTTGTGTGTAAAGTTTTGTGTGTGAATGATATGATTGTGGAGATGTGAGCTGTGTTTGTTTTGAATTGTAAATAGCATTGAAGCAGTCAAAGAAGGCAGGTGCAAATTGCATTCGAGTCTTGCAGACATTGTGTTTCTGGTGGCGACATTTGTCATGTAAAATGGAAATGTCAGGAGTGGGATTTGAACCCACGCCCCTAGAAAGGGACCAGAATTCACCAGCCTTAACACAAGGCAAGGAATCACATTCCTTGAGTCTGGCGCCTTAGACCACTCGGCCATCCTGACAACTTGCTCTTACTCAGCCTTTCCACTCTCTGCTACATATTGTGTATTCTAACTGAACAGGAGAACACACATTTCCTTTGTGTAAAAACAAAGGACAACCATTCATTCATCCCAACTGATGGAACAGGCAGTGCCAAACACTCTCCATTCCTGCAGCACATCCCTCTGATATCGGAGTTATACCTCCCCCTTCTCAACTTTAACCTCTGACCCCTTGTGTTTGTCACCTCTGACGTGGGAAAAACTTCTCAGTCTTCACCCTATCCATTACCCCTCATAATTTTATACACCTCTATTCGATCTCCCCTCATTTCTGTCTTTCCACGGCGAACAACCCCAGTTGACCCAAACTCTCCTCATAGCTCAGACCCTCCATACCAGGCAACATTCTGGAAAACCTTCTCTGCACCCTCTCTAAAGCTTTCACGTCCTTCTGGTAATGCGGCGACCAGAACTGGACGTAGTACTCCAAATGTGGCCTAACCAGTGTTCAATACAGCTGCAACATCAGACTCCAGCTTTTATACCCTATACTCTGTCCTATAAAGGCAAGTGTACCATGTGCCTTATTCATCACCTTCTCCACCTGTACTGCTACCTTCAGGGATCTGTGGACTTGCACACCCAGGTCCCTCTGTGTTTCTATACTCTTGATGGCCCTGCTGATTATTGTATAGTTCCCACCTTCATTAGTTCTTCCAAAATGCATCACCTTGCATTTATCTGGATTAAATTCCATCTGCCATTTCTCTGCCAAAGTTTTGAGTGTATCTATATCCTGCGTGTATTGTCCGACAATGTTCATAGCTATCCAGAAATGTTCATAGCTATCCGCAAAGATTACGAAAGTGAGACAGTGCAATCCAGTTGTGTTTGTGTGCACCAAGTTACATTCTTGGACACTGGTCCTGTTTGCCAGAAGCAGCAGTGTGCCCAATGGGATTGAAAGGTATAATGGTGGAAAACAATGTGCAATGCAGCAAACAGGTGGTCACAGCTGACCCGTCCTCAGATTGCTGCTTCTGTAATTGAATCTTAAAGTTTGTGAGATGCATTGTGATTCTGTGCATGAAGATTGAGATAAATGTGTTGTGTGTAAAGTTTTGTGTGTGAATGATATGATTGTGGAGATGGGAGCTGTGTTTGTTTTGAATTGTAAATAGCATTGAAGCAGTAAAAGAAGACAGCTGTAAATTACATTCGAGTCTTGCAGACATTGTGTTTCCGGTAGCGACATTTGTCATGTAAAATGGAAATGTCAGGAGTGGGATTTGAACCCACACCCCTAGAAAGGGACCAGAATTCACCAGCCTTAACACAAGGCAAGGAATCACACTCCTTGAGTCTGGCGCCTTAGACCACTCAGCCAACCTGACAACTTGCTCTTACTCAGCCTTTCCACTCTCTTCTACATATTGTGTATTCTAACTGAACAGGAGAACACACATTTCCTTTGTGTAAAAACAAAGCACAACCATTCATTCATCCCAACTGATTGAACAGGCAGTGTCAAACACTCTCCATTCCTGCACTACAAACAATCTGCACTCACTCAGCTTTTACACACCAACACCATTTTACAATCTGTTCGGAAACATGCTTTTCTCAGTCCCTTTTGCATCTACAACTTCACCAAAGACAAGCAACGCAGCTGCCACTCAAACACGACTCCTTCTAAAACAACCCATCAGCCAACCGTCTTCCCAATTAAACATTTCACATTCTCATTCCCATCACATTCCTTGATTCCAAGACATAAACGTGAGACATCTGCAACGACTTCTCCGCAAACAGTGACCAGCACATCCTGATCCTGGTGATTTAAGAAAGGTAATTTACATACCGTAAGCTTCTACCCAGTGGCATTAATCTGAGCATTTCCACCTGAAAGATCCAAACTTCAAAGGCTTTACTTCTGGCAGCTTTGTGCTTCCACTGAAGGACTGAGTTGCAACGTTAAAGCCACTGGTATCCTGCAGATAATTACAAAAGTATGATGGTTGAATCCAGTTGTGTTTGTGTGCTCCAAGTTACATTCTTGGACACTTGTCCTGTTTGTCAGAAGCAGCAGTGTGCCCAATGGGATTGAAAGGTATAATGGTATATTACATAAGGTATAATGGAATATTATTTATATGTTCAAAAATTACAACATCCTACTGTGCAGAGGGACCTGGGGCTCCTTGTGCATGAATCGCAAAAACACAGTCTGCAGGTACAACGGGTGATCAAGGAGGTGAATGGAATGTTGGCCTTTATAGCGAGGGAGATAGAATATAAAAGCAGGGAGGTCTCGCTGGGAGTTCACCAAGCATTGGTTAGGCCACAACTAAAGTACTGTGTGCAATTTTGATCTCCTTATTTACGAAAGGATATATTGGCCTTGGAGGGAGTACAGAGAAGGTTCAGCAGGTTGATACCGGGGATGAGGGGGTTGGCTTATGAGGAGAGATTGAGAAGATTGGGACTGTACTTGTTGGAGTTTAGAAGACTGAGGGATCATCTCATAGAGACATACAAGATAATGAAGGAGCTAGATAAGGATACAGGTAGAAAGATTCTTTCCACTTAGAAAGGAAAACAGAATTAGAGGGCACAGCCTCAAAATATGGGGTGGAGGGGAGTGGGTCAGTTTAGAACAGAGTTGAGGAGGAATGTCTGCTCTCAGATGGTGGTGAATCTCTGTGATTCTCTGCCCATTGAAGTGGTGGAGATAACCTCATTGAATACATTTAAGTCACAGATAGATAGATTTCTGATCGATAAGGGAATTAAGGGTTATGGGAAGCAAGTGGGTAAGTGGAATTCATCCACTTCAGATCAGCCACGATCTTATTGAATGGTGGGGCAGGCTCGAGGGGCTGGATGGCCCACTCCTGCTCCTATTTCTTACGTTCTTAAGGTGAAAACAATGTGTAATGCAGCAAGCAGGTGGTCACAACTGACCTGTTCTAAGATGCATCTTTCATAATTGAATCTAAAATCTTGAGAGATGCACTGTAATTCTGTGCGTGAAGATTGAGATAAATGTGTTGTGTGTAAAGGTTTGTGTGTGAATGATATGATTGTGGAGATGTGAGCCGTGTTTGTTTTGAATTGTAAATAGCATTGAAGCAGTCAAAGAAGGCAGGTGCAAATTACATTTGAGTCTTGCAGACATTGTGTTTCCAATGGTGACATTTGTCATGTAAAATGGAAATGTCAGGAGTGGGATTTGAACCCACGCCCCTAGAAAGGGACCAGAATTCACCAGCCTTAACACAAGGCAAGGAATCACACTCCTTGAGTCTGGCGCCTTAGACCACTCGGCCATCCTGACAACTTGCTTTGACTCAGCCTTTCCACTCTCTGCTACATATTGTGTATTCTAACTGAACAGGAGAACACACATTTCCTTTGTGTAAAAACAAAGTACAACCATTCATTCATCCCAACTGATTGAACAGGCAGTGCCAAACACTCTCCATTCCTGCACCACAAACAATCTGCACTCACTCAGCTTTTACACACCAACACCATTTTACAATCTGTTCGGAAACATGCTTTTCTCAGTCCCTTTTGCATCTACAACTTCACCAAAGACAAGCAAAACAGCTGCCACTCAAACACGACTCCTTCTAAAACAACCCATCATCCAACCATCTTCCCAATTAAACATTTCACATTCTCATTCCCATCCCACTCCTTGATTCTAAGACATTAACGTGATACATCTGCGATGGATTGTCCGCAAACAGTGAACAGCACATCCTGATCCTGGAGATTTAAGAAAGGTCATTTACACACCGTGAGCTTCTACCCAGTGGCATTAGTCTGAACATTTCCACCTGAAAGACCCAAACTTTAAAGGCTTCAATTCTGGCAGTTTTGTGCTTCCACTGAAGGACTGAGTTGCAATGTTAAAGTCAGTGATATCCTTGCAGCTAATTACAAAAGTGAGACAGTTGAATCCAGTTATGTTTGTGCACACCAAGTTACATTCTTGGACACTTGGCCTGTTTTTCTACCTGATCTACTCGAGGAGTAGATGTCCGGAGGCATGAAGCATTGGAGAGACCGTGAAGATTCTACAACAATGAATGAATGAATACGGCTCGACAATTACCAGGCAGGAGTGTTCCTTCCAGTCTGTGAACACTTCAGCAGTCACGGGCATTCAGCGTCTGATCTTCGGGAAAGCGTTCTCGAAGGCAACCTTCCTGACACACGACAACATCGAGTCGCTGAACAGAGACTGATAGCCAAGTTCTGCACATATGAAGGCAGCTGAACTGGGATGTTGGATTCATGTCACACTATCTGTAACCCCCATGACTTGTCTGCTCTTGTAAAATTTCACGAACTGTCCTGTCTGGAGATAATACACATATCTTTAACCTGTGCTTAACCCTCTCTCCGCTCACATTGTCTGTATCTTTCAGACTTGATTCCCTGTAAAAACTCGAATTCCAACCATTAGTTTGTAAACTGAGTTTGTGTCTGTATATGCCCTGTTTTTGAAAAAAGTCCTCATTCACCAGATGAAGGAGGGAGACTCTGAAAGCTTGTGCTACCAAATAAACCTGTTGGACATTAAATTGGCACTGTGAGACTTCTTACTGTGCCCAGTCAAACACTGGCATCTCCACAACCTGTTTGCCAGAAGCAGCAGTGTGCCCAATGGGATTGAAAGGTATAATGGTGGAAAACAATGTGCAATGCAGCAAACAGGTGGTCACAGCTGACCCGTCCTCAGATTGCTGCTTCTGTAATTGAATCTAAAATTTTGAGACAAGCACTGTAATTCAGTGCATGGAGTTGGAGATAAATGTGTTGTGTGTTAAGGTTTGTGTGTGAATGATATGATTGTGGAGATGTGAGCTGTGTTTGTTTTGAATTGTAAATAGCATTGAAGCAGTCAAAGAAGGCAGGTGCAAATTGCATTCGAGTCTTGCAGAGATTGTGTTTCCGGTGGCGACATTTGTCATGTAAAATGGGAATGTCAGGAGTGGGATTTGAACCCACGCCCCTAGAAAGGGACCAGAATTCACCAGCCTTAACACAAGGCAAGGAATCACACTCCTTGAGTCTGGCGCCTTAGACCACTCGGCCATCCTGACAACTTGCTCTTACTCAGCCTTTCCACTCTCTGCTACATATTGTGTATTCTAACTGAACAGGAGAACACACATTTCCTTTGTGTAAAAACAAAGCACAACCATTCATTCATCCCAACTGATTGAACAGGCAGTGTTAAACACTCTCCATTCCTGCACCAAAAACAATCTGCACTCACTCAGCTTTTGCACACTTCACATTCTCATTTCCATCCCATTCCTGGATTCCAAGACATTAACGTGATATATCTACACCAACTTTCAGCAAACAGTGAATAGCACATCCTGATCCTGGAGCTGTAAGAAATGTAATTTGCACACTGTGAGCTTCTACTCAGTGGCTTTAATCTGATCATTTGCACCCAAATGAACCAAACATCAAAGGCTCTTTGCTTCCACTGAAGAACTGAGTTGCAATGTTAATGTCACTGATATCCTTGCAGATAATTACAAAAGTGAGACAGTTGAATCCAGTTATGTTTGTACACACCAAGTTACATTCTTGGCCACTTGGTCTGTTTGTCAGAAGCAGCAGTGTGCTCAATGGGATTGAAAGATATAATGGTATATTATGGAAAGGTATAATGGGGTATAAAGGTATCATGGAATATTATTTAAATGTTCAAAAATTACAAAATGCTACTGTGCAGAGAGACCTGGGGGTCCTTGTGCATGAATCCCAAAAACTCAGTTTGCAAGTACAGCAGGCGATCGAGAAGGCAAACGGAATGTTGGCCTTTATAGCGAGGGGGATGGAATATAAAAGCAGGGAGGTCTTGCTTCAATTGTACAAGGTATTGGTGAGGCCGCAAATAGAGTACTGTGTGCAATTTTGTTCCCTGTATTTACGAAAGGACATATTGGCCTTGTAGAGATTGTAGAGAAATTTCAGCAGGTTGATATCGAGATAAGAGGGTTAGCTTATGAGGAGAGATTGAGTAGATTGGGCCTGTACTCATTGGTGTTTAGAAGGCTAAGGGGGGATCTTATAGAGACATATAAAATATTCAAGGGTCTAGATAGGGTAGCGGTAGAGAGTTTCTTTCCACTGAGAAAGGAAACCAGAAATAGAGAACACAGCCTCAAAATAAGGGGGGTGGTCAGTTTAGAACAGAGTTGAGGAGGTACATCTCTCAGAGGGTAGCTAATCTTTGGAATTCTCTGCCCATTGAAGAGGTGGAGGCTACCCCATTGAACATGTTTATGCCAAGGGTAGATAAATTTCTGATCGATAAGGGAATTAAGGGTTATGGGGAGCAAGCGAGTAAGTAGAACTGATCCACTTCAGATCAGCCACGATCTTATTGAATGGCAGGGCAGGCTCGAGGGGCTGGATGGCCCACTCCTGCTCCTATTTCTTATGTTCTTATGGTGAAAACAATGTGCAATGCAGCAAGCAGGTGGTCACAGCTGACCTGTTCTAAGATTGCTGCTTCTATAATTGAATCTTAAAGTTTGTGAGATGCATTGTGATTCGGTGCATGAAGATTGAGATAATTGTGTTGTGTGTAAAGTTTTGTGTGTGAATGATATGGTTGTGGAGATGTGAGCTGTGTTTGTTTTGAATTGTAAATAGCATTGAAGCAGTAAAAGAAGGCAGGTGCAAATTGCATTCGAGTCTTGCAGACATTGTGTTTCCGGTGGCGACATTTGTCATGTAAAATGGGAATGTCAGGAGTGGGATTTGAACCCACGCCCCTAGAAAGGGACCAGAATTCACCAGCCTTAACACAAGGCAAGGAATCACACTCCTTGAGTCTGGCGCCTTAGACCACTCGGCCATCCTGACAACTTGCTCTTACTTTACCAAAGACAAGCAACACAGCTGCCACTCAAACACGACTCCTTCTAAAACAACCCATCATCCAACCATCTTCCCAATTAAACATTTCACATTCTCATTCCCATCCCATTCCTTGATTCCAGGACATTAACGTGATACATCTTCAACGACTTCTCCGCAAACAGTGAGCAGCACATCCTGATCCTGGAGATTTAAGAATGGTAGTTTGTGGTCTGTGAGCTTCTACCCAGTGCTATTAATCTGAACATTTCCACCAGTAAGACCCAAACTTGAAAGGCTTCAATTCTGGCAGTTTTCTGCTTCCACTGAAGGACCATGTTGTAATGTTAAAGTCACTGGTATCCTTGCAGATAATTACAAAGAACAAAGAACAGTACAGCACAGGAAAGAGGCCGTTTGGCTCTGCAAGGCTGGGCCACTTAATGGTTCAACTAGACCATTCGTTTGTATCCCTCCATTCCCAGTCAGTTCATGTGACTATCCCGATAAGTGTTAACCGATCCCAATGTGTCCGCCTCCACCACCCTACTTGACAGCGCATTCCAGGCCCCCCTGCCCTCTGTGTAAAAAACATCCCTCTGATATCGGAGTTATACCTCCGCCCTCACCTTTAATCTCTGACCCCATGTGTTTGTCACCTCCGACGTGGGAAAAACTTCTCACTCTTCACCCTATCCATTACCCCTCATAATTTTATACACCTCTATTCGATCTCCCCTCATTTCTGTCTTTCTACGGCGAACAACCCCAGTTTACCCAAACTCTCCTCATAGCTCAGACCCTCCATACCAGGCAACATTCTGGAAAACCTTCTCTGCACCCTCTCTAAAGCTTTCACGTTCTTCTGGTAGTGCGGCGACCAGAACTGGACGCAGTACTCCAAATGTGGCCTAACCAGTGTTCAATACAGCTGCAACATCAGACTCCAGCTTTTATACCCTATACTCTGTACTATAAAGGCAAGTGTACCATGTGCCTTATTCATCACCTTCTCCACCTGTACTGCTACCTTCAGGGATCTGTGGACTTGCACACCCAGGTCCCTCTGTGTTTCTATACTCTTGATGGCCCTGCCGATTATTGTATAGTTCCCACCTACATTAGTTCTTCCAAAATGCATCACCTTGCATTTATCTGGATTAAATTCCATCTGCCATTTCTCTGCCAAAGTTTTGAGCGTATCTATATCCTGCGTGTATTGTCCGACAATGTTCATAGCTATCCAGAAATGTTCATAGCTATCCGCAAAGATTACGAAAGTGAGACAGTACAATCCAGTTGTGTTTGTGTGCACCAAGTTACATTCTTGGACACTTGTCCTGTTTGCCAGAAGCAGCAGTGTGCCCAATGGGATTGAAAGGTATAATGGTGGAAAACAATGTGCAATGCAGCAAACAGGTGGTCACAGCTGACCCGTCCTCAGATTGCTGCTCCCTTAATTGAATCTTAAAGTTTGTGAGATGCATTGTGATTCTGTGCATGGAGTTGGAGATAAATGTGTTGTGTGTAAAGTTTTGTGTGTGAATGATATGATTGTGGAGATGTGAGCTGTGTTTGTTTTGAATTGTAAATAGCATTGAAGCAGTAAAAGAAGGCAGGTGTAAATTGCATTCGAGTCTTGCAGACATTGTGTTTCCGGTGGCGACATTTGTCATGTAAAACGGAAATGTCAGGAGTGGGATTTGAACCCACGCCCCTAGAAAGGGACCAGAATTCACCAGCCTTAACACAAGGCAAGGAATCACACTCCTTGAGTCTGGCGCCTTAGACCACTCGGCCATCCTGACAACTTGCTCTTACTCAGCCTTTCCACTCTCTGCTACATGTTGTGTATTCTAACTGAACAGGAGAACACACATTTCCTTTGTGTAAAAACAAAGCACAACCATTCATTCATCCCAACGGATTGAACAGGCAGTGCCAAACACTCTCCATTCCTGTACCACAAACAATCTGCACTCACTCAGCTTTTGCACACTTCACATTCTCATTCCCATCGCATTCCTGGATTCCAAGACATTAACGTGATATATCTACAACAACTTTCAGCAAACACTGAATAGCACATCCTGATCCTGGAGATGTAAGAAATGTAATTTGCACACTGTGAGCTTCTACCCAGTGGCTTTAATCTGAACATTTGCACCCAAATGAACCAAACATCAAAGGCTCTTTGCTTCCACTGAAGGACTGAGTTGCAATGTTAATGTCACTGGTATCTTTGCAGATAATTACAAAAGTGAGACAGTTGAATCCAGTTATGTTTGTACACACCAAGTTACATTCTTGGCCACTTGGTCTGTTTGTCAGAAGCAGCAGTGTGCTCAATGGGATTGAAAGATATAATGGTATATTATGGAAAGGTATAATGGGGTATAAAGGTATCATGGAATATTATTTAAATGTTCAAAAATTACAAAATGCTACTGTGCAGAGAGACCTGGGGGTCCTTGTGCATGAATCCCAAAAACTCAGTTTGCAAGTACAGCAGGTGATCGAGAAGGCAAACGGAATGTTGGCCTTTATAGCGAGGGGGATGGAATATAAAAGCAGGGAGGTCTTGCTTCAGTTGTACAAGGTATTGGTGAGGCCGCAAATAGAGTACTGTGTGCAATTTTGTTCCCTGTATTTACGAAAGGACATATTGGCCTTGTAGAGATTGTAGAGAAATTTCAGCAGGTTGATATGGAGATAAGGGGGTTAGCTTATGAGGAGAGATTGAGTAGATTGGGCCTGTACTCATTGGTGTTTAGAAGGCTAAGGGGGGATCTTATAGAGACATATAAAATATTCAAGGGTCTAGATAGGGTAGCGGTAGAGAGTTTCTTTCCACTGAGAAAGGAAACCAGAAATAGAGAACACAGCCTCAAAATAAGGGGGGTGGTCAGTTTAGAACAGAGTTGAGGAGGTACATCTCTCAGAGGGTAGCTAATCTTTGGAATTCTCTGCCCATTGAAGAGGTGGAGGCTACCCCATTGAACATGTTTATGCCAAGGGTAGATAAATTTCTGATCGATAAGGGAATTAAGGGTTATGGGGAGCAAGCGAGTAAGTAGAACTGATCCACTTCAGATCAGCCACGATCTTATTGAATGGCAGGGCAGGCTCGAGGGGCTGGATGGCCCACTCCTGCTCCTATTTCTTATGTTCTTATGGTGAAAACAATGTGCAATGCAGCAAGCAGGTGGTCACAGCTGACCTGTTCTAAGATTGCTGCTTCTATAATTGAATCTTAAAGTTTGTGAGATGCATTGTGATTCGGTGCATGAAGATTGAGATAATTGTGTTGTGTGTAAAGTTTTGTGTGTGAATGATATGGTTGTGGAGATGTGAGCTGTGTTTGTTTTGAATTGTAAATAGCATTGAAGCAGTAAAAGAAGGCAGGTGCAAATTGCATTCGAGTCTTGCAGACATTGTGTTTCCGGTGGCGACATTTGTCATGTAAAATGGGAATGTCAGGAGTGGGATTTGAACCCACGCCCCTAGAAAGGGACCAGAATTCACCAGCCTTAACACAAGGCAAGGAATCACACTCCTTGAGTCTGGCGCCTTAGACCACTCGGCCATCCTGACAACTTGCTCTTACTTTACCAAAGACAAGCAACACAGCTGCCACTCAAACACGACTCCTTCTAAAACAACCCATCATCCAACCATCTTCCCAATTAAACATTTCACATTCTCATTCCCATCCCATTCCTTGATTCCAGGACATTAACGTGATACATCTTCAACGACTTCTCCGCAAACAGTGAGCAGCACATCCTGATCCTGGAGATTTAAGAATGGTAGTTTGTGGTCTGTGAGCTTCTACCCAGTGCTATTAATCTGAACATTTCCACCAGTAAGACCCAAACTTGAAAGGCTTCAATTCTGGCAGTTTTCTGCTTCCACTGAAGGACCATGTTGTAATGTTAAAGTCACTGGTATCCTTGCAGATAATTACAAAGAACAAAGAACAGTACAGCACAGGAAAGAGGCCGTTTGGCTCTGCAAGGCTGGGCCACTTAATGGTTCAACTAGACCATTCGTTTGTATCCCTCCATTCCCAGTCAGTTCATGTGACTATCCCGATAAGTGTTAACCGATCCCAATGTGTCCGCCTCCACCACCCTACTTGACAGCGCATTCCAGGCCCCCTGCCCTCTGTGTAAAAAACATCCCTCTGATATCGGAGTTATACCTCCGCCCTCACCTTTAATCTCTGACCCCATGTGTTTGTCACCTCCGACGTGGGAAAAACTTCTCACTCTTCACCCTATCCATTACCCCTCATAATTTTATACACCTCTATTCGATCTCCCCTCATTTCTGTCTTTCTACGGCGAACAACCCCAGTTTACCCAAACTCTCCTCATAGCTCAGACCCTCCATACCAGGCAACATTCTGGAAAACCTTCTCTGCACCCTCTCTAAAGCTTTCACGTTCTTCTGGTAGTGCGGCGACCAGAACTGGACGCAGTACTCCAAATGTGGCCTAACCAGTGTTCAATACAGCTGCAACATCAGACTCCAGCTTTTATACCCTATACTCTGTACTATAAAGGCAAGTGTACCATGTGCCTTATTCATCACCTTCTCCACCTGTACTGCTACCTTCAGGGATCTGTGGACTTGCACACCCAGGTCCCTCTGTGTTTCTATACTCTTGATGGCCCTGCCGATTATTGTATAGTTCCCACCTACATTAGTTCTTCCAAAATGCATCACCTTGCATTTATCTGGATTAAATTCCATCTGCCATTTCTCTGCCAAAGTTTTGAGCCTATCTATATCCTGCGTGTATTGTCCGACAATGTTCATAGCTATCCAGAAATGTTCATAGCTATCCGCAAGGATTACGAAAGTGAGACAGTGCAATCCAGTTGTGTTTGTGTGCACCAAGTTACATTCTTGGACACTTGTCCTGTTTGCCAGAAGCAGCAGTGTGCCCAATGGGATTGAAAGGTATAATGGTGGAAAACAATGTGCAATGCAGCAAACAGGTGGTCACAGCTGACCCGTCCTCAGATTGCTGCTCCCTTAATTGAATCTTAAAGTTTGTGAGATGCATTGTGATTCTGTGCATGGAGTTGGAGATAAATGTGTTGTGTGTAAAGTTTTGTGTGTGAATGATATGATTGTGGAGATGTGAGCTGTGTTTGTTTTGAATTGTAAATAGCATTGAAGCAGTAAAAGAAGGCAGGTGTAAATTGCATTCGAGTCTTGCAGACATTGTGTTTCCGGTGGCGACATTTGTCATGTAAAATGGAAATGTCAGGAGTGGGATTTGAACCCACGCCCCTAGAAAGGGACCAGAATTCACCAGCCTTAACACAAGGCAAGGAATCACACTCCTTGAGTCTGGCGCCTTAGACCACTCGGCCATCCTGACAACTTGCTCTTACTCAGCCTTTCCACTCTCTGCTACATGTTGTGTATTCTAACTGAACAGGAGAACACACATTTCCTTTGTGTAAAAACAAAGCACAACCATTCATTCATCCCAACGGATTGAACAGGCAGTGCCAAACACTCTCCATTCCTGTACCACAAACAATCTGCACTCACTCAGCTTTTGCACACTTCACATTCTCATTCCCATCGCATTCCTGGATTCCAAGACATTAACGTGATATATCTACAACAACTTCCAGCAAACACTGAATAGCACATCCTGATCCTGGAGATGTAAGAAATGTAATTTGCACACTGTGAGCTTCTACCCAGTGGCTTTAATCTGAACATTTGCACCCAAATGAACCAAACATCAAAGGCTCTTTGCTTCCACTGAAGGACTGAGTTGCAATGTTAATGTCACTGGTATCTTTGCAGATAATTACAAAAGTGAGACAGTTGAATCCAGTTACACACCAAGTTACATTCTTGGCCACTTGGTCTGTTTGTCAGAAGCAGCAGTGTGCTCAATGGGATTGAAAGATATAATGGTATATTATGGAAAGGTATAATGGGGTATAAAGGTATCATGGAATATTATTTAAATGTTCAAAAATTACAAAATGCTACTGTGCAGAGAGACCTGGGGGTCCTTGTGCATGAATCCCAAAAACTCAGTTTGCAAGTACAGCAGGTGATCGAGAAGGCAAAGGGAATGTTGGCCTTTATAGCGAGGGGGATGGAATATAAAAGCAGGGAGGTCTTGCTGCAGTTGTACAAGGTATTGGTGAGGCCGCAAATAGAGTACTGTGTGCAATTTTGTTCCCTGTATTTACGAAAGGACATATTGGCCTTGTAGAGATTGTAGAGAAATTTCAGCAGGTTGATATGGAGATAAGGGGGTTAGCTTATGAGGAGAGATTGAGTAGATTGGGCCTGTACTCATTGGTGTTTAGAAGGCTAGGGGGGGATCTTATAGAGACATATAAAATATTGAAGGGTCTAGATAGGGTAGAGGTAGAGAGTTTCTTTCCGCTGAGAAAGGAAACCAGAAATAGAGAACACAGCCTCAAAATAAGGGGGGTGGTCAGTTTAGAACAGAGTTGAGGAGGGACATCTCTCAGAGGGTAGCTAATCTCTGGAATTCTCTGCCCATTGAAGAGGTGGAGGCTACCCCATTGAATATGTTTATGCCACGGGTAGATAGATTTCTGATCGATAAGGGAATTAAGGGTTATGGGGAGCAAGCGAGTAAGTAGAACTGATCCACTTCAGATCAGCCACGATCTTATTGAATGGCGGGACAGGCTCGAGGGGCTGGATGGCCCACTCCTGCTCCTATTTCTTATGTTCTTATGGTGAAAACAATGTGCAATGCAGCGAGCAGGTGGTCACAACTGACCCGTTCTAAGATTGCTGCTTCTATAATTGAATCTTAAAGTTTGTGAGATGCATTGTGATTCGGTGCATGAAGATTGAGATAATTGTGTTGTGTGTAAAGTTTTGTGTGTGAGTGATATGATTGTGGAGATGTGAGCTGTGTTTGATTTGAATTCTAATAAGCATTGAAGCAGTAAAAGAAGGCAGGTGCAAATTGCATTCGAGTCTTGCAGACATTGTGTTTCCGGTGGCGACATTTGTCATGTAAAATGGAAATGTCAGGAGTGGGATTTGAACCCACACCCCTAGAAAGGGACCAGAATTCACCAGCCTTAACACAAGGCAAGGAATCACACTCCTTGAGTCTGGCGCCTTAGACCACTCGGCCATCCTGACAACTTGCTCTTACTCAGCCTTTCCACTCTCTGCTACATATTGTGTATTCTAACTGAACAGGAGAACACACATTTCCTTTGTGTAAAAACAAAGCACAACCATTCATTCATCCCAACGGATTGTACAGGCAGTGCCAAACACTCTCCATTCCTGCACCACAAACAATCTGCACTCACTCAGCTTTTACACACCAACACCATTTTACAATCTGTTCGGAAACATGCTTTTCTCAGTCCCTTTTGTATCTCCAACTTCACCAAAGACAGGCAACACAGCTGCCACTCAAACACGACTCCTTCTAAAGCAACCCATCAGCCAACCGTCTTCCCAATTAAACATTTCACATTCTCATTCCCATCCCATTCCTTGATTCCAAGACATTAACATGATACATCTGCGATGGCTTGTCCGCAAACAGTGAACAGCACATCCTGATCCTGGAGATTTAAGAAAGGTCGTTAACACACCGTGAGCTTCTACTCAGTGGCATTAATCTGAACATTTCCACCTGAAAGACCCAAAGTATAAAGGCTTCAATTCTGGCAGTTTTCTGCTTCCACTGAAGGACCATGTTGTAATGTTAAAGTCACTGGTATCCTTGCAGATAATTACAAAGAACAAAGAACAGTACAGCACAGGAAACAGGCCCTTCGGCTCTGCAAGACTGGGCCACTTAATGGTCCAACTAGACCATTCCTTTGTATCCCTCCATTCCCAGTCTGTTCATGTGACTATCCCGATAAGTGTTAACCGATCCCAATGTGTCCGCCTCCACCACCCTACTTGGCAGCGCATTCCAGGCCCCCCTGCCCTCTGTGTAAAAAACATCCCTCTGATATCGGAGTTATACCTCCGCCCTCTCACCTTTAACCTCTGACCCCATGTGTTTATCACCTCCGACGTGGGAAAAACTTCTCACTCTTCACCCTATCCATTACCCCTCATAATTTTATACACCTCTATTTGATCTCCCCTCATTTCTGTCTTTCCACGGCGAACAACCACAGTTGACCCAAACTCTCCTCATAGCTCAGACCCTCCATACCAGGCAACATTCTGGAAAACCTTCTCTGCACCCTCTCTAAAGCTTTCACGTCCTTCTGGTAGTGCGGCGACCAGAACTGGACACAGTACTCCAAATGTGGCCTAACCAGTGTTCAATACAGCTGCAACATCAGACTCCAGCTTTTATACCCTATTCTCTGTCCTATAAAGGCAAGTGTACCATGTGCCTTATTCATCACCTTCTCCACCTGTACTGCTACCTTCAGGGATCTGTGGACTTGCACACCCAGGTCCCTCTGTGTTTCTATACTCTTGATGGCCCTGCCGATTATTGTATATTTCCCACCTACATTAGTTCTTCCAAAATGCATCACCTTGCATTTATCTGGATTAAATTCCATCTGCCATTTCTCTGCCAAAGTTTTGAGCCTATCTGTATCCTGCGTGTATTGTCCGACAATGTTCATAGCAATCCTGAAATGTTCATAGCTATCCGCAAGGATTACGAAAGTGAGACAGTGCAATCCAGTTGTGTTTGTGTGCACCAAGTTACATTCTTGGACACTTGTCCTGTTTGCCAGAAGCAGCAGTGTGCCCAATGGGATTGAAAGGTATAATGGTGGAAAACAATGTGCAATGCAGCAAACAGGTGGTCACAGCTGACCCGTCCTCAGATTGCTGCTCCCTTAATTGAATCTTAAAGTTTGTGAGATGCATTGTGATTCTGTGCGTGAAGATTGAGATAAATGTGTTGTGTGTAAAGGTTTGTGTGTGAATGATATGATTGTGGAGATGTGAGCTGTGTTTGTTTTGAATTGTAAATAGCATTGAAGCAGTAAAAGAAGACAGCTGTAAATTACATTCGAGTCTTGCAGACATTGTGTTTCCGGTGGTGACATTTGTCATGTAAAATGGGAATGTCAGGAGTGGGATTTGAACCCACGCCCCTAGAAAGGGACCAGAATTCACCAGCCTTAACACAAAGCAAGGAATCACACTCCTTGAGTCTGGCGCCTTAGACCACTCGGCCATCCTGACAACTTGCTCTTATTCAGCCTTTCCACTCTCTGCTACAAATTGTGTATTCTAACTGAACAGGAGAACACACATTTCCTTTGTGTAAAAACAAAGCACAACCATTCATTCATCCCAACGGATTGAACAGGCAGTGCCAAACACTCTCCATTCCTGCACCACAAACAATCTGCACTCACTCAGCTTTTACACACCAACACCATTTTACAATCTGTTAGGAAACATGCTTTTCTCAGTCCCTTTTGTATCTCCAACTTCACCAAAGACAAGCAACACAGCTGCCACTCAAACACGACTCCTTCTAAAACAACCCATCAGCCAACCGTCTTCCCAATTAAACATTTCACATTCTCATTCCCATCACATTCCTTGATTCCAAGACATAAATGTGAGACATCTGCAACGACTTCTCCGCAAACAGTGACCAGCACATCCTGATCCTGGTGATTTAAGAAAGGTAATTTACACACCGTGAGCTTCTACCCAGTGGCATTAATCTGAACATTTCCACCTGAAAGATCCAAACTTCAAAGGCTTTACTTCTGGCAGCTTTGTGCTTCCACTGAAGGACTGAGTTGCAACGTTAAAGTCACTGGTATCCTGCAGATAATTACAAAAGTATGATGGTTGAATCCAGTTGTGTTTGTGTGCTCCAAGTTACATTCTTGGACACTTGTCCTGTTTGTCAGAAGCAGCAGTGTGCCCAATGGGATTGAAAGGTATAATGGTATATTACATAAGGTATAATGGAATATTATTTATATGTTCAAAAATTACCACATACTACTGTGCAGAGGGAGCTGGGGCTCCTTGTGCATGAATCGCAAAAACACAGTCTGCAGGTACAATGGGTGATCAAGGAGGTGAATGGAATGTTGGCCTTTATAGCGAGGGAGATAGAATATAAAAGCAGGGAGGTCTCGCTGGGAGTTCACCAAGCATTGGTTAGGCCACAACTAAAGTACTGTGTGCAATTTTGATCTCCTTATTTACAAAAGGATATATTGGCCTTGGAGGGAGTACAGAGAAGGTTCAGCAGGTTGATACCGGGGATGAGGGGGTTTGGCTTATGAGGAGAGATTGAGAAGATTAGGACTGTACTTGTTGGAGTTTAGAAAACTGAGGGATCATCTTAAAAGTGTGAGGTAATGCACTATGGCAGAAATAATAAATGTGTAGAGTATAGAGCAAATGGTAGGATTCTTAGTAGTCTAGATGAACAGAGGGATCTTGGTGGGTATGTGCATAGATCCCTGAAAGTAGGCAGTCAAGTCGAGAAGGTTGTTAAGAAGGCATATGGAGTCTTGGCTTTTATTGGTAGGGGGATTGAATTTCGGAGCCGCAACGTCATGTTGCAACTGTACAAAACTCTAGTGCGGCCGCACTTGGAGTATTGTGTGCAGTTCTGGTCCCAACATTATAAGAAAGATGTGGAGGCATTGGAGAGGGTACAGAGGAGGTTTACTAGGATGTTGCCTGGTATGGAGGGCAGGTCCTATGAAGAGAGGTTGAAGGATTTGACGTTGTTTTCGTTAGAAAGGAGGCGGCTAAGAGGGGATCTTATTGAAGCATATAAGATGATTAGAGGTTTAGATAGGGTGGACAGTGATAGCCTTTTCCTAGGATGGAGAAAGCTAGCACGAGGGGACACAGCTTTAAATTAAGGGTGATAGTTATAGGACGGATATCAGAGGTAGGTTCTTTACCCAAAGGGTGGTTCAGGAGTGGAATGCCCTGCCTGCAGCAGTTGTAGATGCTCCAAGTTTGGTGGCGTTTAAGAGGTTAGTTGATAAGTATATGGAAGAGAAGGGAATGGTTTATTTTGGAGGGGCATTGCTTTTTATATTGGTCGGCGCAACATCGAAGGCCGAAGGGCCTGTTCTGTGCTGTAATGTTCTATGTTCTATGTTCTATCTCATAGAGACATACAAGATAATGAAGGAGCTAGATAAGGATACAGGTAGAAAGATTCTTTCAACTTAGAAAGGCAAACAGAATTAGAGGGCACAGCCTCAAAATAAGGGGTGGAGTGGGGTGGGTCAGTTTAGAACAGAGTTGAGGAGGAACGTCTGCTCTCAGATGGTGGTGAATCTCTGTGATTCTCTGCCCATTGAAGTGGTGGAGATAACCTCATTGAATACATTCAGGTCACAGATAGATAGATTTCTGATAGATAAGGGAATTAAGGGTTATGGGAAGCAAGTGGGTAAGTGGAATTCATCCACTTCAGATCAGCCATGATCTTATTGAATGGCGGGACAGGCTCGAGGGGCTGGATGGCCCACTCCTGCTCCTATTTCTTGTGTTCTTAACGTGAAAACAATGTGAAATGCAGCAAGCAGGTGGTCACAACTGACGTGTTCTAAGATGCATCTTTCATAATTGAATCGAAAATCTTGAGAGATGCACTGTAATTCTGTGCGTGAAGATTGAGATAAATGTGTTGTGTGTAAAGGTTTGTGTGTGAATGATATGATTGTGGAGATGTGAGCCGTGTTTGTTTTGAATTGTAAATAGCATTGAAGCAGTCAAAGAAGGCAGGTGCAAATTACATTTGAGTCTTGCAGACATTGTGTTTCCAATGGTGACATTTGTCATGTAAAATGGAAATGTCAGGAGTGGGAATTGAACTCACACCCCCAGAAAGGGACCAGAATTCACCAGCCTTAACACAACGCAAGGAATCACAGTCCTTGAGTCTGGCGCCTTAGACCACTCGGCCATCCTGACAACTTGCTTTGACTCAGCCTTTCCACTCTCTGCTACATATTGTGTATTCTAACTGAACAGGAGAACACACATTTCCTTTGTGTAAAAACAAAGCACAACCATTCATTCATCCCAACTGATTGAACAGGCAGTGCCAAACACTCTCCATTCCTGCACCAAAAACAATCTGCATTCACTCAGCTTTTACACACCAACACCATTTTACAATCTGTTAGGAAACATGCTTTTCTCAGTCCCTTTTGCATCTACAACTTCACCAAAGACAAGCAACACAGCTGCCACTCAAACACGACTCCTTCTAAAACAACCCATCATCCAACCATCTTCCCAATTAAACATTTCACATTCTCATTCCCATCCCACTCCTTCATTCTAAGACATTAACGTGATACATCTGCGATGGATTGTCCGCAAACAGTGAACAGCACATCCTGATCCTGGAGATTTAAGAAAGGTCATTTACACACCGTGAGCTTCTACCCAGTGGCATTAATCTGAACATTTCCACCTGAAAGACCCAAACTTTAAAGTCTTCAATTCTGGCAGTTTTGTGCTTCCACTGAAGGACTGAGTTGCAATGTTAAAGTCAGTGATATCCTTGCAGCTAATTACAAAAGTGAGACAGTTGAATCCAGTTATGTTTGTGCACACCAAGTTACATTGTTGGACACTTGGCCTGTTTTTCTACTTGATCTACTCGACGAGTAGATTTCCGGAGGCATGAAGCATTGGAGAGACCGTGAAGATTTTACAACAACGAATGAATGAATACGGCTCGACAATCACCAGGCAGGAGTGTTCCTTCCAGTCTGTGAACATTTCAGCAGTCACGGGCATTCAGCGTCTGATCTTCGGGAAAGCGTTCTCGAAGGCAGCCTTCCTGACACACGACAACATCGAGTCGCTGAACAGAGACTGATAGCCAAGTTCTGCACATATGAAGGCAGCTCAACTGGGATGTTGGATTCATGTCATACTATCTGTAACCCCCATGACTTGTCTGCTCTTGTAAAATTTCACGAACTGTCCTGTCTGGAGATAATACACATATCTTTAACCTGTGCTTAACCCTCTCTCCGCTCACATTGTCTGTATCTTTCAGACTTGATTCCCTGTAAAAACTCGAATTTCAACCATTAGTTTGTAAACTGAGTTTGTGTCTGTATATGCCCTGTTTTTGAAAAACGTCCTCATTCACCAGATGAAGGAGCGAGACTCTGAAAGCTTGTGCTACCAAATAAACCTGTTGGACATTAAATTGGCACTGTGAGACTTCTTACTGTGCCCAGTCAAACACTGGCATCTCCACAACCTGTTTGCCAGAAGCAGCAGTGTGCCCAATGGGATTGAAAGGTATAATGGTGGAAAACAATGTGCAATGCAGCAAACAGGTGGTCAATGCTGACCCGTCCTCAGATTGCTGCTTCTGTAATTGAATCTAAAATTTTGAGACAAGCACTGTAATTCAGTGCATGGAGCTGGAGATAAATGTGTTGTGTGTAAAGGTTTGTGTGTGAATGATATGATTGTGGAGATGTGAGCTGTGTTTGTTTTGAATTGTAAATATCATTGAAGCAGTCAAAGAAGGCAGGTGCAAACTGCATTCGAGTCTTGCAGACATTGTGTTTCCGGTGGGGACATTTGTCATGTAAAATGGAAATGTCAGGAGTGGGATTTGAACCCACGCCCCTAGAAAGGGACCAGAATTCACCAGCCTTAACACAAGGCAAGGAATCACACTCCTTGAGTCTGGCGCCTTAGACCACTCGGCCATCCTGACAACTTGCTCTTACTCAGCCTTTCCACTCTCTGCTACATATTGTGTATTCTAACTGAACAGGAGAACACACATTTCCTTTGTGTAAAAAGAAAGCACAACCATTCATTCATCCCAACTGATTGAACAGGCAGTGCCAAACACTCTCCATTCCTGCACCACATCCCTCTGATATCGGAGTTATACCTCCCCCCTCTCACCTTTAACCTCTGACCCCTTGTGTTTGTCACCTCCGACGTGGGAAAAACTTCTCACTCTTCACCCTATCCATTACCCCTCATAATTTTATACACCTCTATTCGATCTCCCCTCATTTCTGTCTTTCTACGGCGAACAACCCCAGTTTACCCAAACTCTCCTCATAGCTCAGACCCTCCATACCAGGCAACATTCTGGAAAACCTTCTCTGCACCCTCTCTAAAGCTTTCGTGTCCTTCTGGTAGTGCAGCGACCAGAACTGGACGCAGTACTCCAAATGTGGCCTAACCAGTGTTCAATACAGCTGCAACATCAGACTCCAGCTTTTATACCCTATACTCTGTCCTATAAAGGCAAGTGTACCATGTGCCTTATTCATCACCTTCTCCATCTGTACTGCTACCTTCAGGGATCTGTGGACTTGCACACCCAGGTCCCTCTCTGTTTCTATACTCTTGATGACCCTGCCGATTATTGTATAGTTCCCACCTACATTAGTTCTTCCAAAATGCATCACCTTGCATTTATCTGGATTAAATTCCATCTGCCATTTCTCTGCCAAAGTTTTGAGCCTATCTATATCCTGCGTGTATTGTCCGACAATGTTCATAGCTATCCAGAAATGTTCATAGCTATCCGCATGTATTACGAAAGTGAGACAGTGCGATCCAGTTGTGTTTGTGTGCACCAAGTTACATTCTTGGACACTTGTCCTGTTTGCCAGAAGCAGCAGTGTGCCCAATGGGATTGAAAGGTATAATGGTGGAAAACAATGTGCAATGCAGCAAACAGGTGGTCACAGCTGACCCGTCCTCAGATTGCTGCTTCTGTAATTGAATCTTAAAGTTTGTGAGATGCATTGTGGTTCTGTGCATGAAGATTGAGATAAATGTGTTGTGTGTAAAGTTTTGTGTGTGAATGATATGATTGTGGAGATGGGAGCTGTGTTTGTTTTGAATTGTAAATAGCATTGAAGCAGTAAAAGAAGACAGCTGTAAATTACATTCGAGTCTTGCAGACATTGTGTTTCCGGTGGCGACATTTGTCATGTAAAATGGGAATGTCAGGAGTGGGATTTGAACCCACGCCCCTAGAAAGGGACCAGAATTCACCAGCCTTAACACAAGGCAAGGAATCACACTCCTTGAGTCTGGCGCCTTAGACCACTCGGCCATCCTGACAACTTGCTCTTACTCAGCCTTTCCACTCTCTGCTACATATTGTGTATTCTAACTGAACAGGAGAACACACATTTCCTTTGTGTAAAAACAAAGCACAACCATTCATTCATCCCAACTGATTGAACAGGCAGTGCCAAACACTCTCCATTCCTGCACCACAAACAATCTGCACTCATTCAGCTTTTGCACACCAACACCATTTTACAATCTGTTTGGAAACATGCTTTTCTCAGTCCCTTTTGCATCTACAACTTCACCAAAGACAAGCAACGCAGCTGCCACTCAAACACGACTCCTTCTAAAGCAACCCATCAGCCAACCGTCTTCCCAATTAAACATTTCACATTCTCATTCCCATCACATTCCTTGATTCCAAGACATTAACGTGAGACATCTGCAACGACTTCTCCGCAAACAGTGACCAGCACATCCTGATCCTGGTGATTTAAGAAAGGTAATTTACACACCGTGAGCTTCTACCCAGTGGCATTAATCTGAACATTTCCACCTGAAAGATCCAAACTTCAAAGGCTTTACTTCTGGCAGCTTTGTGCTTCCACTGAAGGACTGAGTTGCAACGTTAAAGTCACTGGTATCCTGCAGATAATTACAAAAGTATGATGGTTGAATCCAGTTGTGTTTGTGTGCTCCAAGTTACATTCTTGGACACTTGTCCTGTTTGTCAGAAGCAGCAGTGTGCCCAATGGGATTGAAAGGTATAATGGTATATTACATAAGGTATAATGGAATATTATTTATATGTTCAAAAATTACCACATACTACTGTGCAGAGGGACCTGGGGCTCCTTGTGCATGAATCGCAAAAACACAGTCTGCAGGTACAACGGGTGATCAAGGAGGTGAATGGAATGTTGGCCTTTATAGCGAGGGAGATAGAATATAAAAGCAGGGAGGTCTCGCTGGGAGTTCACCAAGCATTGGTTAGGCCACAACTAAAGTACTGTATGCAATTTTGATCTCCTTACTTACAAAAGAATATATTGGCCTTGGAAGGAGTACAGAGAAGGTTCAGCAGGTTGATACCGGGGATGAGGGGGTTTGGCTTATGAGGAGAGATTGAGAAGATTGGGACTGTTCTTGTTGGAGTTTAGAAGACTGAGGGATCATCTCATAGAGACATACAAGATAATGAAGGAGCTAGATAAGGATACAGGTAGAAAGATTCTTTCCACTTAGAAAGGAAAACAGAATTAGAGGGCACAGCCTCAAAATAAGGGGTGGAGGGGGGTGGGTCAGTTTAGATCAGAGTTGAGCAGGAACGTCTGCCCTCAGATGGTGGTGAATCTCTGTGATTCTCTGCCCATTGAAGTGGTGGAGATAACCTCATTGAATACATTCAGGTCACAGATAGATAGATTTCTGATAGATAAGGGAATTAAGGGTTATGGGAAGCAAGTGGGTAAGTGGAATTGATCCACTTCAGATCAGCCATGATCTTATTGAATGGTGGGGCAGGATTGAGGGGCTGGTTGGCCGACTCCTGCTCCTATTTCTTATGTTCTTATGGTGAAAACAATGTGTAATGCAGCGAGCAGGTGGTCACAACTGACGTGTTCTAAGATGCTACTTTCATAATTGAATCTAAAATCTTGAGAGATGCACTGTAATTCTGTGCGTGAAGATTGAGATAAATGTGTTGTGTGTAAAGGTTTGTGTGTGAATGATATGATTGTGGAGATGTGAGCTGTGTTTGTTTTGAATTGTAAATAGCATTGAAGCAGTCAAAGAAGGCAGGTGCAAATTACATTTGAGTCTTGCAGACATTGTGTTTCCAATGCTGACATTTGTGATGTAAAATGGAAATGTCAGGAGTGGGATTTGAACCCACACCCCTAGAAAGAGACCAGAATTCACCAGCCTTAACACAAGGCAAGGAATCACACTCCTTGAGTCTGGCGCCTTAGACCACTCGGCCATCCTGACAACTTGCTGTTACTCAGCCTTTCCACTCTCTGCTACATATTGTGTATTCTAACTGAACAGCAGAACACACATTTCCTTTGTGTAAAAACAAAGCACAACCATTCATTCATCCCAACTGATTGAACAGGCAGTGCCAAACACTCTCCATTCCTGCACCAAAAACAATCTGCACTCACTCAGCTTTTGCACACTTCACATTCTCATTCCCATCGCATTCCTGGATTCCAAGACATTAACGTGATATATCTACAACAACTTTCAGCAAACACTGAATAGCACATCCTGATCCTGGAGATGTAAGAAATGTAATTTGCACACTGTGAGCTTCTACTCAGTGGCTTTAATCTGAACATTTGCACCCAAATGAACCAAACATCAAAGGCTCTTTGCTTCCACTGAAGGACTGAGTTGCAATGTTAATGTCATTGGTATCTTTGCAGATAATTGCAAAAGTGAGACAGTTGAATCCAGTTATGTTTGTACACACCAAGTTACATTCTTGGCCACTTGGTCTGTTTGTCAGAAGCAGCAGTGTGCTCAATGGGATTGAAAGATATAATGGTATATTATAGAAAGGTATAATGGGGTATAAAGGTATCATGGAATATTATTTAAATGTTCAAAAATTACAAAATGCTACTGTGCAGAGAGACCTGGGGGTCCTTGTGCATGAATCCCAAAAACTCAGTTTGCAACTACAGCAGGCGATCGAGAAGGCAAACGGAATGTTGGCCTTTATAGCGAGGGGGATGGAATATAAAAGCAGGGAGGTGTTGCTGCAGTTGTACAAGGTATTGGTGAGGCCGCAAATAGAGTACTGTGTGCAATTTTGTTCCCCGTATTTACGAAAGGACATATTGGCCTTGTAGAGATTGTAGAGAAATTTCAGCAGGTTGATATGGAGATAAGGGGGTTAGCTTATGAGGAGAGATTGAGTAGATTGGGCCTGTACTCATTGGTGTTTAGAAGGCTAAGGGGGGATCTTATAGAGACATATATAATATTGAAGGGTCTAGATAGGGTAGAGGTAGAGATTTTCTTTCCACTGAGAAAGGAAACCAGAAATAGAGAGCACAGCCTCAAAATAACGGGGGTGGTCAGTTTAGAACAGAGTTGAGGAGGTACATCTCTCAGAGGGTAGCTAATCTCTGGAATTCTCTGCCCATTGAAGAGGTGGAGGCTACCGCATTGAATATGTTTATGCCAAGGTAGATAAATTTCTGATTGATAAGGGAATTCAGGTTTATGGGGAGCAAGCGAGTAAGTAGAACTGATCCACTTCAGATCAGCCACGATCTTATTGAATGGCGGGACAGGCTCGAGGGGCTGGATGGCCCACTCCTGCTCCTATTTCTTATGTTCTTATGGTGAAAACAACGTGCAATGCAGCGAGCAGGTGGTCACAACTGACCCGTTCTAAGATTGCTGCTTCTATAATTGAATCTTAAAGTTTGTGAGATGCATTGTGATTCGGTGCATGAAGATTGAGATAATTGTGTTGTGTGTAAAGTTTTGTGTGTGAATGATATGGTTGTGGAGATGTGAGCTGTGTTTGTTTTGAATTGTACATAGCATTGAAGCAGTAAAAGAAGGCAGGTGCAAATTGCATTCGAGTCTTGCAGACATTGTGTTTCCGGTGGCGACATTTGTCATGTAAAATGGGAATGTCAGGAGTGGGATTTGAACCCACGCCCCTAGAAAGGGACCAGAATTCACCAGCCTTAACACAAGGCAAGGAATCACACTCCTTGAGTCTGGCGCCTTAGACCACTCGGCCATCCTGACAACTTGCTCTTACTTTACCAAAGACAAGCAACACAGCTGCCACTCAAACACGACTCCTTCTAAAACAATCCATCATCCAACTATCTTCCCCATTAAACATTTCACATTCTCGTTCCCATCCCATTCCTTGATTCCAGGACATTAACGTGATACATCTTCAACGACTTCTCCGCAAACAGTGAGCAGCACGTCCTGATCCTGGAGATTTAAGAATGGCAATTTGTGCTCTGTGAGCTTCTACCCAGTGCTATTAATCTGAACATTTCCACCAGTAAGACCCAAACTTGAAAGGCTTCAATTCTGGCAGTTTTCTGCTTCCACTGAAGGAACATGTTGTAATGTTAAAGTCACTGGTATCCTTGCAGATAATTACAAAGAACAAAGAACAGTACAGCATAGGAAACAGGCCCTTCGGCTCTGCAAGACTGTGCCACTTAATGGTTCAACTAGATCATTCGTTTGTATCCCTCCATTCCCAGTCTGTTCATGTGACTATCCCGATAAGTGTTAACCGATCCCAATGTGTCCGCCTCCACCACCCTACTTGGCAGCGCATTCCAGGACCCCCCTGCCCTCTGTGTAAAAAACATCCCTCTGATATCGGAGTTATACCTCCGCCCTCTCACCTTTAACCTCTGACCCCTTGTGTTTGTCAGCTCCGACGTGGGAAAAACTTCTCACTCTTCACCCTATCCATTACCCCTCATAATTTTATACACCTCTATTCGATCTCCCCTCATTTCTGTCTTTCCACGGCGAACAACCCCAGTTGACCCAAACTCTCCTCATAGCTCAGACCCTCCATACCAGGCAACATTCTGGAAAACCTTCTCTGCACCCTCTCTAAAGCTTTCACGTCCTTCTGGTAGTGCGGCGACCAGAACTGGACACAGTACTCCAAATGTGGCCTAACCAGTGTTCAATACAGCTGCAACATCAGACTCCAGCTTTTATACCCTATACTCTGTCCTATAAAGGCAAGTGTACCATGTGCCTTATTCATCACCTTCTCCACCTGTACTGCTACCTTCAGGGATCTGTGGACTTGCACACCCAGGTCCCTCTGTGTTTCTATACTCTTGATGGCCCTGCCGATTATTGTATAGTTCCCACCTACATTAGTTCTTCCAAAATGCATCACTTTGCATTTATCTGAATTAAATTCCATCTGCCATTTCTCTGCCAAAGTTTTGAGCCTATCTATATCCTGCGTGTATTGTCCGACAATGTTCATAGCTATCCAGAAATGTTCATAGCTATCCGCAAGGATTACGAAAGTGAGACAGTGCAATCCAGTTGTGTTTGTGTGCACCAAGTTACATTCTTGGACACTTGTCCTGTTTGCCAGAAGCAGCAGTGTGCCCAATGGGATTGAAAGGTATAATGGTGGAAAACAATGTGCAATGCAGCAAACAGGTGGTCACAGCTGACCCGTCCTCAGATTGCTGCTTCTGTAATTGAATCTTAAAGTTTGTGAGATGCATTGTGATTCTGTGCATGAAGATTGAGATAAATGTGTTGTGTGTAAAGTTTTGTGTGTGAATGATATGATTGTGGAGATGTGAGCTGTGTTTGTTTTGAATTGTAAATAGCATTTAAGCAGTAAAAGAAGACAGCTGTAAATTACATTCGGGTCTTGCAGACATTGTGTTTCCGGTGGTGACATTTGTCATGTAAAATGGGAATGTCAGGCGTGGGATTTGAACCCACGCCCCTAGAAAGGGACCAGAATTCACCAGCCTTAACACAAGGCAAGGAATCACACTCCTTGAGTCTGGCACCTTTGACCACTCGGCCAACCTGACAACTTCCTCTTACTCAGCCTTTCCACTCTCTGCTACATATTGTGTATTCTAACTGAACAGGAGAACACACATTTCCTTTGTGTAAAAACAAAGCACAACCATTCATTCATCCCAACTGATTGAAGAGGCAGTGCCAAACACTCTCCATTCCTGCACTACAAACAATCTGCACTCACTCAGCTTTTACACACCAACACCATTTTACAATCTGTTCGGAAACATGCTTTTCTCAGTCCCTTTTGTATCTCCAACTTCACCAAAGACAAGCAACACAGCTGCCACTCAAACACGACTCCTTCTAAAACAACCCATCAGCCAACCGTCTTCCCAATTAAACATTTCACATTCTCATTCCCATCACATTCCTTGATTCCAAGACATAAACGTGAGACATCTGCAACGACTTCTCCGCAAACAGTGACCAGCACATCCTGATCCTGGTGATTTAAGAAAGGTAATTTACACACCGTGAGCTTCTACCCAGTGGCATTAATCTGAACATTTCCACCTGAAAGATCCAAACTTCAAAGGCTTTACTTCTGGCAGCTTTGTGCTTCCACTGAAGGACTGAGTTGCAACGTTAAAGTCACTGGTATCCTGCAGATAATTACAAAAGTATGATGGTTGAATCCAGTTGTGTTTGTGTGCTCCAAGTTACATTCTTGGACACTTGTCCTGTTTGTCAGAAGCAGCAGTGTGCCCAATGGGATTGAAAGGTATAATGGTATATTACATAAGGTATAATGGAATATTATTTATATGTTCAAAAATTACAACATGCTACTGTGCAGAGGGACCTGGGGCTCTTTGTGCATGAATCGCAAAAACACAGTCTGCAGGTACAACGGGTGATCAAGGAGGTGAATGGAATGTTGGCCTTTATAGCGAGGGAGATAGAATATAAAAGCAGGGAGGTCTCGCTGGGAGTTCACCAAGCATCGGTTAGGCCACAACTAAAGTACTGTGTGCAATTTTGATCTCCTTATTTACGAAAGGATATATTGGCCTTGGAGGGAGTACAGAGAACGTTCAGCAGGTTGATACCGGGGATGAGGGGGTTGGCTTATGAGGAGAGATTGAGAAGATTGGGACTGTACTTGTTGGAGTTTAGAAGACTGAGGGATCATCTCATAGAGACATACAAGATAATGAAGGAGCTAGATAAGGATACAGATAGAAAGATTCTTTCCACTTAGAAAGGAAAACAGAATTAGAGGGCACAGCCTCAAAATGTGGATTGGAGGGGGGTGGGTCAGTTTAGAACAGAGTTGAGGAGGAACGTCTGCTCTCAGATGGTGGTGAATCTCTGTGATTCTCTGCCCATTCAAGTGGTGGAGATAACCTCATTGAATACATTTAAGTCACAGATAGATAGATTTCTGATCGATAAGGGAATTAAGGGTTATGGGAAGCAAGTGGGTAAGTGGAATTCATCCACTTCAGATCAGCCACGATTTATTGAATGGTGGGGCAGGCTCGAGGGGCTGGATGGCCCACTCCTGCTCCTATTTCTTACGTTCTTAAGGTGAAAACAATGTGTAATGCAGCAAGCAGGTGGTCACAACTGACCTGTTCTAAGATGCATCTTTCATAATTCAATCTAAAATCTTGAGAGATGCACTGTAATTCTGTGCGTGAAGATTGAGATAAATGTGTTGTGTGTAAAGGTTTGTGTGTGAATGATATGATTGTGGAGATGTGAGCCGTGTTTGTTTTGAATTGTAAATAGCATTGAAGCAGTAAAAGAAGGCAGGTGCAAATTACATTTGAGTCTTGCAGACATTGTGTTTCCAATGGTGACATTTGTCATGTAAAATGGAAATGTCAGGAGTGGGATTTGAACCCACGCCCCCAGAAAGGGACCAGAATTCACCAGCCTTAACACAAGGCAAGGAATCACACTCCTTGAGTCTGGCGCCTTAGACCACTCGGCCATCCTGACAACTTGCTTTGACTCAGCTTTTCCACTCTCTGCTACATATTGTGTGTTCTAACTGAACAGGAGAACACACATTTCCTTTGTGTAAAAACAATGTACAACCATTCATTCATCCCAACTGATTGAACAGGCAGTGCCAAACACTCTCCATTCCTGCACCAAAAACAATCTGCACTCACTCAGCTTTTACACACCAACACCATTTTACAATCTGTTCGGAAACATGCTTTTCTCAGTCCCTTTTGCATCTACAACTTCACTAAAGACAAGCAAAACAGCTGCCACTCAAACACGACTCCTTCTAAAACAACCCATCATCCAAGTATCTTCCCAATTAAACATTTCACATTCTCATTCCCATCCCACTCCTTGATTCTAAGACATTAACGTGATACATCTGCGATGGATTGTCCGCAAACAGTGAACAGCACATCCTGATCCTGGAGATTTAAGAAAGGTCATTTACACACCGTGAGCTTCTACCCAGTGGCATTAATCTGAACATTTCCACCTGAAAGACCCAAACCTTAAAGGCTTCAATTCTGGCAGTTTTGTGCTTCCACTGAAGGACTGAGTTGCAATGTTAAAGTCAGTGATATCCTTGCAGCTAATTACAAAAGTGAGACAGTTGAATCCAGTTATGTTTGTGCACACCAAGTTACATTGTTGGACACTTGGCCTGTTTTTCTACCTGATCTACTCGAGGAGTGATTAGGGAGTGGAATGCCCTGCCTGCAGCTGTTGTAGATGCGCCAAGTTTGGTGGCGTTTAAGAGGTTAGTTGATAAGTATATGTATGAGAAGGGAATGGTTTAGTTAGGAGGGGCATTGCTTTTTATTTTGGTCGGCACAACATCGAAGGCCGAAGGGCCTGTTCTGTGCTGTATTGTTCTATGTTCTATGTTCTATGTCCGGAGGCATGAAGCATTGGAGAGACCGTGAAGATTCTACAACAACGAATGAATGAATACGGCTCGACAATCACCAGGCAGGAGTGTTCCTTCCAGTCTGTGAACACTTCAGCAGTCACGGGCATTCAGCGTCTGATCTTCGGGAAAGCGTTCTCGAAGGCAGCCTTCCTGACACACGACAACATCGAGTCGCTGAACAGAGACTGATAGCCAAGTTCTGCACATATGAAGGCAGCTGAACTGGGATGTTGGATTCATGTCACACTATCTGTAACCCCCATGACTTGTCTGCTCTTGTAAAATTTCACGAACTGTCCTGTCTGGAGATAATACACATATCTTTAACCTGTGCTTAACCCTCTCTCCGCTCACATTGTCTGTATCTTTCAGACTTGATTCCCTGTAAAAACTCGAATTTCAACCATTAGTTTGTAAACTGAGTTTGTGTCTGTATATGCCCTGTTTTTGAAAAAAGTCCTCATTCACCAGATGAAGGAGGGAGACTCTGAAAGCTTGTGCTACCAAATAAACCTGTTGGACATTAAATTGGCACTGTGAGACTTCTTACTGTGCCCAGTCAAACACTGGCATCTCCACAACCTGTTTGCCAGAAGCAGCAGTGTGCCCAATGGGATTGAAAGGTATAATGGTGGAAAACAATGTGCAATGCAGCAAACAGGTGGTCAATGCTGACCCGTCCTCAGATTGCTGCTTCTGTAATTGAATCTAAAATTTTGAGACAAGCACTGTAATTCAGTGCATGGAGCTGGAGATAAATGTGTTGTGTGTAAAGTTTTGTGTGTGAATGATATGATTGTGGAGATGTGAGCTGTGTTTGTTTTGAATTGTAAATAGCATTGAAGCAGTCAAAGAAGGCAGGTGCAAATTGCATTCGAGTCTTGCAGACATTGTGTTTCTGGTGGGGACATTTGTCATGTAAAATGGAAATGTCAGGAGTGGGATTTGAACCCACGCCCCTAGAAAGGGACCAGAATTCACCAGCCTTAACACAAGGCAAGGAATCACACTCCTTGAGTCTGGCGCCTTAGACCACTCGGCCATCCTGACAACTTGCTTTTACTCAGCCTTTCCACTCTCTGCTACATATTGTGTATTCTAACTGAACAGGAGAACACACATTTCCTTTGTGTAAAAACAAAGCACAACCATTCATTCATCCCAACTGATTGAACAGGCAGTGCCAAACACTCTCCATTCCTGCACCACATCCCTCTGATATCGGAGTTATACCTCCCCCCTCTCACCTTTAACCTCTGACCCCTTGTGTTTGTCACCTCCGACGTGGGAAAAACTTCTCACTCTTCACCCTATCCATTACCCCTCATAATTTTATACACCTCTATTCGATCTCCCCTCATTTCTGTCTTTCTACGGCGAACAACCCCAGTTTACCCAAACTCTCCTCATAGCTCAGACCCTCCATACCAGGCAACATTCTGGAAAACCTTCTCTGCACCCTCTCTAAAGCTTTCGTGTCCTTCTGGTAGTGCAGCGACCAGAACTGGACGCAGTACTCCAAATGTGGCCTAACCAGTGTTCAATACAGCTGCAACATCAGACTCCAGCTTTTATACCCTATACTCTGTCCTATAAAGGCAAGTGTACCATGTGCCTTATTCATCACCTTCTCCACCTGTACTGCTACCTTCAGGGATCTGTGGACTTGCACACCCAGGTCCCTCTCTGTTTCTATACTCTTGATGACCCTGCCGATTATTGTATAGTTCCCACCTACATTAGTTCTTCCAAAATGCATCACCTTGCATTTATCTGGATTAAATTCCATCTGCCATTTCTCTGCCAAAGTTTTGAGCCTATCTATATCCTGCGTGTATTGTCCGACAATGTTCATAGCTATCCAGAAATGTTCATAGCTATCCGCAAGGATTACGAAAGTGAGACAGTGCAATCCAGTTGTGTTTGTGTGCACCAAGTTACATTCTTGGACACTTGTCCTGTTTGCCAGAAGCAGCAGTGTGCCCAATGGGATTGAAAGGTATAATGGTGAAAACAATGTGCAATGCAGCAAACAGGTGGTCACAGCTGACCCGTCCTCAGATTGCTGCTTCTGTAATTGAATCTTAAAGTTTGTGAGATGCATTGTGATTCTGTGCATGAAGATTGAAGTAAATGTGTTGTGTGTAAAGGTTTGTGTGTGAATGATATGATTGTGGAGATGTGAGCTGTGTTTGTTTTGAATTGTAAATAGCATTGAAGCAGTAAAAGAAGACAGCTGTAAATTACATTCGAGTCTTGCAGACATTGTGTTTCCGGTGGTGACATTTGTCATGTAAAATGGGAATGTCAGGAGTGGGATTTGAACCCACGCCCCTAGAAAGGGACCAGAATTCACCAGCCTTAACACAAGGCAAGGAATCACACTCCTTGAGTCTGGCGCCTTAGGCCACTCGGCCATCCTGACAACTTGCTCTTCCTTAGCTTTTCCACTCTCTTCTACATATTGTGTATTCTAACTGAACAGGAGAACACACATTTCCTTTGTGTAAAAACAAAGCACAACCATTCATTCATCCCAACTGATTGTACAGGCAGTGCCAAACACTCTCCATTCCTGCACCACAAACAATCTGCACTCACTCAGCTTTTACACACCAACACCATTTTACAATCTGTTAGGAAACATGCTTTTCTCAGTCCCTTTTGTATCTCCAACTTCACCAAAGACAAGCAACACAGCTGCCACTCAAACACAACTCCTTCTAAAACAACCCATCAGCCAACCGTCTTCCCAATTAAACATTTCACATTCTCATTCCCATCACATTCCTTGATTCCAAGACATTAACGTGAGACATCTGCAACGACTTCTCCGCAAACAGTGACCAGCACATCCTGATCCTGGTGATTTAAGAAAGGTAATTTACACACCGTGAGCTTCTACCCAGTGTCATTAATCTGAACATTTCCACCTGAAAGATCCATACTTCAAAGGCGTTACTTCTGGCAGCTTTGTGCTTCCACTGAAGGACTGAGTTGCAACGTTAAAGTCACTGGTATCCTGCAGATAATTACAAAAGTATGATGGTTGAATCCAGTTGTGTTTGTGTGCTCCAAGTTACATTCTTGGACACTTGTCCTGTTTGTCAGAAGCAGCAGTGTGCCCAATGGGATTGAAAGGTATAATGGTATTTTACATAAGGTATAATGGAATATTATTTATATGTTCAAAAATTACCACATACTACTGTGCAGAGGGACCTGGGGCTCCTTGTGCATGAATCGCAAAAACACAGTCTGCAGGTACAACGGGTGATCAAGGAGGTGAATGGAATGTTGGCCTTTATAGCGAGGGAGATAGAATATAAAAGCAGGGATGTCTCGCTGGGAGTTCAGCAAGCATTGGTTAGGCCACAACTAAAGTACTGTGTGCAATTTTGATCTCCCTACTTACGAAAGGATATATTGGCCTTGGAGGGAGTACAGAGAAGGTTCAGCAGGTTGATACCGGAGATGAGGGGGTTGGCTTATGAGGAGAGATTGAGAAGATTGGGACTGTTCTTGTTGGAGTTTAGAAGACTGAGGGATCATCTCATAGAGACATACAAGATAATGAAGGAGCTAGATAAGGATACAGGTAGAAAGATTCTTTCTACTTAGAAAGGAAAACAGAATTAGAGGGCACAGCCTCAAAATAAGGGGTGGAGGGGGGTGGGTCAGTTTAAAACAGAGTTGAGGAGGAATGTCTGCTCTCAGATGGTGTTGAATCTCTGTGATTCTCTGCCCATTGAAGTGGTGGAGATAACCTCATTGAATACATTTAAGTCACAGATAGATAAATTTCTGATAGATAAGGGAATTAAGGGTTATGGGAAGCAAGTGGGTAAGTGGAATTGATCCACTTCAGATCAGCCATGATCTTATTGAATGGTGGGGCAGGCTCGAGGGGCTGGATGGCCCACTCCTGCTCCGATTTCTTATGTTCTTATGGTGAAAACAATGTGTAATTCAGCGAGCAGGTGGTCACAACTGACTTGTTCTAAGATGCTACTTTCATAATTGAATCTAAAATCTTGTGAGATGCACTGTAATTCTGTGCGTGAAGATTGAGATAAATGTGTTGTGTGTAAAGGTTTGTGTGTGAATGATATGATTGTGGAGATGTGAGCTGTGTTTGTTTTGAATTGTAAATAGCATTGAAGCAGTCAAAGAAGGCAGGTGCAAATTGCATTCGAGTCTTGCAGACATTGTGTTTCCGGTGGTGACATTTGTCATGTAAAATGGGAATGTCAGGAGTGGGATTTGAACCCACGTCTCTAGAAAGGGACCAGAATTCACCAGCCTTAACACAAGGCAAGGAATCACACTCCTTGAGTCTGGCGCCTTAGACCACTCGGCCATCCTGACAACTTGCTCTTACTCAGCCTTTCCACTCTCTGCTACATGTTTTGTATTCTAACTGAACAGGAGAACACACATTTCCTTTGTGTAAAAACAAAGCACAACCATTCATTCATCCCAACTGATTGAACAGGCAGTGCCAAATACTCTCCATTCCTGCACCAAAAACAATCTGCACTCACTCAGCTTTTGCACATTTCACATTCTCATTCCCATCCCATTCCTGGACATTAACGTGATATATCTGCACCAACTTTCAGCAAACACTGAATAGCACATCCTGATCCTGGAGATGTAAGAAATGTAATTTGCACACTGTGAGCTTCTACCCAGTGGCTTTAATCTGAACATTTGCACCCAAATGAACCAAACACCAAAGGCTCTTTGCTTCCACTGAAGGACTGAGTTGCAATGTTAATGTCACTGGTATCTTTGCAGATAATTACAAAAGTGAGACAGTTGAATCCAGTTATGTTTGTACACACCAAGTTACATTCTTGGCCACTTGGTCTGTTTGTCAGAAGCAGCAGTGTGCTCAATGGGATTGAAAGATATAATGGTATATTATGGAAAGGTATAATGGGGTATAAAGGTATCATGGAATATTATTTAAATGTTCAAAAATTACAAAATGCTACTGTGCAGAGAGACCTGGGGGTCCTTGTGCATGAATCCCAAAAACTCAGTTTGCAAGTACAGCAGGCGATCGAGAAGGCAAACGGAATGTTGGCATTTATAGCGAGGGGGATGGAATATAAAAGCAGGGAGGTCTTGCTGCAGTTGTACAAGGTATTGGTGAGGCCGCAAATAGAGTACTGTGTGCAATTTTTTTCCAATTATTTATGAAAGGACATATTGGCCTTGCTGAGACTGTAGAGAAATTTCAGCAGGTTGATGTGGAGATAAGGGGGTTAGCTTATGAGGAGAGATTGAGGAGATTGGTCCTGTACTCACTGGAGTTTAGAAAGCTGAGGGGGGATCTTATAGAGACGTACAAGATAATGAAGGGGCTAGATAGGGTAAAGATAGAGATATTCTTTCCACTGAGAAAGGAAACCAGAACTAGAGAGCACAGCCTCAAAATAAGGGGGGTGGTCAGTTTGGAACAGAGTTGAGGAGGAACATCTCTCAGAGTGTAGCTAATCTCTGGAATTCACTGCCCATTGAAGTGGTGGTGGCTACCCCATTGAATATGTTTATGTCACATTTAGATAGATTTCTGATAGACAAGGGAATTAACCGTTATGGGGAGAAAATGGGAAAGTGGTACTGAACCACTACAGATCAGCCATGATCTTATTGAATGGCGGGACAGGCTCGAGGGGCTGGATGGCCCACTCCTGCTCCTACTTCTTATGTTCTTATGGTGAAAACAATGTGTAATGCAGCAAACAGGTGGTCACAACTGACGTGTCCTAAGATGCTGCTTTCACAATTGAAACTAAAATCTTGAGACAAGCACTGTAATTCAGTGCAGGAAGAATGAGGCAAATGTGTGTAAAGTTTTGTGTGTGAATGATATGATTGTGGAGATGTGAGCTGTGTTTGTTTTGAATTGTAAATAGCATTGAAGCAGTAAAAGGAGGTAGGTGCAAATTACATTTGAGTCTTGAAGACATTGTGTTTCTGGTGGCGACATTTGTCATGTAAAATGGAAATGTCAGGAGTGGGATTTGAACCCACGCCCCTAGAAAGGGACCAGAATTCACCAGCCTTAACACAAGGCAAGGAATTTCACTCCTTGAGTCTGGCGCCTTAGACCACTCGGCCATCCTGACAACTTGCTCTTACTTAGCCTTTCCACTCTCTGCTACATATTGTGTATTCTAACTGAACAGGAGAACACACATTTCCTTTGTGTAAAAACAAAGCACAACCATTCATTCATCCCAACTGATTGAACAGGCAGTGCCAAACACTCTCCATTCCTGCACCAAAAACAATCTGCACTCACTCAGCTTTTGCACACCAACACCATTTTACAATCTGTTTGGAAACATGCTTTTCTCAGTCCCTTTTGCATCTACAACTTCACCAAAGACAAGCAACACAACTGCCACTCAAACACGACTCCTTCTAAAACAACCCATCATCCAACCGTCTTCCCAATTAAATATTTCACATTCTAATTCCCATCCCATTCCTTGATTCCAAGACATTAACGTGATACATCTGCACTGACTTCTCTGCAAACACTGACCAGCACATCCTGATCCTGGGGACTTAAGAAAGGTAATTTACACACTCTGAGCGTCTACCCAGTGGCATTAATCTGAACATTTCCAATTGAAAGACCCAAACTTCAAAGGCTTTACTCTGGCAGCTTTGTGCTTCCAATGAGGGAGTGAGTTGCAATGTTAAAGTCACTGGTATCCTTGCCGATAATTATATAGAACAAAGAACAGTACAGCGCAGGAAACAGGCCCTTCGGCTCTCCAAGTCTCTGCCACGGAATGGTCCAACCAACCATTCGTTTGTATCCCTCCATTCCCAGTCTGACGATCCAGATAAGTCTTAACCGATCCCAACGTGCCTGCCTCCATTTGGCAGCGCATTCCAGGGCCCACCACCCTCTGTGTAAAAAACGTCCCTCTGATATCGGAGTTCAACCTCTCTCCTGTCACCTTGAGCCTGTGACCCCTCGTGATGTCACCTCCAAACCTGGGAAAAAGCTTCCCATTGTTTACCCTATCCATACCCTTCATAATTTGATACACTTCTATTAGCTCTCCCCTCATTCTCCATCTTTCCAGGGAGAACAACCCCAGTTTACCCAATCTCTCCTGACAACTAAGTCCCTCCATATCAGGCAGCATCCTGGTAAACCTCCTCTACACTCTCTCCAAAGCCTCTGTATCCTTCTGGTAGTGCGGCGACCAGAACTGGACGCAGTATTCCAAGTATGGTCAAACCAATGTTCTACACATCTGTAATATCAGACTCCAGTTTTTATACTCTATACCCTGTCCTATAAAGGCAAGCATGCCATATGCCTTCTTCAACACCTTCTCCACCTGTGCTGCCAGCTTCAGGGATTTGTGGACTTGCACACCCAGGTCCCTCTGTGTTTCTATACTCTTGATGGCCCTGACGTTTATTGTATAGTTCCCACCTACATTAGTTCTTCCAAAATGCATCATCTTGCATTTATCTGGATTAAATTCCATCTCCCATTTCTCTGCCAAAGTTTTGAGCCTATCTATATCCCGCGTGTATTGTCCGACAATGTTCATAGCTATCCAGAAATGTTCATAGCTATCCGCAAGGATTACGAAAGTGAGACAGTGCAATCCAGTTGTGTTTGTGCACAGCAAGTTACATTCTTGGACACTTGGCCTGTTTGTTTACCTGATCTGCTGCAGGAATAGATGTCCCGAGACTTGAGACATTGGGGAGATGATGCAGATTCTACAACAACGAATGAATGAGCACAGCTTGATAATCACCAGGCAGGACTGTTCCCTTCCAGTCTGTGAACACTGCAGCAGTCACGGGCATTCAGTCTCTGACCTTCGGGAAAGCATTCTCCAAGGGGGCCTTCATGACACATATCAACACTGAGCAGAGACTGACAGCCAAGTTCCACACACATGAGGACGGCCTCAACCGGGATGTTGGGTTCATGTCTCACTAACTGTGACCCCCACGACCCCATCAGTGGCTGATCTCATTATCAAACTCATTGTTCAGGATCTGCTTTTCTCTCAGGTTTTAAGGTGCCTCAAGGTCTGACCAGTTCCCTGCAGTGATTTAAACATTACAGATTTAACTCTTTGTGTAAATGTCTGTGCCCAAAGTCACTGCCCCTTAATATCCCTTCCCAGAGTCCATTTGTGTCCTTTAGTTTGATTTCACTCCAATATTCCTAAGATTGCTGCTTGTGTACTTGAATCTTAAAGTTTGAAAGAAACACTAATGTTTGGTGGATGAAGATTGAGATAAATGTGTTGTGTGTAAAGTTTTGTGTGTGAATGATATGGTTGTGGAGATGTGAGCTGTGTTTGTTTTGAATTGTAAATAGCATTGAAGCAGTAAAAGAAGGCAGGTGTAAATTGCATTCGAGTCTTGCAGACATTGTGTTTCCGGTGGGGACATTTGTCATGTAAAATGGAAATGTCAGGAGTGGGATTTGAACCCACGCCCCTAGAAAGGGACCAGAATTCACCAGCCTTAACACAAGGCAAGGAATCACACTCCTTGAGTCTGGCGCCTTAGACCACTCGGCCATCCTGACAACTTGCTTTTACTCAGCCTTTCCACTCTCTGCTACATATTGTGTATTCTAACTGAACAGGAGAACACACATTTCCTTTGTGTAAAAACAAAGCACAACCATTCATTCATCCCAACTGATTGAAGAGGCAGTGCCAAACACTCTCCATTCCTGCACCAAAAACAATCTGCACTCACTCAGCTTTTACACACCAACACCATTTTACAATCTGTTAGGAAACATGCTTTTCTCAGTCCCTTTTGCATTTTCAACTTCACCAAAGACAAGCAACACAGCTGCCACTCAAACACGTCTCCTTCGAAAACAACCCATCATCCAACCGTCTTCCCAATTAAACATTTCACATTCTCACTGCCATCCTATTCGTTGATTCCAAGACATTAATGTGATACATCTTCAATGACTTCTCCGCAAACAGTGACCAGCACATCCTGATCCTGGAGATTTAAGAAAGGTAATTTACACACCGTGAGCTTCTACCCAGTGGCATTAATCTGAACATTTCCACCTGAAAGATCCAAACTTCAAAGGCTTCAATTCTGGCAGCTTTGTGCTTCCACTGAAGGACTGAGTTGCAATGTTAAAGTCACTGAGATAATTACGAAAGTGAGAAGTGTAATCCAGTTGTGTTTGTGTGCACCAAGTTACATTCTTGGACACTTTGTCTGTTTGCCAGAAGCAGCAGTGTGCCCAATGGGATTGAAAGGTATAATGGTGAAAACAATGTGCAATGCAGCAAACAGGTGGTCACAGCTGACCCGTCCTCAGATTGCTGCTCCCTTAATTGAATCTTAAAGTTTGTGAGATGCATTGTGATTCGGTGCAGGAAGACTGAGACAAATGTGCGTGAAGTTTTGTATGTGAATGATATGATTGTAGAACATAGAACAGTGCAGTACAGCACAGTACAGGCCCTTTGGCCCTCGATGTTCTGCTGAGCTATGTCTGCACCTAAGTTCAAGCTACTCTGCTGCCTATCATTCTGGTGTGTTCCATCTGCCCATCTGATAACCGCTTGAAAGTTCTTAAACAGTACGAGAAAACTGTCACAGGAGGCAGTGAATTCCATACCCCAGCTACTCCCTGAGACAAGAATGTACCTCAGACATCCCTCCTCTTTCTCTGACTATCGAACTTACAGTTTTGCCCCCTAGTAACAGCTGCATCCACCCGAAGCAATAGTTTCTGCACGTTCACTCCATCGATCACCCCTCATCATTCTTATAAACCGCTACTAATTCATCTCTCATTCTCCTCCACTGTGAAGAGAAAAGCCCCAGCTCCTTCCACTTTACTCCTAAGACCTACCCTCCAAACCAGGCAGCATCCTGGTAAATCTCCTCTGCACTCTCTCCAATGCTTCCACATCTTCCTTATAGTCAGTACAACAGAACTGCACACAATATTCCAATGTGGTCTCACCAACGTCCTATATAGTTGTAGCATAACCCCACGGCTCTTAAATTCAAACCAACTGTTCATAAACGCTAACACACTATAAGCCTTCTTCACGGCTCTATCCACTTGAGTGGCAACCTTCAGAGATCTGTGGATATGAACCCCAAGATCTCTCTGTTCCTCCACATTCCTCAGAACTCTGCCATTGACCCTGCAATCCGAATTCAAGTTTGTCCTACCAAAATGAGTCACCTCACACTTATCAGGGTTAAACTTTATCTGCCACTTTTCAGCCCAGCTCTGAATCCTCTCAATGTCTCTTCTGCAGCCTGCAAGAGCCCTCCGCCTCGTCCACTACTCCACCAATCTGGGTGTCATCAGCAAATTTTGTAACCCAGCCTTTAGCCCCCTCTTTCAAGTCATTGATAAATATAACAAATAGCAGAGGACAAAGCACTGTCCCCAGTGGTACACCGCTGGTAACTGGCCTCCAGTCCGAAAACTTTCCATCCACCACTACTCTCTATACCTATGAGACAGCCAATTACTTATCCAATCAACCAAATTTCCTTCTATCCCACATCTCCTTACTTTCATCAGCAATGAAAGTATGCCATGGGAAACCTTATCAAACACCTTACTAAAATCCATGTACATGAAATCAAATGCTCTATCTTCGTCTACACATTAGTTACCTCCTCAAAGAATTCAATCAAATTGGTGACACAGGACTTACCCCTCACAAAACCGTACTGACTATCCCAGATTAAGCTGCATCTTTCCAAATGTAGAGATGCCGCATTGGACTGGGGTGAATACAGTAAGAAGTCTGACAACACCAGGTTTAAGCCCAACCAATTTATTTGATAGTAAACTCACACAAGCTTTCGAGGTTTCCCTCTTCGTCTTCTGGTCTCAAACAGCACATAAACAGCACAGACTGTTTACAGATTACTGATTAGAATGTGAATCTTTATACCTAACGTGCTATTCAAATCTTAAAGTGGCCGACAATGTGAGTGGACGGAGCACTGAGCACAGGTTAAAGAGATGTGTATTGTCTCCAGACAGCACAGTAAGTGAGGTTTAGTAAACCCAGGCAAGTCATGGGGTTATAGATAGTGTGACATGATCCCAAGATCCCTCTTGAGACCGTCCTCATGTGTGCGGAACTTGGCTATCAGTCTCCAGGATCTTGGGATCATGTCACACTATCTATGTGCCAAGTTTGGTGGCGTTTAAGAGGTTAGTTGATAAGTATATGGAAGAGAAGGGAATGGTTTAGTTTGGAGGGGCATTACTTTTTATATTGGTCGGCGCAACATCGAAGGCCGAAGGGCCTGTTCTGTGCTGTAATGTTCTATGTTCTATATAACCCCCATGACTTGTCTGGGTTTGCAAAAACGTCACTTACGGTGCTGACTGACATCTCTCTAACCTGTGCTCAGTGCTCCTTCCACTCACATTGTCGGGCACTTTAAGACTTGAATAGCAGGTTAGGTATAAAGATTCACATTCTAATCAGTAATCTGTAAACTGTCTGTGCTGTTTATGTGCTGTTTGAGACCAGAACACCTCATTCACCTGACAAAGAGGGAAACCTCGAAAGCTTGTGAGTTTACTATCAAATAAACCAGTTAGACTTAAACCTGGTGTTGTCAGACATCTTACTGTGTCCTTTCGAAATGATCAGAAATCCTATCTCTCAGGAACTTCTCCATTATTTTTTGGAGATTGTGCAGATATTGTGGAGATGTGAGCTGTGTTTGTTTTGAATTGTAAATAGCGTTGAAGCAGTAAAAGAAGGCAGGTACAAATTGCATTCGAGTCTTGCAGACATTGTGTTTCCGGTGGTGACATTTGTCATGTAAAATGGAAATGTCAGGAGTGGGATTTGAACTCCCGCCCCTAGAAAGGGACCAGAATTCACCAGCCTTAACACAAGGCAAAGAATCACACTCCTTGAGTCTGGCACCTTAGACCACTCGGCCATCCTGACAACTTGCTCTTACTTAGCCTTTCCACTCTCTGCTACATATTGTGTATTCTAACTGAACAGGAAAACACACATTTCCTTTGTGTAAAAACAAAGTACAACCATTCATTCATCCCAATGGATTGAACAGGCAGTGCCAAACACTCTCCATTCCTGCACTACAAACAATCTGCACTCACTCAGCTTTTACACACCAACACCATTTTACAATCTGTTAGGAAACATGCTTTTCTCAGTCCCTTTTGCATCTACAACTTCACCAAAGACAAGCAACACAGCTGCCACTCAAACACGTCTCCTTCGAAAACAACCCATCATCCAACCGTCTTCCCAACTAATTCTACACTAGTTCCCAATTAAACATTTCACATTCTCATTCCCATCCCATTCCTCCACACACTTCTCTTGCCCATCATCTTTGTGAGATCAGCAAACGTTGTTACCCTACACTCGGACCCTCCTCCAGCTCGTCTATCAATATGGTAAACAGTTGAGGCCCCATCACCGATCCCTGCAGTACGCCACTAGACACCAACTGCCCATGAGAAAACCAGATTCAACTGTCTTTCTTTTGTAATTATCTGTAAGGATACCAGTGACTTCAACATTGCAACTCAGTCCTTCAGTAGAAGCACAAAACTGCCAGAAGTAAAGCCTTTGAAGTTTGGATCTTTCAGGTGGAAATGTTCAGATTAATGCCACTGGGTAGAAGCTTATGGTGTGTAAATTACCTTTCTTAAATCACCAGGATCAGGATGTGCTGGTCACTGTTTGCGGAGAAGTCGTTGCAGATGTCTCACGTTAATGTCTTGGAATCAAGGAATGCGATGGGAATGAGAATGTGAAATGTTTAATTGGGAAGACAGTTGGATGATGGGTTGATTTAGAAGGAGTCGTGTTTGAGTGGCAGCTGTGTTGCTTGTCTTTGGTGAATTTGGAGATACAAAAGGGACTGAGAAAAGCATGTTTCCGAACAGATTGTAAAATGGTGTTGGTGTGTAAAAGCTGAGTGAGTGCAGATTGTTTGTGGTGCAGGAATGGAGAGTATTTGGCACTGCCTGTTCAATCAGTTGGGATGAATGAATGGTTGTGCTTTGTTTTTACACAAAGGAAATGTGTGTTCTCCTGTTCAGTTAGAATACAAAACATGTAGCAGAGAGTGGAAAGACTGAGTAAGAGCAAGTTGTCAGGATGGCCGAGTGGTCTAAGGCGCCAGACTCAAGGAGTGTGATTCCTTGCCTTGTGTTAAGGCTGGTGAATTCTGGTCCCTTTCTAGGGGCGTGGGTTCAAATCCCACTCCTGACATTTCCATTTTACATGACAAATGTCACCACCAGAAACACAATGTCTGCAAGACTCGAATGCAATTTACACCTGTCTTCTTTTACTGCTTCAATGCTATTTACAATTCAAAACAAACACAGCTCCCATCTCCACAATCATATCATTCATACACAAAACTTAACACTCAATAAATTTGTCTCAATCTTCCTGCACTGAATTACAGTGCTTCTCTCAAAATTTTAGATTCAAGCAGCAATCTTAGAACAGGTCAGTTGTGACCACCTGCTCGCTGCATTGCACATTGTATTCACCATAAGAACATAAGAAATAGGAGCCGGAGTGGGCCATCCAGCCCCTCGAGCCTGCCCCGCCATTGAATAAGATGATGGCTGATCTGAAGTGGATCAGTTCCACTTACTCACTTGCTCCGCATAACCCTTAATTCCCTTATGTATTAGAAATCTATCCGCGTGACTTAAACGTATTCAATGAGGTAGCCTCCACCACTTCAGTGGGCAGAGAATTCCAGAGATTCACTACCCTCTGAGAGAAGAAGTTCCTCCTCAACTCTGTTCCAACCCACATCCCCCCACCCCCCGCCACTTATTTTGAGGCTGTGCCTCTGGTTCTGGTTTCCTTTCTGAGTAGGAAGAATCTTTCTGCCTCTACCCTATCTAGCCCCTTCAGTATCTTATATGTCTCTGTAAGATCCCCCCTCAGCCTTCTAAACTCCAACGAGTACAGGCCCAATCTACTCAATCTCTCGTCATCGGCTAACCCCACCCTGCCCCTCTCCATATCAACCTGCTGAACCTTCTCTGTGCTCCCTCCAAGGCCGATATGTCCTTTCGTAAATACGGGGAACAAAATTGCACACAGTACTCTATTTGCGGCCTCACCAATACCGTGTACAACTGCAGCAAGACCTCTCTGCTTTTATATTCCATCCCCCTCGCTATAAAGGAAATCATTCACCTTCACGATCACCTGCTGTACCCACAGACTGAGTTTTTGTGATTCATGCACAAGAACCCCCAGGTCCCTCTGTACAGTAGCATTTTGTAATTTTTGAACATTTAAATAATATTCCATGATACCTTTATACCCTATTATATCTTTATATAATATATCATCATACCTTTTAATCCCATTGAGCACACTGCTTCTTCTGACAAACAGACCAAGTGTCCAGGAATTTAACTTGGTGTGCACAAACACAACTGGATTCCACTGTCTTGTTTTTGTAATTATCTGCAAGGATACCAATGACTTTAACATTGCAACTCAGTCCTTCAGTGGAAGCAAAGAGCTTTTGATGTTTGGTTCGTTTGGGTGCAAATGATCAGATTAATGCCACTGGTTAGAAGCTCACAGTGTGCAAATTACATTTCTTAAATCTCCAGGATCAGGATGTGCTATTCAGTGTTTGCTAAAAGTTGTTGTAGATATATCACGTTAATGTCTTGGAATCAAGGAATGGGATGGAAATGGGAATGTGAAGTGTGCAAAAGCTGAGTGAGTGCAGATTGTTTTTGGTGCAGGAATGGAGAGTGTTTGACACTGCCTGTTCAATCAGTTGGGATGAATGAATGGTTGTGCTTTGTTTTTACACAAAGGAAATGTGTGTTCTCCTGTTCAGTTAGAATACACAATATGTAGCAGAGAGTGGAAAGGCTGAGTCAAAGCAAGTTGTCAGGATGGCCGAGTGGTCTAAGGCGCCAGACTCAAGGAATGTGATTCCTTGCCTTGTGTTAAGGCTGGTGAATTCTGGTCCCTTTCTAGGGGCGTGGGTTCAAATCCCACTCCTGACATTTCCATTTTACATGACAAATGTCCCCACCGGAAACACAATGTCTGCAAGACTCGAATGCAATTTACACCTGCCTTCTTTTACTGCTTCAATGCTATTTACAATTCAAAACAAACACAGCTCACATCTCCACAACCATATCATTCACACACAAAACTTTACACACAACACATTTATCTCAATCTTCATCCACCAAACATTAGTGTTTCTTTCAAACTTTAAGATTCAAGTACACAAGCAGCAATCTTAGGAATATTGGAGTGAAATCAAACTAAAGGACACAAATGGACTCTGGGAAGGGACATTAAGGGGCAGTGACTTTGGGCACAGACATTTACACAAAGAGTTAAATCTGTAATGTTTAAATCACTGCAGGGAACTGGTCAGACCTTGAGGCACCTTAAAACCTGAGAGAAAAGCAGATCCTGAACAATGAGTTTGATCATGAGATCAGCCACTGATGGGGTCGTGGGGGTCACAGTTAGTGAGACATGAACCCAACATCCCGGTTGAGGCTGTCCTCATGTGTGTGGAAGTTGGATGTCAGTCTCTGCTCAGTGTTGATATGTGTCATGAAGGCTGCCTTGGAGAATGCTTTCCAGAAGGTCAGAGACTGAATGCCCGTGACTGCTGAAGTGTTCGCAGACTGGAAGGGAACAGTCCTGCCTCGTGATTATCGAGCTGTGTACATTCATTCGTTGTTGTAGAATCTGCATCGTCTCCCCAATGTCCCAAGTCTTTGGACATCTATTCCTGCACAGATCGGGTAAACAAACAGGCCAAGTATCCAGGAATGTAACTTGGTGTGCACAAACCAGGATACCAGTGACTGTAACATTGCAACTCAGTCCTTCAGTGGAAGCACAAAGCTGCCTGAATTGAAGCCTTTGACGTTTGGGTCTTTCAGGTGGAAATGTTCAGATTAATGCCACTGGGTAGAAGCTTACGGTGTGCAAATTGCCTTTCTTAAATATCCAGGATCAGGATGTGCTGCTCACTGTTTGCGGAGAAGTCGTTGCGGATGTATCACGTTAATGTCTTGGAATGAAGGAATGGGATGGGAATGAGAATGTGAAATGTTTAATTGGGAAGACGGTTGGATGATGGGTTGTTTTAGAATGAGTTGTGTTTGGGTGGCAGCTGTGTTGCTGGTCTTTGGTGAAGTTGTAGATGCAAAAGAGACTGAGAAAAGCATGTTTCCGAACAGATTGTAAAATTGTGTTGGTGTGCAAAAGCTGAGTGAGTGCAGATTGTTTGTGGTGCAGGAATGGAGAGTGTTTGGCACTGCCTGTACAATCCGTTGGGATGAATGAATGGTTGTGCTTTGTTTTTACACAAAGGAAATGTGTGTTCTCCTGTTCAGTTAGAATACACAATATGTAGCAGAGAGTGGAAAGGCTGAGTAACAGCAAGTTGTCAGGATGGCCGAGTGGTCTAAGGCGCCAGACTCAAGGAGTGTGATTCCTTGCCTTGTGTTAAGGCTGGTGAATTCTGGTCACTTTCTAGGGGTGTGGGTTCAAATCCCACTCCTGACATTTCCATTTTACATGACAAATGTCCCCACCAGAAACACAATGTCTGCAAGACTCGAATGCAATTTGCACCTGCCTTCTTTGACTGCTTCAATGCTATTTACAATTCAAAACAAACACAGCTCACATCTCCACAATCATATCATTCACACACAAAACTTTACACACAACACATCTATCTCAATCTTCCTGCACTGAATTACAATGCTTCTCTGAAAATTTTAGATTCAGTTATGAAAGTAGCATCAAGTTGTGGCCTCACCAGTGCCCTGTACAATTGCAGCAAGACCTCCCTGCTTTTATATTCTATCCCCCCTCGCTATAAAGGCGAACGTCCTATTCGTCTTCTTGATCGCCTGCTGTACCTGCAAACTGAGTATTTGCGATTCATGCACAAGGGCCCCCAGGTCCCTCTGCACAGTAGCATGTTGTACCTTTTGAACATTTAAATAATATTCCATTATACCTTTATACCTCATTTTATCTTTATATAATATCTCATTATATCTTTCAATCCCATTGAGCACACTGCTGCTTCTGACAAACAGACCAAGTGTCCAAGAATGTAACTTGCTGTGCACAAACACAACTGGATTCAACTGTCTCACTTTTGTAATTATCTGTAAGGATACCAGTGACTTTAACATTGCAACTCAGTCCTTCAGTGGAAGCACAAAACTGCCTGAATTGAAGCCTGTGAAGTTTGGGTCTTTCAGGTGGAAATGTTCAGATTAATGCCACTGGGTAGAAGCTCACGGTGTGTAAATGACCTTTCTTAAATCTCCAGCATGAAGATGTGGTGCTCACTGTTTGCGGAGAAGTCGGTGCAGATGTATCACGTTAATGTCTTGGAATCAAGGAATGGGATGGGAATGAGAATGTGAAATGTTTAATTGGGAAGACGGTTGGATGATGGGTTGTTTTAGAAGGAGTTGTGTTTGAGTGGCAGCTGTGTTGCTTGTCTTTGGTGAAGTTGTCGATGCAAAAGGGACTGAGAAAAGCATGTTTCCTAACAGATTGTAAAATGGTGTTGGTGTGCAAAAGCTGAGTGAGTGCAGATTGTTTGTGGTGCAGGAATGGAGAGTGTTTGGCACTGCCTGTACAATCAGTTGGGATGAATGAATGGTTGTGCTTTTTTTTTACACAAAGGAAATGTGTGTTCTCCTGTTCAGTTAGAATACACAATATGTAGCAGAGAGTGGAAAGGCTGAGTAAGAGCAAGTTGTCAGGATGGCTGAGTGGTCTAAGGCGCCAGACTCAAGGAGTGTGATTCCTTGCCTTGTGTTAAGGCTGGTGAATTCTGGTCCCTTTCTAGGGGCGTGGGTTCAAATCCCACGCCTGACATTCCCATTTTACATGACAAATGTCACCACCGGAAACACAATGTCTGCAAGACCCGAATGTAATTTACAGCTGTCTTCTTTTACTGCTTAAATGCTATTTACAATTCAAAACAAACACAGCTCACATCTCCACAATCATATCATTCACACACAAAACTTTACACACAACACATTTATCTCAATCTTCATGCACAGAATCACAATGCATCTCACAAACTTTAAGATTCAATTACAGAAGCAGCAATCTGAGGACGGGTCAGCTGTGACCACCTGTTTGCTGCATTGCACATTGTTTTCCACCATTATACCTTTCAATCCCATTGGGCACACTGCTGCTTCTGGCAAACAGAACAAGTGTCCAAGAATGTAACTTGCTGTGCACAAACAGAACTGGATTCAACTGTCTCACTTTCGTAATTATCTGTAAGGATACCAGTGACTTGAGAAATGAGCCTGGTCAGGTAGTTGAGGTTTCAGTAGGGGAAAATGGTGGAAATAGTGACCACAATTCTGTCTACTTCAGGATACTAATGGAAAAGGATGACTGTTGTCCAAAGGGTAGGGTGCTAAATTGGGGGAATGTTAAGTATAGCTGAATTAGACAGGAATTGTTGGCAATAGATTGGGAGAGGATGTTTGAGGGTAAGTGCATGTCTGGTATGTGGGAGTCTTTTAAGGGACATCTGATAAGGCTGCAGGACAGACATGTGCCTGTAAAGAGGAAGGATAGGAAAGGTAAGATTAGGGAGCCGTGGATAACTAGGAATATTGAGGACTTGGTCAGAAAAGAAAGAGAGGCGTATGTTAGGTCCAGGCAACTGGGAATGGAGAGAGCTCTGGAGAAATACAGAGAGAGTAGGAGGGAACTCAAACGGGAAGTTAGAAAGGGAAAAGAGGTCACGAAAAAGTCTTGACAGACAAGTTTAAGGATAATCTAAAGGCATTTTATTCATATGTTAGGAACAAAAGAATTGTTAAGAAAAAAAATTCATCTTTTTTGGAACAAAGGAGGGGAACTATGTTTAGAGCCCGAGGGAACGGGGGAGATCCTGAATGAATACTTTGTGTCAGTATTCACAAAGGAGAGGGGCTTCATGTTTGGAAGTCTCTTGGAGGGAGCTGTTGACAGTTGGAGAAAATCTGCATTACAAGGGAGGAAGTGTTCGGGTTTTTAGGTAGCATTAAAACTGACAGATCTCTGAGGCCTGATGGCGTTTATCCCGGGCTGCTCAGGGAGACGAGAGATGAAATTGCTGGGCCTCTGATGTAAATCTTTCTCTCTTCTTTAGATACAGGTGAGGTTCCAGAGGACTGGAGGATAGCAAATGTGTACCGTTGTTTAAAAAGGGTAGCAGGGATAACCCGGGTAATAATAGGCCGATGAGCTTGACGTTACTGGTAAGGAAGTTGTTGGAGGGGATTCTTAGAGATAGGGTATATGCGCATTTAGAACATAGAAATCTCATTAGTGACAGGCAACATGGCTTTGTAAAAGAGAGGTCGTGTCTTACAAATCTGCTGGAATTTTTTGAGGAGGTTACAAAAATGGTTGACGAAGGAAGAGCCGTGGATCTCGTCTGTAAGGATTTCAGTAAGGCGTTTGACAAAGTCCCTCATTGCAGGTTGGGGAGAAACATTAAGGCTCATGAGATACAAGGACACGTGGCTTAGATGGGTTGAGAACTGGCTTGGCAACAGGAGACAGAGGGTAGCAGTGGAAGGGTCTTTTTTAGCGGGAGTTCTGTGACTAGTGGTGTTCTGCACCATACTGGGACCTCTGGTTTTTGTGATATATATAAATGATTTGGAAGAAGGAATACATGGTGTGATCAGCAAGTTTGCAGACAACACAAAGATGGCTGGACTTGCTGATAGTGATGAACAGTGTCGGAAAACACAGCAGGATATAGATAGGCTGGAAAATTGGGTGGTGAAATGGCAGATGGAATTTAATCCAGAAAAATGCATGGTGATGCATTTTGGAAGAAATAATGTAGGGGGGAGTTATACAATAAATGGTAGGGCCATTAAGAGTACAGAAAAACAAAGGGACCTAGGTGTGCGAGTTCACAAGTCCTTGAAGGTGGAGAAGGTGGTGAAGAAGGCATATGGTATGCTTGCATTTATAGGAAGGAGTATAGGGTATAAAAGCTGGCATCTGCTGTTGCAGTTGTATAGAACGTTGGTTAGACCACATTAGAAGTACTGCTTCCAGTTCTGGTTGTCACACTATTGGAAGGATGTGGAGGTTTTACAGAGAGTTCAGAGGAGGTTTATCAGGATGCTGCCTGGTATGGAGGGCCTTAGCTATGAGGAGAGATTGTGCAAACTGCGGTTGTTCTCGCTGGAAAGATGGAGAATGAGGGGAGACCTAATAGAGGTGTATAAGATTGTGAAGGGTATGGATAGAGTGAACAGTGGGAAGCTTTTTCCCAGGTTGGATGCAAAAATCACGAGGGGTCACAGCCTCAAGGTGAGAGGGCTGAGGGATAATTCAGATGTTAGAGGGGTGCTTTTCACACAGACTGGTTCTGGAATGCACTACCAAGTTGGGTGGTGGAAGCAGGCACACTACAGTTGTTTAAGGCTTAGCTAGATAGACACATGAACAGACTAGAGATGGAGGGATACAGAAGAATGTTCTAGTTGAGAATCAAGAACCTCAGGATGTTCCTGGGAATTAATAGATCCAATCGTCCGTCCAACAAATTTTATGGCTCACCTGTCTCCTACGTTGGGCTACTGAGGATCTTCCGTGAATATCTGTATAGACAGTTGTATGTTTATTGATGTCTCTTTTTTACATCCACCGGTAATTCGGTCCGCCTTGTTGTCCAACAAGGGGGTTACACACGAAGGGTCGTGCGAGGGCTGCTCTTGGATGTTGCTTCGAGAGTTACCTAGTGCTTCATGTCGTTAGTGTATGCTTAAACTGGACCAATTGACGGGCAGCACGACAGCTCAGTGACTATCACTGTTTGCTGAGCAGATACAGGAACCTGGGTCGAATCTCCGGCTAGGGTCGGTGTCTGTGGGAGTTTGCGCATTCTCCCCATGCTTGCGTGGGTTTTCTCTGGGTGCTCCGGTTTCCGCCCACATCCCAAAAACATGCTTTTAGGCTGATTGGTGTTAATAAATTGTCCCTGTATTGGATCTCCCTTAATCTCACACACATTTAATTCCCTAAATTTGCACTCCCTTTATTGTGGAGTCCATGAGATGTCGACAGAAGTCATAATAGAAGAAGGATTGGAGTGAGGCACTCACTGAGTCTTAGAATGGGCAGCACGGGCTTGTAGGGCCGAAGGGCCTGTTTCCTGTGATGTGTTGTTCTTTGTTCTTTGTTCTACCCAGTGGCATTAATCTGAACATTTCCACCTGAAAGACCCAAACGTCAAAGGCTTCAATTCTGGCAGCTTTGTGCTTCCACTGAAGGACTGAGTTGCAATGTTAAAGTCACTGATATCCTTACAGATAATCATGAAAGCGAGACAGTGCAATCCAGTTGTGTTTGTGCACACACAGTTGTCCTGTTTGCCAGAAGCAGCAGTGTGCCCAATGGGATTGAAAGGTATAATCGTGGAAAACAATGTGCAATGCAGCAAACAGGTTTTCACAGCTGACCCGTCCTCAGATTGCTGCTTGCGTAGTTGAATCTAAAATTTTGTGAGATGCATTGTGATTCGGTGGATAAAGATTGAGACAATTGTGTTGTGTGTAAAGGTTTGTGTGTGAATGATATGATTGTGGAGATGTGAGCTGTGTTTGTTTTGAATTGTAAATAGCATTGAAGCAGTAAAAGAAGACAGGTGCAAATTGCATTCGAGTCTTGCAGACATTGTGTTTCCGGTGGTGACATTTGTCATGTAAAATGGGAATGTCAGGAGTGGGATTTGAACCCACGCCCCTAGAAAGGGACCAGAATTCACCAGCCTTAACACAAGGCAAGGAATCACACTCCTTGAGTCTGGCGCCTTAGACCACTCGGCCATCCTGACAACTTGCTCTTACTCAGCCTTTCCACTCTCTGCTACATATTGTGTATTCTAACTGAACAGGAAAACACACATTTCCTTTGTGTAAAAACAAAGCACAACCGTTCATTCATCCCAACTGATTGTACAGGCAGTGTCAAACACTCTCCATTCCTGCACTACAAACAATCTGCACTCACTCAGCTTTTACACACCAACACATTTTACAATCTGTTCGGAAACATGCTTTTCTCAGTCTCTTTTGCATCTACAACTTCACCAAAGACAAGCAACACAGCTGCCACTCAAAGAACAAGAACAAAGAACAAAGAACGAAACAGCACAGGAAACAGGCTCTTCGGCCTAACGAGCCCGCGTCGCCACCCCAATGTTCCCACCTCTACCCGTGATCCCTGTCTATGTTTATAGATCTCAAACACAGGCTTAGGGTGAGGGGGGTAAGGTATAATTTGGTTGCTAGAGGGAGTTTTTTCACACAGAGGGTGGTGGGGGTATGGAATGCGCTGCCAAGTGGTGGAGGCAGGTACATAGAACATAGAACATAGAACATTACAGCACAGAACAGGCCCTTCGGCCTTCAATGTTGCGCCGACCAATATAAAAAGCAATGCCCCTCCATACTAAACCATTCCCTTCTCTTCCATATACTTATCAACTAACCTCTTAAACGCCACCAAACTTGGCGCATCTACAACTGCTGCAGGCAGGGCATTCCACTCCGAACCACCCTTTGGGTAAAGAACCTGCCTCTGATATCCGTCCTATAACTATCACCCCTTAATTTAAAGCTGTGTCCCCTCGTGCTAGCTTTCTCCATCCTAGAAAAAGGCTATCACTGTCCACCCTATCTAAACCTCTAATCATCTTATATGTTTCGATTAGGTCCCCTCTTAGCCGCCTCCTTTCTAACGAAAACAACCTCAAATCCCTCAGCCTCTCTTCATAAGACCTGCCCTCCATACCAGGCAACATCCTGGTAAACCTCCTCTGTACCCTCTCCAAAGCCTCCACATCTTTCTTATAATGCGGGGGACCAGAACTGCACACAATACTCCAAGTGCGGCCGCACTAGAGTTTTGTACAGTTGCAACATGACGTTGCGGCTCCGAAATTCAATCCCCCTACCAATAAAAGCTAAGACTCCATATGCCTTCTTAACAACCTTATCGACTTGCTGCCTACTTTCAGGGATCTATGCACATACACACCAAGATCCCTCTGTTCATCAGAACTACTAAGAATCCTACCATTAGCCCTATACTCTACACATTTATTATTCTGCCATAGTGCATTACCTCACACTTTTCCACATTAAACTCCATTTGCCACCTCTCGGCCCAGCTCTGCAACTTGTCCAAGTCCCTCTGCAAACTATAACACCCCTCTCACTATCTACCACTCCACCGACTTTAGTGTCTCCACAAATTTACTAATCCATCCTTCAATACCCTCATCCAGATCATTTATAAAAATTACAAACAGCAGGGGCCCAAAACAGACCCCTGAGGCACACACTTGTCACCGAAATCCAAGATGAATATCTCCCATCAACCACCACCCTCTGTCTTCTATCTGCTAGCCAATTCCTAACCCAATTAGCTAAAATCACCCTCTATCCCATACATCTGCATTTATAGTCTGGAGTATTTAAGAAATACTTACATGGGCACATGAACAGAATGGGAATGGAGGGGTATAGAAAACTGATTCAAAATAGGGATCATGAGCCTTGGGAGTCCCTGGGAAGTGTGTAAATAGATGAGATATTGATGTACTTGTTTTTATCCTACAGGTGCTTTGGTCCACCTTGTTGTCTAACGAGGGGCATACACGCGATGGGTCGTGAGAGGGCTGCTCTTGGATCTTTTTCGAGAGTATCCTAGTGCTTCACGTCGTTAGTGTATGCTTGACCTGGACCATCTGATGGGCAACACGACAGCTCAGTGACTATCGCTGTGCTGTGCAGATACATGGATTTGGGCCTGTGTCTGTGGGAATTTGCGCATTCTCCCCGTGCTTGCGTGGGTTTTTCTCCGGGTGCTCCGGTTTCCTCCCACATCCCAAAGATGTGCTCTTAGGCTAATTGGCAGAACAAATTCTCCCTAAATTGTCTCAAATTTGGTTTTTAATCCATAGATCTATAAACATGGACAGGGATCGTGAGTAGAAGTTGGAACATCGGAGTGGCGGCACGGGCTCGTTGGGCTGAAGGGCCTGTTTCCCGTGCTGTTTTGTTCTTTATTCTTTGTTCTAAAACAACCCATCATCCAACCATCTTCCCAATTAAACATTTCACATTCTCATTCCCATCCCATTCTTGATTTAAAATATTAACGTGATACATTTGCAATGACTTCTCCGCAAACAGTGACCAGCACATCCTGATCCTGGAGATTTAAAAAAGGTAATTTACACACCGTGAGCTTCTACCCAGTGGCATTAATCTGAGCATTTCCACCTGAAAGACCCAAACTTCAAAGGCTTCAATTCTGGCAGCTTTGTGCTTCCACTGAAGGACTGAGTTGCAATGTGAAAGTCACTGGTATCCTTGCAGATAATTACAAAAGTGAGACAGTTGAATCCAGTGGTGTTTGTGTGCACCAAGTTAAATTGTTGGATACTTGTCCTGTTTGTCAGAAGCAGCAGTGTGCTCAATGGGATTGAAAGATATAATGGTGAAAACAATGTGCAATGCAGCAAGCAAGTGGTCAATGCTGACCCGTCCTCAGATTGCTGCTCTCGTAATTGAATCTAAAATTTTGAGAGAAGCACTGTAATTCAGTGCATGAAGTTTCAGACAGATGTGTTGTGTGTAAAGTTTTGTGTGTGAATGATATGATTGTGGAGATGTGAGCTGTCTTTGTTTTGGATTGTAAATAGCATTGAAGCAGTAAAAGAAGGCAGGTTCAAATTACATTCGAGTCTTGCAGACAGAGCCAGACTGGTGGGGGCATTTATATTTAAGGAAAATGTCAGGAGTGGGATTTGAATGCATGACCTGAGAAAGGGGCCAGGATTGTCCACGCTGACACAAGACAAAGAATGGGTGGAAATGCTCAGCATTGCGACCCCTGCCCACCCCAGCCATTGTTGGGGGGACGCGGGGAATGGACTATGTGAAGGTACATTGACACAAGGTGGATTTTTCCAATCTTGAGATGAGAGTTGCCAGAAAGTGCCACCCCACGTCTGTGGTGACTTCGACCATTTGGACCCAGTTGATGATGTCATGTTACATTGGTCGGCCCAACATCGATGGCCGAAGGGCCTGTACTGCACTGGAATGTTCTACGTTCTATGTTGTGCACTAACTTCTTATTTATCTCTAACTTTCATGCACGTTGACTCTCAACTCTGCAGAAAAGAACCACAAAATTGTATTCAATCCTTTTGAAAGTCTTTGGAAGTGATGGGTTCATGACCATTCCTGTTCCAAAGCTCCTTATGCTCATTCAATTCCACTTTTCATGACTTGCTCCCTTTCATCTCATGTTTGGTATTTGCCATCCTCTGAATTCAGTGAGGCCTTTGTTTAACCAATTGCCTCTCTGACCTAATGCTTTCTGCTAAACCTTCAGCAACATTCTTTGTTCATACTTGGATGGCTCATTTTAAATTCAGTTGCAAAGTTCAGATACTTGCTCTGCTTTCATGTCCAAGTCTTCTCTGCAGATTGGAAACCACACACTGGACTCCAGTGTTTTTAGTTTAACAAGTTCATCTCCTCACTGAGTTCAGTGTTTGTTGATGCCACAATGAGTCTGCCTTCATCCTAATGTGGAGAAATGTGAGGCATTCAGTAGGGTCGGTGACAGTGACTGAGTTGACATCCATTCTGTGTGTACTTAAAGAACCACAAGAGCTTAGAGCAGGAGTGAGAATCCAGCCCCTCAAACTCCGCGGATTCAGACAATCATGGCTGATCTCTTGGCCTCAATTCCACATTCCTCCCCATTCACCCCTCAGACTCACATTCATTAAAAATCTATCCACCTCTTTCTTAAATTCACTCAAAGTCACCAAGGAATTTAGCTAAGAGAAAGTGTCAGTGGCAATCAGAGGCAAAGTCCTTCACTGGTTGGAGGTGGTTGTATTTTTTTGGTGGCCAATCATCTCACTGAGCCCACGGACATTTTTGCAGGCATTGCTCAAGTTAATAATATTCCAGACGAAACTGTTTCAACTGCTTCATCTTTGACCATCATCTGGGACATCCGCTGCCGCTTACACAGTTTTTCATGCCGTTCCCAGCAGCTCCAAGGCTGAAGCATCCACAGCAAAGACTAAAGAATGGCCATCTCCAACAGGAGAGAAAACTATTGCTGGATACCATATCAGCAACACATTGGGATGATTACTGAGCAGAAACAGAACTGGGTTATTGTGGTTACCACAGAAGGCAGGGCTGGGCATTCTGTGATGAACATCTTACCTGACACCATGTAGAAGGATGAAATGCTCCCATGAATGTAGCTCAATTTACACTCAAGAAGCATGGCAATATCAAGGACAAAGCAGCCCATGTGTTCGAACGCTAACCATTCCCTTTCTCCACCACTGATGCATCATGGCAGCAGGATCTCCGAGGTGCAATAAGCAACTCCCCAAAACCCCTTTGATAGCAGTTTCCAAACCTGTAATTTTCACCACCCAGAAAGGCCGGGAGAGCAGGCACATGGGAACATCGTTACCCGCCAGCTTCCCTCCGAGTCACACGCCAAGCTGACATGGTAAACTCCTGTTGTATCAGCCACTTGTGATGCCCAACCGGGCACTGCCAGGCAGACACCATCTAATGACACTGCCTACCCAGGGTCCGACCACCCCTTCCCCCTGGACTGTGAGTTTTTGACATCTGGTCCCTGCACTAGTGATTCATGCTGGTGGGGCATTGCACTGGCAAAGGGAAAGATTCTAGGATGCCAGAAGATGGCATACGGGAACAGAGAAGAGATTTTAACACAGATTACTTTCATGTAAATCAGCTTTGTGTCTTTTCTGGGTGTGAAGCAGTTCTCATCAACAAGACAAGTCCTCTTGTGCTATCTTCCCAGCTCACTGCGCTGATCGATCAGTGTGGCAAGCTGGTAAGATTACAACCATAGCTCGCACATGTTTTAAAGAGATCCTCTTTGCACAGAACAGGAAATGAAACCTGTGAAACACCCCAATGACCTCATGGTCAAGTCACTGTGACTTGTTCTTAAAGAAATCATGCAACCACTTAAATATATAATGTCATTCCTTAGCATGGTGCAGTAAATTGGCCATGATAAATTAACCTTTGGTGTCCTAAGATGTGTAGGTTAGGAGATTAGCCATTAGCATCCCTGCTGTCTGGAATCACCCTCCATGCTGAATCACTCTGAGCTTTGAGGTTCAGTCACCTGCTTCATTTTGGGAAGCACTCAGTGGTACACAGTGCCAGACCTTTCCTGGTGTGTGGCATGTTGGCACTGACACCTCGAACTGAAGGTGGATGGAATCCTCCATTGACCATTGCACTCCGAGGAGTGCAGTTGCCATTCCTTCACGATATTCCCGTCCTTGCTGCTGCTGATCCAGAAACCGATTCACACCCAAGTCTGGTGACCCATCACCTGACTCGGATTCAGTGGAATCGTGGTCTCTGGCAGTCCTCTCTGTGCCGATAACCTCGGATCTCTCTTCCTCCGCCTGCTGTAGGGGAGGTAACCAGGGCTCGTAACCTTCGTGGCCTCTTGTTATCCATCATTTATTTTGATGTTTTTGGGTTGTTCCAGTTGCAATGTGGCTGAGCTGGATTTTGGAGTATATTTTTCAGGATATGTGAATGATCTATGTCGGAACACTTAGCCTGTTAAACCTGCGGCGTCATTTAGACCTCAGTGTCACTTCCCCTGTTTCAAAGCTTACTGACTGAGCTTACACAGTCATCTGGAGCAGGGAATTCCAAAGATTCACTGTCCTCTTCATCCCAGTCTTAAATGGCCTGCCTCTTATCAGGAGACAGGCCCAATCTACTCAATCTCTCCTCATAAGCTAACCCATCTCCGGTATCAGTCTGGTGAACTTTCTCTGTACTCCCTCCAAGGCCAATATATCCTTTTGTAAATAAGGGGACCAAAACTGCACACAGTACTCCAGCTGCGGCCTCACCAGTTGCAGCAAGACCTCCCTGCTTTTATATTCTATCCCCCTCACTGTAAAGGCCAACATTCCATTTGCCTTCCTGATCACCTGCTGTACCTGCAGATTGAGTTTTTGCAATTCGTGCCCAGATCCCTCTGCACAGTAGCATGTTGTAATTTTTCACCATTTAAATAATAGTCCATTTTACTGTTATTTCTTCTAAAGTGGATAACCTCACATTTGCCATCGTTATACTCTATCTGCCAGACAGAAACACCCTGTCCACCCTGACACCCTCTGTCAGCAGGTTACAAAGTTTCAATGAGATCATCTCTCATTCTTCAAAACTGGGGAGAATATAAGCCCCCATTTCCTCAACCTCTCCTCATGAGACAGTTCCACCACCCCAGGAATTATCACAAAATCATGGAATCCCAACTGTGCAGAAAAGCCCATGTGATCCATTGAGTCTGCACCGACTCTCAGACAGTCCCTGTAACCCCACGCTTTTCCCATGACTAATCTCCCTAACTGGTACATCTTAGGATACCAAGGGTTAATTTAGCATGGCCAATCTCTCTAACCTGCACATCTTACGATACCAAGGGTTAATTTAGCATGGCTAATCTCCCTAACTGGCACATCTTATAACACCAAGGATTAATTTAGCATGGCCAATCTCCCTAACCTGCACATCTTACGATACCAAGGGTTAATTTAGCATGGCTAATCTCCCTAACTGGCACATCTTATAACACCAAGGGTTAATTTAGCATGGCCAATCTCCCTAACTGGCACATCTTATAACACCAAGGATTAATTTAGCATGGCCAATCTCCCTAACCTGCACATCTTACGATACCAAGGGTTAATTTAGCATGGCCAATCTCCCTAACTGGCACATCTTATAACACCAAGGGTTAATTTAGCATGGCCAATCTCCCTAACTGGCACATCTTATAACACCAAGGGTTAATTTAGCATGGCCAATCTCCCTAACTGGCACATCTTATAACACCAAGGATTAATTTAGCATGGCCAATCTCCCTAACTGGCACATCTTATAACACCAAGGATTAATTTAGCATGGCCAATCTCCCTAACCTGCACATCTTTGGCATGTTGGAGGAAATCAGAGCACCCAGAGGAAACCCAAGCAGACACTGGGGGGAATTTGCAGACTCCACAGTCACCTAAAGCCAGCATCAGACTCGGGTCTCTGGCACCGTGAGGCAGCAGTGCTAACCACTGTGCCACTGGGACTATCAGTGGGAAACTTATCTGATGAATTGCATTAATCAATCAAATGCGTGCGGATGAATCAAAGGCATCTTGGATTTATAAATGGAAGGACATGTTTGATTGAATGTTCTGAAGAGGTAACAAGGAGAGATGCTTAAGCCCATTCGATACAGAAGACGAGGATTTTAACAAGGTTTTTTCTGACAAGGTCCCATAGGGCAATCTGGTCAGGAAGATAGAAGATTCCTGGCTCCACAAAGACTGGTAAATTCTGATATTTATTTGGGCTGAAATCCCAAGGTTGACAAATCGTGCTTTGTCTTTGTTTAAAAAGAGAAGGATTGACAGAGAACCTTGCCGTCCAGCTGTTAAAATAGATATTTGCCAATTCTCTGCAGGTTGTGCGTCTCCTCAGCACCACACAAACATCGTGTCCCTAGTGCTGTGACAAGAAGTGATTGTTGTGTCTGTTTCCTCTTCTTATCTTCCGGAAATTAAATAAGATCCAAAGCCTCTATTTATCAATTTGAACTTTCTTTCAAGCTGCAATGACTCTGGTGCAAACAGTCACATTGTGATAATGAACAACTCCAGCTTCAGTCTCTGCCTCCTGTCCTTCACATTCATTCTGCTGCAGCTTTTGTACAGACCTTTTGGAGCTGTAGTCTTGCTAATGAGCCGGGTAGCTGCATGTTCTGATATTCCAGACTCTCTGGATACAACCAGCAGCAGCTCACATACAATGTGGATTCAGATTGCTTTCAGGACAATAACTTTTCATTTTCTTCACACAGAGTTTCTGTGACGACGGAACTTCTAACTGGCAGTGTCCGTTTCATCAATCCAGTTTTCCTCTCCTTAATCTTTGACTGGGCTTCTCTGTAAAAACTAGCTTGTGCTGCTCTTTGATGCTGCTTTCTGATAGAACCTCAGTCTCCATAAACAGGCTGAGGTTCAGACTTTCGCCATGGCTGTGAGACTCTCCATCAAAGGAAAAAACAACAAAGAAAAGTACAGCACAGGAATGGATCCTTCGCACCCCGCCCAAGCCCCATGCTGATCATGATGTCCTAACTAAACGATAAGAACCTCTGCCCTTACTCAGAACATATCTCTCTATTCTCACCCTATTCATGTACCCAACCAGATGCCTCTTAAATATTGCACAGATGCCTGCTTTCACCACCTCCTCTGGCAGCGCGTTCCTGGCACCCATCACTCTGTATGTGAAACACTTCCCCCGCACATCTCCCTTAAACTCTCCCCCTCTCACCTTGAGCTTCACCTTGTAATTGACTCTTCCACCCAAGGAGAAAGCCCCTGATTATCCACCCTGTCCGTGCCTCTCATAATTTTGTCGACATCTATCCGGTCTCCACTCAGCCTCCAGCGAAACGACCCTAGTTTATTCAATCTCTCCTCATAGCTAACGTTGGCATTGCCCGTGTTGATGGGGGTGAGACTGGAGTCAGACCTCAGTTCACATGTACCTGACTCGCAACCGCAGCTAACCATTTCAATCACCAGCTGCCCCCACTGAAGTGGGGTTTTGGAAAGCCGTTGCCCATTCCTAATTGCCCCTTGGGAAAGCTGCCTTCTTCAACCGCCACAGTCCATGTGGTGTAAGTACATCCACAGTGCTGTTAGTGTGGGAGATCCCGGATTTTGATAGAGACAGAAAAAGCGAAGGAATGGCGATAAGGCCAGGGGTGGTGTACGGTTTGGAAAGAGTCTTCTGCAAGTGGGTAGTGTTCCCATGCACGGAAGGTTGTGGAGCACAAGTCTTCAGTACTATTGCTAGAATATTGTCAGGGCCCATTGCTTTTGCTGATCCAGGACCTTCAGCTGTTTCTTGCTATCACACGGAATGAATTGAATTGGTTGAAGGCCAGATCTGTGACACTGGAGACCTCTGGAGGAGGCCGAGATGGATCATGCACTTGGCACTCCTGGCCGAAGATTGTTGCAAGTTCTTCAGCTTCATCTTTTGCACTGGATATTTTGCTGGGCTCCTCCATCATTGAGAGTGGGGATATTTGTGGAGCTTCCTCGTCCAATGAGTTATTTAATTGTCCACCACCATTCACCACTAGATATGGCAAGACTGCAGAGCTTAAACTGATCCCTTGGTTGTGGAAATCTTCGCTCTGTCCACTACTTGCTGTTTGGTATGTAAGTAGTCCTGTGTTGCAGCTTCACCAGGTTGACACCTCACTGTTAGGAGGCATACTCCTGACATGCCCTCCTACACTAGCCATTGAACCAGGGCTTGGTGTAATGGTAGAGTGGGAGATGTGCAGGACAGATTGTAGTGAGTACAATTCTGTTGCTGCTGATGGCCCACATGGATGTCCAGTTTTGAACTGCTCGATCTCTCATCGAACTCCTACAATGAATAAGGAGGCCATTCGGTCCATCAATTCTACACTCATTCTCCGGCAAAGCATCTTACCGAGGCCCATGCCCTGACCTGTGCATTTACCGCACTAATCCACCAAACCACATCTTAAGACACCAATTGAGAAAGGCCAATTCACCCAACCTGCACGTCTTTGGAGTGTGGGAGGAAGCCGGAGCACCCAAAGGGAACCCACACAGACACGGGGAGAATATGCAAACTCCACACAGACAGTGACCCAAGCCAGGAATTGAACCTGGGTCCCTGGCACTGTGAGGCAGCAGTGCTAACCACTTGTGTGTCTGTACCATTTAGTACAGTGATGGTGCCACACTACACGGAAGGTGTCTTCAATGAGAAGGAGTGTGTGGTAGTCAGGACGGGGACCATCAAACTTTTGAATGGACCTACTTCACATTAAATTGATCTTTCTCTACACCCTAGCTGTGACTATAACACTACATTCTGCGCTCTCTCATTTCTCTCTCTGTGAACGGTATGCTCCGACTGTACAGAGACAATATTTTTCACCGTATGTTAATACATGCGGCAATAATAAATCAAATCAATCAGGATGCTGAGTGATTTGGAGGCGTCCTGCAGATGCTGCTGTTTCCATATCCTTGAAACTGTGGGTTTGGAGATTGCTGCGGAAGTTTATCTCTCAAGCCTCATTTGTTGGCTGTTTTCACTCTTCCCTGTCCCTTCCCTGCCTCGCTATTCATGTTGGAGCTGACTGCTAACACCACCTTCAGCTCCCAGTGTTATGGACTCGCGCACTGAGGAATCAGTCAAAACTATCACCTTGATTGAGGAACCTTTGGCTGCAGTGAATGGATTGAATAAAAAAACCATTCTAGCTTCAGAGGTGTAAACAGCTTTAGTGCTGCCTAGTGTCTCGAAAATTCTCTGTGTGTGTGAGATGACACAAGCTGTTTCATCCAGTATTCTAATTAACGACCTTAATCGAAATCCCACATAGCTTTGCGTGGGTCACTGAGCTTATCCTCTGTAAATTAAATCGACATTTATAGCATCTTGGTTAAAGTGAAATCCTATCCAGATTAGTGATGCTGATAACATTTCAGAATGTTGTACACGATGCAGAAAGTGGATTGAGAGACAGACAGATGTTGTTCATTGGGTCTGCACATCTGCATTTGTGGCATCTTTGAGAAATTTGGACAGACATAAAAATGGCACAGTGGTTAGCACTGCTGCCTCACAGTGCCAGGGACCCAGGGTCACTGTCAGGGTTTGCACATTCTCCCCGTGTCTGCATGGGTTTCCTTCGGGTACTCCGGTTTCCTCCGACAGTCCAAAGGATGTGTGGGTTTGGTTGATTGGCTGTGTGAAATTGCCCCGTAGTGTTGGGATTGGAGGGTAAATGTATGGGGGTTACAGGAATAGGGCCAGGGCAGTCTTGTTGTCGGTACAGACTTGATGGGCCAAATAATGGTCTCCTTCTACACTGTAGAGACTCTTTAACTCTGGATCTTTTCTTTGGGCAGTTTGGCGGCAGCAGTTGGGGTCACGGGCAAGGGGTTCAGGGTTGATTATATCTATCAGAAGGGACCTTCTAAGGAGGGTTCACATCTCTAATCCTACCCCGCAGAGCAAGCCCACATCTGTGAGGTAGCAACTTCGAGCATTGCTACAACACCAAAAGCTAAGGGAAAGGAGCTGCCCCAAAGAATTTCCTTTTTCACTTGTATAAAGACCATCAAAGGCCGGTTTGGGCAGCACAGTGGCACAATGGTTATCATTGCTGCCACACAGCACTAGGGACCTGGATTCAAATCTAGCCTTGGGTCACTGTCTGTGTGGAGTTTGCACATTTTCCCTCATCTTTTCTCTGGGTTTCCTCTGGGTGCTCCAGTCTCCTCCCACAGTCCAAAGATACGCAGGATAGGTGGATTGGCCATGCTAAATTGCCCCTTAGTGTCCGGAGGATTGGAAGGGTAAATAAGTGGGGTTAAGGGGACAGGGCTAGTATGGGATTGTTGTTGGTGCAGGCTTGATGGGCTGAATGGCTTCTTCCTGCTCTGTGTAAGCCAGTCACGTGCAGGCAGACCGGGTACAGATGGCACGTTTTGTTCCCGAAAAGACGTTAGTGAAGCAGAGAGTGAGTTTCATTGCAACCTGCTACACTCACTATTACTGAGACCAGCTTTCATTTCCAGCTTTTCATTAATTGAATTTAAATTGTTATTGTGCTCTGATTTGACCCAGTGAGCAGTAAACCTGGAGATTACTGCTCCAGCAACATTAGCACTGTGTCACCATCCCCCCCAACCAGCCATTGCTGGTTTCAGACATTCAGCATTGCTCCTGCTGTCTGCACAAGTCTCCAATTTCAGGTCATTTTGTGTTCATTGTGTAGTAATGGGAATGGAGGGAGAGTGACCAGCTTCCCTCGCTCTGAATGGAGAGAGAGTGACCAGCCTCCCTCACTCTGAATGGAGGGAGAGTGACCAGCCTCCCTCACTCTGAATGGAGGGAGAGTGACCAGCCTCCCTCACTCTGAATGGAGGGAGAGTGACCAGCCTCCCTCACTCTGAATGGAGGGAGAGTGACCAGCCTCCCTCACTCTGAATGGAGGGAGAGTGACCAGCCTCCCTCACTCTGAATGGAGGGAGAGTGACCAGCCTCCCTCACTCTGAATGGAGGGAGAGTGACCAGCCTCCCTCACTCTGAGTGGAGGGAGAGTGACCAGCCTCCCTCACTCTGAATGGAGGGAGAGTGACCAGCCTCCCTCACTCTGAATGGAGGGAGAGTGACCAGCCTCCCTCACTCTGAATTCTGTCAGTTGTAATTCACCAGGACAAAGAAGGGAGGGACGGCAATGAGTCTAGCTGGTGGTGGATGAAGACAGTTATTCCTTGAATGAGATCCAGCAGTGAGCTGGTCTGCCCTTTTCTGCCCAACCCCTCTTGGCTCCTGATTCTGGATGGTACAGAGCAGGAGGAATTCTTGTGCAATATTCCTGGAGATGCTGATTGAGGTTCTTTTCTCTCCCACAAAATGTTGCAATACAAATCACCCCTAGATGGGGCTAAGAGATTCTTCCCTTTGTACAATCTTGCTCTCACTTCAGACATGGAACTGCAATTTAATTTCTGTTATTGAGGTCATTTGTTTAAGTTTACAGTCGATTTAAAAGACTGAAGCAATCTGTTAGGGTAATTCTGTTCCAAAAGCTAGTGTGACAAGCTGATGACTAATCGAGTAACAAAACCACCAGGAACTCTGGGCTGAACGATGGGCACAGTACAAAGTCTCACAACACCAGGTTAAAGTCCAACAGGTTCATTTGGTAGCAAACGCTTTTGGAGCACTGCTCCTTTGTCAGCAGCAGAGAAGCTACAACATCTCATCCAGAGTCTTCAACATGTCATTGATGAAGATGAACATCTCGCCAGGTCCATCCCCATACCCCACTTCTCACCTTCAGACAACCTCAAACAGGCCATTGTCTGCAGCAAACTACCCAGCCTTCAGGAGAATAGTGACCACGACACCACACAACCCTGTCACTGCAACCTCTGTAAGACATCAACACGGATACCATCATCTCATGTGAGGATACCATTCACCAGGTACACGATATATACTCTTGGCCAATGTTGTCTACCTGATGCGCTGCAGGAAAGGATATCCCGAGGCATGGTACATTGGGGAGACCATGCAGAAGCTACGACAACGGATAAATAAACACCAGTCGACAATCACCAGACAAGACTGTTCTCTTCCTGTTGGTGAACACTTCAGAGGTCACAGGCATTCAGCCTCTGACCTTCAGGTAAGCGTTCTCCAAGGCCTCGACACACAACAGCGCAGAGCCAAGTTCCGCACACATGAGGATGGTCTCAATGGGGATCTTGGGTTCATGTCACACTATATGTAACCCCCAGGACTTGCAAAATCTCACTAACTGTCCTGTCTAGAGACAATACACATCTCTTTCACCTGTGCTTAACCTTTTCTCCATTCATATTGTCCATACCTTTAAGACTCACACTTCAATCATTATTCTATAAATTGAATTTGTGTCTTTATATGCCCTGTTTGTGAATAGAGCTCCCACTCACCTGACGAAGGGGCAGTGCTCCAAAAGCTAGGGGCGTTTGCTACCAAATAAACCTGTTGGTCTTTAATCTGGTGTTGTGAGACTTCTTAATGTGTTTCCCCCAAATCCAACACCGGCATCTCCACATCACGACTGAACGATAGGCGCCAGAGAAACAGCAGCAGGAGCCCAAAACACAGATACAAAGCTAAGGCACCGACAACAACTCATTTCATAACATGGATTGAGAAATACTGGAAAATCCTGCATAAACCCACCAGTCTGCTAGATTGTCCAAAAAGGACACGGATAAAGGATTCCAGGGTCATTAATTGAATTTAAATTCCACCAGCTGCCATGGCGGGATTTGAATCAATGTCCCCAGAGCATCCTCCTGTGTTTCTGGATCCCTGTACAGTAGCAAACATTAAAAAAAGGACCAGCAGGAGGCCATTCGGCCCTTTGAGCCTGCTCCGCCATTCATTATGATCATGGTCATTCATCCAATTCAATAGCTGGTCCCACCTTTCCCCTATTCCTTTAATCCCTTTCGCCCCAAGAACTATATCTAACTGCTTCTTGATTTGATTTATTATTGTCACATGTGTTGGGATACATGTTTCTTGCACATTATACAGACAAAGCATATCGTACATAGAATACATAGGGGAGAAGGAAAGGAGAGGGTGCAGAATATATTGTTACAGTCGTAAAGGTTATTAGAGAGCCTTCTCAGCTAGTCCCAATTTCCCATGTTTGGCCCATATCTCTCTAATCCTTCTCCATCCATGTACTTATCAAAATGCTTTTTAAATGTTGCAATTGTACCTGTCTCAACCGGTGTCTCTGGCAGCTCATTCCATACACGCACCACCCTCTGTGTGAAGAAGTTGCCCCTCAGCTCCCTCTTAAATCTTTCCCCTCTACCCTGAAAGCTGTGCCCTCTAGCATTCAATTCTCCTATCCTGGGAAAAAGACTGATGCTGTCAATGCTCCTCATGATTTTACACATCTCAATAAGGTCATAGATCATAGAATCCACAGTGAGGATGGGATGAGAAGTAAATGAGACTTTGCCAATCAATGCATTTAAAAATAAATTAAGTAAGATTTGGCCCATTGAGTCTGCACCAAAAATAATCCCACCCAAGTCCTGTCCCCACAACCCTATGCATTTGCTCTAGCTAGTGCCCTTGTTATTAAGAGGCAATTTAGCATCACCAATTCACCTAACATGCACAAATTTGGACTGTGGGAGGAAACCAGAGCACCCGGAGGAAACCCACGCAGATACGGGGAGAATCTGCAGACTCCATATACATTCAGGCTGGGAATCGAACCCAGGTCCCCGACATTCTGAGGCAGCAGTGCTAACCACTGTGCCCCCATGCCACCCCTTTATTCACCCCTCATTCTCCTACATTTCAAGGAATAAAGTCCTAGCCTAGCCAACTTCTCCCTATCAATTTTTTTTTATTTTGCTCTGATTTGTACTAATGCTGCTTGGAATCTGCTTTAGTTTCCTCCCACAGTCCAAAGGTGTGCAGGTTAGGTGGATTGGTCATGCTAAATTACTAAATCAGGAGGCAGTAGCTAGGGTTAATGCATAGGGCTGTGGGGACAGGACCTGGGTGGGATTGTGGTCAGTGCAGACTCAATGGGCCAAGTCTTAACTAATTTATTTTAAATGCCTTCATGAGCAAAGTAGGCGTCAGAGGGACAAGCATCGTGGCTAACCCACAGCCTCTCCTCCTCACAGTACATCACCTCATTATTTTCCAGACAGCATCTACCAGGCTCTGCTGCCTGCTGAAGACTGTCTCCTTGAATACTTTGTCCGTACTCTTTTCACAACATGTCGTGGGCAGTCCCTCCTAAATTAAAATGAAAAAATAAATTACAGACTTGAAATGGGCAAAGTGCACACAGCTTGATACAGTTAACATAACAGAAGCTTGTATTCATGTCAGCGTTTTGACTCAGTGCAGCCTGCTTCTATTCTGATTAAAGAATTGCAGCAGATATACACACAGTGTCTGCAAGAGGTTACTTTCAGTCAGTGAAGAGGCCTCTTGCTGGAGTGGAGATGTTGTAAACAGCTGTTATGTGAATTTTGTTGCCTTCCTAGCACACCAAGAGTGTGTTCACTTCAGTGTGAGCTGCAACAATATTTACTTAACATTGCAATTCCTCCTGTGCCTTCACCGACGGCTACTGATGACCCATTTTCCTCTCAGCTTTTTAAGGATATAATTGGGTGGGACTTCACTGGAATCTGCTGGCCCTGTTTTCCTTGGGTTGAGGGGTGGATGGTGCCATTTCATACCCAGGGTGGGTTTGGGACTGATCCTTATTGGTTCTTCATTGCAGAGAGTGTGTGCGCGCGCGCGCGTGTGTTTGGGGGGTGGTGGGAGGGGGGAAGTGTGGGAGGGGGAATCAAACTTCAGCTCTTCAAAGTCCAAAGATCTGCAAGTTAGGTTGATTGGCCATGCTAAGAAATTGCCCTTTAGTGTTCAGGGATGTGTAGGTTAGAGGGGATTAGTGGGTATAATATATAGGGATACGGAGGTAGGTCCTGGGTGGGATTGTGGTTGGTGCAAACTCGATGGACCAAAGGGCCTCTTTCTGCACTGTAGGATTCTATGATTCTACATGCAGCTTAATGAATAATGCATTAGAACGAGGGGAGGTGGGTGGAGGGAGAGAGAAACTGTGTGCCAGAGACAGCCTATATAGAGTAATGGGTTAAAGAATATGTTGATGAGACTATCAGGGAGCATGGTGGCACTGTTGCTGCCTCAGAGTGCTAGGGACCTGGGTTCAATTCCCAGCTCAGGTCACTGTCCATGCGGAGTCCTCAGTACATCCTCCCTGTGTCTGCATGGGTTTCCTCTGGGTGTTCTGGCTTCCTCCCCCAGCCCAAAGGATGTGCTCGTTTGGTGTGTTGACCATACTAAATTCTCCCTCAGTGAACCCAAACAAATGCCAGACTGTGGCAACGAGGGGATTCACAGTAACTTCCCTAAGGCAACTTGTGACACTAATGAATAAACTTTTTAAAACATGCTAATATTAGTGATAAAACTGTGGCATCAATCTTCCTTTGGGATTTGACATTGACCTCCCACCAACTCAATAATATCTTTACTTCTTAAAGCCCAGGACCCTATGTGGCATTTTAATTATTTTCTCAACCTGCCTTGTCACCTACATGTAGTTACTCCAGCACTCTCTGTTCCTGCACCCAATTCGAATTGTGGCCTGCATTTTATCTTTTGCAAGCACGGAGTTCAGGGTCTATGATTTTTACGGCACGGATTACTGATCCTCTTTCTTGGTGGACTGTGTTACTGTTCTCAGTAACATTCCCCTTTTTTAAAGACAGAAATGCAAAAGCAGGATGCTTATCCAAATTATCTTTAGCTGCCTTTGGTTTATCCAAGTTTAGAAACTTAGTAAATCATTCAGCCCCTGTCACTGTCTCAGTATTTAACTCCCATTTACCCACCTATGATCCATATCCCTTAATACACCGACCTAACAAAAATCTATTTATTGAGGTCTTAAAAATTGCTCCCTCTGCCACACCACCCACCACCTCCCCACCCCCTCATCCTCCCATCTCATCTGCTTTTGCGGGAAGGGACTTGCAGATAACCTTTGTTTTCTGATTTCGCCCCTAAATAGCACCCACAATTTAAAGATCTGGTCCCTATCTTCTGCAGCCTCCAATCAGAGGAGACCTTTCTTCCAATGGCGCTATTGAATTATTTTATCATTTTAAATACTTTGACCCCCCAAGGGGTCAAAGGAATACAAAGCGAGTATCTATGCAACCTGTCCAGGTATTTAATCTCTTGAGTCCTTATATCATTCCAGTAAATCTGCAGTGTACCTCCAAGGCCAAAAACGAAAGCATTACTTCACACTGTGTCTAATCTTGACTTTGTACAACTGAAGTACAGCCTCTGAGTTGCCATAATTTGAGATAAAGACACAGATTCCATTCGACTTTTTCAAGTCCTTTCTGTACCTGTGTGCAATGACCTAGCTACGATACGGGTTGTGGGTTTTAAACAAAAAAAATTGTGGTTTACACACACGGATTCAAAATAACACCTAACAGGTTTATTGCAGGAGCTGTTGCCTGTCCAGAGTAGAAAATGAAACTAAGTCGGAGCTTGAAAAACACCCCAATGACATCACTATCAAACCATTCGACTGGCTTTTTTATTTGGGTGTGGGCATCGTTGGCTGGGTCAGTATTTATTGCCCATCCCTTGGTGCCCTCCAATTCATAGGGTATTTGAGAGTAATAGAATCCCTACAGTGCAGAAGGAGGCCATTCAGCCCATTGAATCTGCACTGAACATAATCCTATCCAGGGCCTATCCCCATAACGTTTACCCAAGCTCATCCCCCTAACATTAAGGGGAACTTACATGGCCAATCCACCTAGTCTACATATATTTGGACTTTGGGAGGAAACCGGAGCACCCGGAGGAAACCCATGCAGACACGGGGAGAACTGCAAACTCCACACATACTGTGACCCAAGCTGGGAATTGAACTGGGTCCCTGGCACTGAGAGTCTAACCACAGTGCTGTCCACATTGCTGTGGATCTGGAACCACACATAGGCCAGACCAGGTAAAGATGGCAGATTACCTTCTATAAAGGACATTAATGAACCAGATGGTTTTTATGACAATTGGGAATGGTTTTATGGTCATCGTTACACCATGCTCTTAAAGCAATCATGCAACCACTGAAATATATAACACTACACATTAGGTTTTAGGGATGTACGCACATGAACACCCAGATGCTCTTGCTTCTGTACATCACAAAGTCTCTCACTGTATCTCCATACTCGGAAGTTGCTGAGCATTGCTAAGCTGATGGATGCCATCCAACCACCAGTCCCTCACCAGCTACTTTTTTTACATACGTGATTGTGAGTATGTTTAAGCAGATGGAGGGCACCGGAACAGCTTCCCAATCCTTGTCAATGTTCATCCACAAGGCAAATTCTGGCAGGGATCCGGATTTTTCCCTTTCATCACCACTAGGAATGGTGAGATGATTGTAATGCCCCCCTGCTGTCTTCACTGCGATCGACTCTCCTTGTGCTATACCTGCCGATTTCCTGCTCTCATGATCTTCAACCTATAAATGAAATAAAGTCGCAGAAATACTCTGTATGTGTCTTTCTGTTTCAGAGTTCTACACCAGCACACTCCTGATCTAACATGAGTACAGCCTTTCGTTTAAACAAACTCTTCCAAAAAAAAAACCATGCTGGTTTAAACTAATTTGATTGAGGCAGTGATAGTAATTAGGCAATTAAGAAAATTACACACTTAAGGCCATACAAGTCCTGAGTGATATTTGCAGTTTATTTCCACTTAACAAACTGTGTCCAGCCTCGCAGAAAGCTCAATGACTACACAGAACATTGTCACATTCATTCTGTTCAGTATGCACAAACCCAATGAAAGGATGGAAAGAAGAGGAACGATTACTCAGGGAGACAAGAGAGGAAATTGGTGGGCCTCTAACAGAAATCTTTGTTTCTTTGTTGGCCATAACTGAGATCCCAAAAGATTAGCAAATAGCCAATGTTGTCCCATTATTTAAGAAGGGTAGCAAGGATAACCCAGATCATTATAGACCCAGTGAGCTTGACGTCAGTGATGGTGAAATTGTTAGAGAAGGTTCTTAGGAATAGGATCGATACACATTTGGAACTGAATGGTTTTATTTGCAACAGACAGCATGGTTTTGTTCAAGGGAGATCATGTCTCATTAATTTGATTGAGTTTTTTTGAAGAGGTGATCAAAATGATTAATGAGGGAAGGGCCATGGATGTTGTCTACATAGACTTTAGTAAAACATTTGACAAGGTCCCTCATGGCAGGCTGGTGCAAAAGGTTAAATCACATGCCATTAGGTGTGAACTAGCTAAATGGATTAGAACTGGCTTGGTTATAGAAAGAAGTCTCACAACAAAAGGTTAGAGTCCAAAGCTTTATTTGGCAGCACAAGCTTTCGGAACACTGCTCCTTTATCAGCTGGGTGAGGACTTGTCCATGTGAATGCATCACTAAAATTGAGTTTGTGTCTGTATATGTCCTATTTGTGAACACAAGTCCTCACTCACCTGATGAAGGAGCAAGGCTCCAAAAGCTTGTGCTGCCAAATAAACCTGTCGGACTTTAACTTGATGTTATGAGACTACTTACTGTGCTTACCCGTGTCCAATGCCAGTATCTCCACACCTTGGCCACAGAAGACAGAGGGTAGTGGTGGAAGGGTGTTTTTCTGAATGGAGGTCTGTAATTAATGTTCTGCGGGGATCAGTGCTGAGACCTGTGCTGTTTGTAATATATATAAATGACTTGGAAGAAAGATTAGCTGGTCTGATTAGCAAGTTTGCAGATGATACTAAGCTGAGATTGCTGGAGTTGCGGGTGGTGATGAAGATTGTCAGCAGGAAATAGATAGAGTAGAAAATTGGGCAGAGAAATGGCAGATGGAATTTAATTGAACAAATGCGAGATGATGCATTTTGATGGATCCAATTCAAATGGGAACTGTAAATGAAATGGCAGAACCATCGGGAACATAGCGACACAGAGAGATGTGAGAGTACAGGTCCATAGATCCTTAAAAGTGGCAGCATGGTGGAAAAGGTGGCAAAGGAAGCATATGGCATGCTTATCTCCATCAGCCAGGGCATTGAGTATAAAAGCTGACACATTATGGTACAGTTATGTAAAAAAGTTGGTTAGGCCACATTTGGAATATTGTGTCCAATTCTGGTCATTACATTACCAGAAGGATGCGGAGGCTTTGGAGGTACAGAAAACGTTTACCAGGATATTGCCTGGTATGGAGGGTACTAATTATGAGGAGAGATTGAATAAACTGGAATTGTTCTCCATTGAAAGATGGAGGCTGAGGAGCGACCTGAGAGAACTTTATAAGCATAGATAAGGTGAACAGTTGGAAGCTTTTTCCCAGGGCAGAAATGTCATGATTGTCATTATGAGAGTGTACAAGTTCAAGGTAAGGGGGAAAGGTTTAGTGGAAATGTGTGTTACACAGAGTATGGTAGGGGCTGGAATGCACTGCCTAGTGAGGACCACCCTTAGTGGTCCAAAGGGTCTGTTCCTACGCTGTAGTGTTCTTTGTCCTTTGAGAGTATAAGGATGAGAGAGTGAGCCAGAGACAAAGGTAGATGTGGGAGACAACATGAAAAAAAATTTGAGAAAAAATAAGCAGAATGATTAGGCTGTATTAGAGAGCTTTATTTCAGTGAAAGAAAGCATAAAAACCAGTTTGACCACCGAGTTATTGGTAACAATTGAACTGAACGGTTTTTTGACAACCCTGAACCAACCACAATGTGAAGCTGACAGCCACTGTCACTGTTGAACAAGGCAGAATTATAAAAGTCTTCCCAGCGGCCGTACAGAATTTCAGATAGAGTGAGAGGAGGAAATCACAGAACACCGTGAAAGACAACCGGAAAATAATTGGGAATACAAGAGCAAAATACAACGGAAAATTGAAATTAAAAACAGGAAACATTCAGCTGGTCAGACAGGATCTGTGGAGATAGAAACAGGGCTGGGATTCTCCAGCCACTCGTGCCGATGAGATTCTCCGGTCCCAGATGAAGCCCCCGTGCTGCCGACACCACCCCACACCCGAACAGGTTTCCCACCAGATTGGGGTGACATCAATGGGAATTCCCATTAACCAGGGAATCCTGCTGCCAGCAAACAACAGGCCACTTCCCGATGGTGGGAAACACGCAGGTGATGATGCTGGAGAATCTCACCCAGTGACTCTGCGTCAAGGACTTGTAAAGACAAAGACAACAGACAGAGATAGAGAGGAATTGGCTTTCAGTGGAAGCTGAGTGAACATGATTGAAAATAAAAATGGTCAGATTAGAGCAAGCAATGTGAGTTTATCAAAGTGCAGCGTTATTGCATGTTAAATATCACAGCTAGGGCACCCAGGTAATGACGTCAATGGCGATCCTGGTTGCTTTGCGGACAGCCTCGCTGGGGTCCTGCAGCTTTTCCTGCAGGAAGGGCACGTGCTCCAACAGCACTTTCCTGCCCTCGGGAGACTCAGACACCGTCGTGATGGCTTTGATGACATTGAGCCGCGTTTTAGTCATCGGATCGTTCACGAGGACGAGTAAGGATGGAATGATGTCAGCCTTCAGCGCTGCATATTTTCCTGTAAAAGCATAACAGAATCCAGACATGCTAACTCAATATGGTCAAAGACTTTCGGCAAAAGTTTTGAAACATTAGTAACCAAACAGAGCCAATCCTACAAAAGCAATTAGTTGATAAATCTGTAAGAGTATAAATTTTTTTTGAAGAACAAGATTAGGCCTAACAAATCCAGCCACAATTTCACCCACATCCCTCCTCACTTACCTCAATCTGTTCTCTCCTCAGAAACACATTAGCTGGCTGCCTCTTTTATTGGCACCACTATTATAAAACAACAGTCTAGACATTACTATTGCCAATATTAATGGATCGTTGCTTAATGCACTGATACTGGCTGCTATGGTCTCCCATTCTTCCGTCTGCTGTTTGATAGAGGCATTGCTCTTTCATTTTAAATGGATAACTCTCTAACCTGACAGTGGTTTGCAATCGCACTCATAATTCATAGCAACATCGGGAATTTCTGAGTTCAAGTCTTAACAAAAAGTCACGATTGTGCCTCTACTTTCCATGCCTAATGCTTCAGGAATTTAAGATAAAAGGGTACCGACTTTAAAGTCTTGCAATGATATCATACTTTGAGTGGGATTTATGCTGCCCACATGCTATGTTTATGAAGAAAATAACTGTGTAGTAATTGGACCAAGGGATTGAGAGGCAGCTCTTGGAGTAGAACTTAGAGTCCATCATCTTCTGGGGTCAATTTTCAAGTATAGAAACCACTTGATCTTTTTTTTATTTCTCTCAAAGTCAAGTTTACGATGGATACCGGCCTTATTCATGGCTGACAATTGAGCATCCAACTTATCACATGGGACCGTGGGCAGAATCTTCCCTGCCTTAAAGTTTTTCAGACATTGAGTCCACTTGGCACTCCTGGCCCTGCTTGTTTCCAGCAGTGAAATGTTCCAGGTAGCGGTCATTTAACAGTTTGTCCTTTCGTTCGCCATCCAATGAAGGATGGCGTGTGGGACATGGATGCAGGAAGTCCAGTGCAGTGCCTGTAGGGATGGTCACACAGGAACACCAGTGGGAAAGCTACATGTTGCTGAGGGGGTTGCAAAGCATGACAATGCTTCAAAATGGAGGTGCTACTGAAAGGCTTTGGGGTTCTGAATATAAATGAAGGGCCCTGGGTGTGGAGAGGCAACCCATGTGTTAAAATGCTCTTTGCCAAGGCAGGAACTGGTTAGGTCTTGTGTTACAGCCAGAGGACAGAATTTTCCTGTCCCACACACAACACAAATCGTAGCGGGCAGGACACGACCATTGAGCTTGGGTGGGATTTTCTGGTCTTGGGGTTAGTGTGGCCAGAAAATCCTACCCAGAATTTATGTTTTTTGCTTGGAGCCTATGATCAATATATTTGTATGTAAGGGGTGTGTATTTTCTTAGCTCAGAGTGATTGTCCCATCTAATAAGCCAAAAGGAAGCTTTAACTGTCGCATATAGTTAAAAAAGCAAGATGACTCACTCACTCATTTCTCACAAACTTTCAGACATGCCAAGATTAGATTAGGTGTGTTTCACTCCAACAGGGTTTACAAGAGCTCCCCACTATCTGGGAGCTGGCGGCCCAGTCCTGCTGGAGGGAAGGGAGGGCCCCCAGAAAGTCTAGGGTGAGAGGAGGCGCCCCATGTGGATTGCCAGCTTGGCAGTGCCAGCCTGTCCCCTGGCACTGCCCATGGGTCAAAGTGACAATGCCCATTGGGCAGTGCCAAGGTGGCAGAGCCTACTGTGGCAGGGCTATTGGGGGCAGGGTCTCTGGGTGGGAATTTGGTGAGGATGACTGATCCCACTGCCTCTCAGTGGTGACAGAGAGAGAGGGAAGCCAGTGATTGGGCTGGCCATCGGGTTGGGCAGAGGGGTAGAAATCAGTCTGCCGGGGGGATCGGGGCTGCTGGTGGTGGGAGGAGACTGCCGTGTGGGAGGGCATGGGGAGATCGAGGCTGGCCTGGACACATCAGCAAGCCCAGCAACTGGGTAGTGGGAAGTTTGCATGACCAGCAATACGGGGCTGGAGGGGGACTGGCCAGTGATCGGGATGCCAGCAGTGGGGGATACTGCGCGCGTGCTGATCTCGGCGCTGACAGATCAGCGCGGGTGCAGTGGCCCACTCAGCGCTCTGCTGCCGGCTTCTCCAGCATGAATAGGCTCTGCCCCCTGATTTTAAGTGTGATTTCACTTGTGCGCTCTGCAGTGCTCAGACTGTGGGAGATTCAACCAAAAAGACCAGCGCGATTAACTCCAGCTTTTACGTGAATTCATCACATCAGTGTGACAATGCAAAACTGGGGCTGTTTGGGGAAAATTCTCCTCCTCTTTTGAAGATATTTGTTGCCCTGGTGTTTCGATGACTTGTAGCTGGTTCAGTTGATTCTGGGACTTTGTCTCTGCAGAGCTGTTACTTGCAGTTATTTTACAAACAAATAATATGCTTTCTCATCATGTGACTTCAAAGTGTTTTTCCAAATAAAGAAGGTGGTTAAGTCAATGGTATACTTTGTATTGCGGCCTTCACAACTTGAGTGTTTGAGATAACTGGTAAAACTCATTCAGTTCACAACATCCTTTGGAATTGGTTTCAGGAAAAGGCACTGAGTCAACATCAGTTTGAAAGTTTCTTTTTGTTGATGATCCATCCTTAAACAAGAAGAGGGGTGAATTCTCATGATGAGTGTGAATGTCCATCAGGATCTTAGAATCTCTACAGTTCAGGAGGAGGCCATTCGGCCCATCGAAGCCACACAACCACACTACCACCCAAGCCCTATTCCCATAACTCCACTTATTTACCGTAGCTAATCCCCCTGACACTACGGGACAATTTAGCATGGCCAATCCACCTGCACATCTTTGGAGTCTGGGAAGAAGCCAGAGCACCTGGAGGAAACCCACGCAGACATGGGGAGAACATGCAAACTCTACACAGTCACCTGAGGCTGGATTTGAACAGTGGCTAACCACTGTGCCATTCCTTATTAGGTACATGTTTGAGACTCAAGACCAGAGCTCGAAAGGTCACTTGATTTTCAGCAGACATTTTATTTGTTCACGTTCAAAGTTTTAAAGTATTGGCTGAAAGTTTATTCTTTACTAGAACATGATTCTTGCAACTCCCTGAAAGTATCATAGGCAGCAGTCTCCAAAGTCCCTGTGATCTGCTACCATGACACTTTCTTTGATACCCTGCTGGGTGCCTGGAAGCATAGGATCTTTCAGTAATCCTTTTCAACAAATGAACTCAGCATTTGTAACAATCAATTTTTCAGGGGCTGACTTGAAATAATCTGTCAACAATCTGATGAAGTTATGGTGGGTGGCATTGTAGTGCTGAGCCGTTCAAAAAGGGGCAAGGTTCCAAGTGATGGAGAGCACCTTGCAGTAAGGAGTTCTATTTCTTCTTCCTTATTTCTCTTGTGATTGTGTTTGATGCGTTTGCCTTGACTGAGTTGCCCAAATGCAGCATCTCCAACTCAGAGAAGGCAATGCCAGCACAATGCTAAGCGCCAATGTGGAGCTTCTCTTGTACATCAGGTGGTGAACCTGCCTCACACCGCCATCTTGCATCAAACTCCATTGCTGCTCACACTTAAGGGCTAATTGGCCTTGGATTGGCTGTACGCCTGCAGGAAGTCTGCCCGCCGCCTCGGGGGGAATATTAGGGAGGTGGTGAGTACCTCAGATTAAATTTTCACATTCCCGTGCCTCCAACACTTGTCCCTCCATATCTGGGTATTCCACTGTGCCACTATCAAATCACGTCCCGATTTTCTTTGTACCTTCTCCCAGGATACTCTGGATTTATTCTGGTGTGGGGAGAAGAGCCTGAAATGATTGAAGCTGAAAATATCTGAGTGTGACAGTGTGGTTGGAAAGTCAGCTTTGGCGAATAAAGGCATTATCAGTGCACTAACTCAGGTTGATTTCTGACTTCTCGTGTGAGGAACATTACACCAAAACAGCTATAACAATGTCAAGTAACAGGCACAAAAACTGTCCATTGGTCCCAAAACAATGCATGATTCACTTGGGCCAACTTCTGTGGGGTGGCACAGTGGTTAGCATGGCTGCTTCATGGTGCCAGCGATCAGGGTTCAATTCCAGCATCAGGTCACCATCTTGCATGGAGTTTGCACATTCTCCCCGTATCTGCGTGGGTTTCCTCCGGGTGCTCCGATTTCCTTTCACAGTCCAAGGATGTGCGGATTAGGTGGATTGGCCATGCTAAATTGCCCCTTAGTGTCAGAGGGATGAGCAAGGTAAATAGGTGAGGTTATGCTGATGGGATTGGGTGGGATTATTGTTGGGGCAGGCTTGATGGGCTGAATGGCTCCTTCTGCACTGTAGGGATTATATGGTTCTATGATGTTCCCTCATCTAAATCTACCATTCTAACCTGCTATTCCCTGCCCCCTCATGTGTTTGTCGAGTATTCCTTCAAATGAATCAATATTATTTACCAACCATTCCCTGTCGTATCGAGTTTGCCATCGCTCTCTGGGTAAAGAATTCCCTGTGGGATTCCAGGCTGATTATCTGATATTGATGTCTCTTGTTATACTCTTCCCCATTGTACTTAATCCATTGAAACCTTTCATTGTTGTAAAGATCTCGATTAAGCCACATCCCGCTTTCTGGAGAAAAGAGACCCAGCCTTTTAATCATTTCCTGCTATTTATATCCATTATTGCTGGTACTATCCTTGTAGATATTCTCTGCACTCTCTCCAATGTCCCTATTTCTTGATAATATGGCAGCTAAAACTGCACACGGTATTCTCATTAATTATTTAATGTATCAGCTGTTTATTATTTGCCAATAATTTGCCCACACTAAAGTTCATGAATGACCTCATTCCTCCCCACCACACAAAATGTTGTGTCATCCACAAATTTACAAATTGGGTGGAATTTTACGGCCTTGCTTGAGCGAGATTGGAAATTGTCATCCGAGGCCAGTGGACATTTCCGCTCTGCGTCCCTCGCCCGCTCTGATTCCGTGGCGGGCAAGGAAGCAGAATTCCGGTTATTGTTTTCTGATTCCAAAGTCTGAATCGCTAATGTAAATTGTGAACAGCAGTGGTCCCAGTATTGATCCTTTTCCCAGTCTCCATCACTACCTCCAGTAGTAAATAATTATAATTTCACTTGGCTTAACACAGCCAGGGACCATTCTATGTATCAAATCACAATAGGAGTCTGAGTATTGCAACATTCACATATCATAGGATCACAGAATCCCTACAGTGCAGAAGAGCCATTCGGCCCTTCAAACCTGTACTACTAACAATCCCACCTCGCCCTATCCCTGTAACCCCATATATTTACCCTGCTAATCCTCCTAACAGTGAGGGGCAATTTAGCATGACCAATCCACCTAACCCGCATATCTTTGGACTGGAGGAGGAAACTGGAGCACCTGAAGAAAACCCACGCAAACATGGGGAGAATGTACAAACTCCACACAGACAATGACACAAGCTGGGAATCAAATCCAGGTCCTTGTCATTGTGAGGTACCAGTGTTAACCACTGCACCACTGTGCCACTCCCGGGCATGAATGAAAGGAGAGAGCATTGAAGGGTGCATGATTCCATTCTCTGAACACAACCTCTGCCCTGGTTTTCCAATCCAGCATTCAAAGTTTGCAACTCCTGCTTTGTTACATAACTGATTGGATGTTAATTAACTCTCTGAACTGTACAAAAATATAAAATATTCAAGAAAGGAGCAGTGAGTAGTCTTTTTGATTATTCTCACATGTGGCTGTGACAGCCAATTAATGAAACACTGTAAATCCTTTTAAATTATGCTGCGGTGTGTATTTTTTATCCTCTCCTGATGATCTTGAATCTTTTCCTTAATTAATTCTGTTGGATCTGTGTTTAACTCTGTCATTTAAAATTCATTTTTTAAGTTTTGATACAATTTTTAGGCATCTTATGCGTTTGGGAGCGGGGCGGGGTGGGGAAGATTTCAGTTTGAGGTAGAACATAGAACATAGAACATAGAACATTACAGCACAGAACAGGCCCTTCGGCCTTCGATGTTGTGCCGACCAAAATAAAAAGCAATGCCCCTCCAAACTAAACCATTCCCTTCTCTTCCATATACTTATCAACTAACCTCTTAAACGCCACCAAACTTGGCGCATCTACAACAGCTGCAGGCAGGGCATTCCACTCCCTAATCACTCTTGAGTAAAGAACCTACCTCTGATATCCGTCCTATAACTCATACCCCTTAATTTAAAGCTGTGTCCCCTCGTGCTAGCTTTCTCCATCCTAGGAAAAAGGCTATCACTGTCCACCCTATCTAAACCTCTAATCATCTTATATGCTTCAATAAGATCCCCTCTTAGCCGCCTCCTTTCTAACGAAAACAACCTCAAATCCTTCAACCTCTCTTCATAGGACCTGCCCTCCATACCAGGCAACATCCTGGTAAACCTCCTCTGTACCCTCTCCAATGCCTCCACATCTTTCTTATAATGTGGGGACCAGAACTGCACACAATACTCCAAGTGCGGCCGCACTAGAGTTTTGTACAGTTGCAACATGACGTTGCGGCTCCGAAATTCAATCCCCCTACCAATAAAAGCTAAGACTCCATATGCCTTCTTAACAACCTTATCGACTTGATTGCCAACTTTCAGGGATCTATGCACATATACACCAAGATCCCTCTGTTCTTCAACACTATTAAGAGTCCTACCATTAGCCCTATACTCTACACATTTGTTATTCCTGCCAAAGTGAATTACCTCACACTTTTCCACATTAAACTCCATTTGCCACCTCTCGGCCCAGCTCTGCAACTTGTCCAGGTAGGGGTGGATACTGATTTGTGAGACAGTGTAAAACAGTGTAAAACAGGTGATTGTTTTACATGAAAGCAAATTACTGCCGATGCTGGAATCTGAAATAAGAATAGAGAATGCTGGAAAATCTGAGCAGGTCTGACAGCATCTGTGGAGAGGAAATAGAGTAAGAAGTCCCAGAACAGCAGGTTAAAGTCCAACAGGAGCACTTGCTGCTCCTTCACCAGGTGAATGGGAGTTCAGATCACAAACAGGACTTATAAAGGCACACAGTTTACAGAATTCTGTGACATTGTATAGAATAGAGCCAATGTTTTGAGTTTGGGCAAAGTCATCCAGACTCGAAACACTGAGTCTATTCTCTGTCCACAGATGCTGCTGGGCTGAGATTTTCAGCATCTTTTGTGACTTTTCACACTTCTCTAGATTCCTATATCTAATGAAAATTGGACTATTTCTTTCACGGGTAATCAACCTGTTTTAAGACTAACAAACAATTTCAGCATCTCAAACGACTCCCATAACCTTTGTACCTGATAATGCTTTCACCAGAAATTTGGGTGTATATAGTTGCTCAAGGATCACATGAGCAGCTTCTTCACTTTTGTTGGGTTCCCAGGGCAGAATTTAAACTGAAAAACAAGTGTAGATCCAGGTATAGACAACCTCTCCAAAATATTGGCAAATCCCAGACTCAAGAGGAATCAATTCACCTCCAGCTTTTAACTGGTGTTCCTGAGCTACACAGGAAAACTCACATGGTGACAAATCACTATGTGGTAACATAGAATTCTGGCTTTAACAATCAATGGTTTCCTGGGCTGTGTGAAAGCTGCCAGCATCAACACAAAAATAATGCAGCCATTAAGATACTGACATAACTACATTAAAATACTGACAGGCTATAAACTCTTTGAAGACCAAAATTGTACAGCCGCTTCTCTGTCTGTGTGAAAGACTTGTTCCTCTGTCTGTGTGAAAGTCTTGTTTCTCTGTCAGTGTGAAAGACTTGTTTCTCTGCCTGTGTGAAAGTCTTGTTTCTCTGTCTGTGTGAAAGACTTGTTTCTCTGTCTGTGTGAAAGTCTTGTTTCTCTGTCTGTGTGAAAGACTTGTTTCTCTGTCTGTGTGAAAGTCTTGTTCCTCTGTCTGTGTCAAAGATTTGTTCCTCTGTCTGTGTGAAACTATTGTTTCCCTGTCTGTGTGAAAGTCTTGTTTTTCTTTCTGTGTGAAAGTCTTGTTCCTCTGTCTGTGTCAAAGATTTGTTCCTCTGTGTGAAAGTCTTGTTTCTCTCTCTGTGTGAAAGTCTTGTTTCTCAGTCTGTGTGAAAGTCTTGTTCCTCTGTCTGTGTGAAAGATTTGTTTCTCTGTCTGTGTGAAAGACTTGTTTCTCTGTCTGTGTGAAAGATTTGTTTCTCTGTCTGTGTGAAAGATTTGTTTCTCTGTCTGTGTGAAAGATTTGTTTCTCTGTCTGTGTGAAAGATTTGTTTCTCTGTCTGTGTGAAAGACTTGTTTCTCTGTCTGTGTGAAAGATTTGTTTCTCTGTCTGTGTGAAAGACTTGTTTCTCTGTCTGTGTGAAAGTCTTGTTTCTCTGTCTGTGTGAAAGACTTGTTTCTCTGTCTGTGTGAAAGTCTTGTTCCTCTGTCTGTGTGAAAGATTTGTTCCTCTGTCTGTGTGAAACTCTTGTTTCCCTGTCTGTGTGAAAGTCTTGTTTTTCTGTCTGTGTGAAAGTCTTGTTCCTCTGTCTGTGTCAAAGATTTGTTCCTCTGTGTGAAAGTCTTGTTTCTCTCTCTGTGTGAAAGTCTTGTTTCTCTGTCTGTGTGAAAGTCTTGTTCCTCTGTCTGTGTGAAAGATTTGTTTCTCTGTCTGTGTGAAAGACTTGTTTCTCTGTCTGTGTGAAAGATTTGTTTCTCTGTCTGTGTGAAAGTCTTGTTCCTCTGTCTGTGTGAAAGATTTGTTTCTCTGTCTGTGTGAAAGATTTGTTTCTCTGTCTGTGTGAAAGATTTGTTTCTCTGTCTGTGTGAAAGATTTGTTCCTCTGTCTGTGTGAAAGTCTTGTTCCTCTGTCTGTGTGAAAGATTTGTTCCTCTGTCTGTGTGAAAGATTTGTTCCTCTGTCTGTGTGAAAGTTTTCCTGTTTGTGAAATTTGTTCCTCTGTCTGTGTGAAAGATTTGTTCCTCTGTCTGTGTGAAGTTGTTCCTCTTGTCTGTGTGAAAGATTTGTTCCTCTGTCTGTGTGAAAGATTTGTTCCTCTGTCTGTGTGAAAGATTTGTTTCTCTGTCTGTGTGAAAGATTTGTTTCTCTGTCTGTGTGAAAGATTTGTTCCTCTGTCTGTGTGAAAGATTTGTTCCTCTGTCTGTGTGAAAGATTTGTTCCTCTGTCTGTGTGAAAGATTTGTTCCTCTGTCTGTGTGAAAGACTTGTTCCTCTGTCTGTGTGAAAGATTTGTTCCTCTGTCTGTGTGAAAGACTTGTTCCTCTGTCTGTGTGAAAGATTTGTTTCTCTGTCTGTGTGAAAGTCTTGTTCCTCTGTCTGTGTGAAAGATTTGTTTCTCTGTCTGTGTGAAAGATTTGTTTCTCTGTCTGTGTGAAAGATTTGTTTCTCTGTCTGTGTGAAAGATTTGTTCCTCTGTCTGTGTGAAAGATTTGTTTCTCTGTCTGTGTGAAAGTCTTGTTCCTCTGTCTGTGTGAAAGATTTGTTTCTCTGTCTGTGTGAAAGATTTGTTTCTCTGTCTGTGTGAAAGATTTGTTTCTCTGTCTGTGTGAAAGATTTGTTCCTCTGTCTGTGTGAAAGATTTGTTCCTCTGTCTGTGTGAAAGTTTTGTTCCTCTGTCTGTGTGAAAATTTGTTCCTCTGTCTGTGTGAAAGTCTTGTTCCTCTGTCTGTGTGAAAGATTTGTTCCTCTGTCTGTGTGAAAGATTTGTTTCTCTGTCTGTGTGAAAGACTTGTTTCTCTGTCTGTGTGAAAGTCTTGTTCCTCTGTCTGTGTGAAAGATTTGTTCCTCTGTCTGTGTGAAAGATTTGTTTCCCTGTGTGAAAGATTTGTTTCTCTGTCTGTGTGAAAGATTTGTTTCTCTGTCTGTGTGAAAGATTTGTTTCTCTGTCTGTGTGAAAGATTTGTTCCTCTGTCTGTGTGAAAGATTTGTTCCTCTGTCTGTGTGAAAGTCTTGTTCCTCTGTCTGTGTGAAAGACTTGTTCCTCTGTCTGTGTGAAAGTCTTGTTCCTCTGTCTGTGTGAAAGATTTGTTCCTCTGTCTGTGTGAAAGACTTGTTTCTCTGTCTGTGTGAAAGTCTTGTTCCTCTGTCTGTGTGAAAGATTTGTTTCTCTGTCTGTGTGAAAGATTTGTTTCTCTGTCTGTGTGAAAGACTTGTTTCTCTGTCTGTGTGAAAGATTTGTTTCTCTGTCTGTGTGAAAGTCTTGTTCCTCTGTCTGTGTGAAAGATTTGTTCCTCTGTCTGTGTGAAAGATTTGTTTCTCTGTCTGTGTGAAAGACTTGTTTCTCTGTCTGTGTGAAAGATTTGTTTCTCTGTCTGTGTGAAAGACTTGTTTCTCTGTCTGTGTGAAAGATTTGTTTCTCTGTCTGTGTGAAAGATTTGTTTCTCTGTCTGTGTGAAAGATTTGTTCCTCTGTCTGTGTGAAAGACTTGTTCCTCTGTCTGTGTGAAAGTTTGTTTCATTTGTTCCTCTGTCTGTGTGAAAGATTTGTTCCTCTGTCTGTGTGAAAGATTTGTTCCTCTGTCTGTGTGAAAGATTTGTTTCTCTGTCTGTGTGAAAGACTTGTTTCTCTGTCTGTGTGAAAGATTTGTTTCTCTGTCTGTGTGAAAGTCTTGTTCCTCTGTCTGTGTGAAAGATTTGTTTCTCTGTCTGTGTGAAAGATTTGTTTCTCTGTCTGTGTGAAAGATTTGTTTCTCTGTCTGTGTGAAAGATTTGTTTCTCTGTCTGTGTGAAAGATTTGTTCCTCTGTCTGTGTGAAAGATTTGTTCCTCTGTCTGTGTGAAAGTTTTGTTCCTCTGTCTGTGTGAAAGATTTGTTCCTCTGTCTGTGTGAAAGTCTTGTTCCTCTGTCTGTGTGAAAGATTTGTTCCTCTGTCTGTGTGAAAGTCTTGTTCCTCTGTCTGTGTGAAAGATTTGTTCCTCTGTCTGTGTGAAAGATTTGTTTCCCTGTGTGAAAGATTTGTTTCTCTGTCTGTGTGAAAGACTTGTTTCTCTGTCTGTGTGAAAGTCTTGTTCCTCTGTCTGTGTGAAAGTATTGTTCCTCTGTCTGTGTGAAAGATTTGTTCCTCTGTCTGTGTGAAAGACTTGTTTCTCTGTCTGTGTGAAAGTCTTGTTCCTCTGTCTGTGTGAAAGATTTGTTTCTCTGTCTGTGTGAAAGATTTGTTTCTCTGTCTGTGTGAAAGATTTGTTTCTCTGTCTGTGTGAAAGATTTGTTCCTCTGTCTGTGTGAAAGATTTGTTTCTCTGTCTGTGTGAAAGTCTTGTTCCTCTGTCTGTGTGAAAGATTTGTTTCTCTGTCTGTGTGAAAGATTTGTTTCTCTGTCTGTGTGAAAGATTTGTTTCTCTGTCTGTGTGAAAGATTTGTTCCTCTGTCTGTGTGAAAGATTTGTTCCTCTGTCTGTGTGAAAGTTTTGTTCCTCTGTCTGTGTGAAAGATTTGTTTCTCTGTCTGTGTGAAAGACTTGTTTCTCTGTCTGTGTGAAAGATTTGTTTCTCTGTCTGTGTGAAAGTCTTGTTCCTCTGTCTGTGTGAAAGATTTGTTTCTCTGTCTGTGTGAAAGACTTGTTTCTCTGTCTGTGTGAAAGTCTTGTTCCTCTGTCTGTGTGAAAGATTTGTTCCTCTGTCTGTGTGAAAGATTTGTTTCCCTGTGTGAAAGATTTGTTTCTCTGTCTGTGTGAAAGATTTGTTTCTCTGTCTGTGTGAAAGATTTGTTTCTCTGTCTGTGTGAAAGATTTGTTTCTCTGTCTGTGTGAAAGATTTGTTCCTCTGTCTGTGTGAAAGTTTTGTTCCTCTGTCTGTGTGAAAATTTGTTCCTCTGTCTGTGTGAAAGTCTTGTTCCTCTGTCTGTGTGAAAGATTTGTTCCTCTGTCTGTGTGAAAGATTTGTTTCTCTGTCTGTGTGAAAGACTTGTTTCTCTGTCTGTGTGAAAGTCTTGTTCCTCTGTCTGTGTGAAAGATTTGTTCCTCTGTCTGTGTGAAAGATTTGTTTCCCTGTGTGAAAGATTTGTTTCTCTGTCTGTGTGAAAGAATTGTTTCTCTGTCTGTGTGAAAGATTTGTTTCTCTGTCTGTGAAAATTTTCTCTGTGTGAAAGATTTGTTCCTGTCTGTGTGAAAGTTTGTTCCTCTGTCTGTGTGAAAGATTGTTCCTCTGTCTGTGTGAAAGTTTTCTCTGTCTTGTGAAAGATTTGTTCCTCTGTCGTGTGAAAGATTCTCTGTCTGGTGAATCTTGTTCCTCTGTCTGTGTGAAAGATTTGTTTCTCTGTCTGTGTGAAAGATTTGTTCCTCTGTCTGTGTGAAAGATTTGTTCCTCTGTCTGTGTGAAAGACTTGTTCCTCTGTCTGTGTGAAAGTCTTGTTTCTCTGTCTGTGTGAAAGATTTGTTCCTCTGTCTGTGTGAAAGATTTGTTCCTCTGTCTGTGTGAAAGTCTTGTTCCTCTGTCTGTGTGAAAGACTTGTTCCTCTGTCTGTGTGAAAGTCTTGTTCCTCTGTCTGTGTGAAAGATTTGTTCCTCTGTCTGTGTGAAAGACTTGTTTCTCTGTCTGTGTGAAAGTCTTGTTCCTCTGTCTGTGTGAAAGATTTGTTTCTCTGTCTGTGTGAAAGATTTGTTTCTCTGTCTGTGTGAAAGATTTGTTTCTCTGTCTGTGTGAAAGATTTGTTTCTCTGTCTGTGTGAAAGACTTGTTTCTCTGTCTGTGTGAAAGATTTGTTTCTCTGTCTGTGTGAAAGTCTTGTTCCTCTGTCTGTGTGAAAGATTTGTTCCTCTGTCTGTGTGAAAGATTTGTTTCTCTGTCTGTGTGAAAGACTTGTTTCTCTGTCTGTGTGAAAGACTTGTTTCTCTGTCTGTGTGAAAGATTTGTTCCTCTGTCTGTGTGAAAGATTTGTTTCTCTGTCTGTGTGAAAGACTTGTTTCTCTGTCTGTGTGAAAGATTTGTTTCTCTGTCTGTGTGAAAGATTTGTTTCTCTGTCTGTGTGAAAGACTTGTTCCTCTGTCTGTGTGAAAGATTTGTTTCTCTGTCTGTGTGAAAGACTTGTTTCTCTGTCTGTGTGAAAGATTTGTTTCTCTGTCTGTGTGAAAGACTTGTTTCTCTGTCTGTGTGAAAGTCTTGTTTCTCTGTCTGTGTGAAAGACTTGTTTCTCTGTCTGTGTGAAAGTCTTGTTCCTCTGTCTGTGTGAAAGATTTGTTCCTCTGTCTGTGTGAAACTTGTTCCTGTCTGTGTGAAAGTTGTTCTCTGTCTGTGTGAAAGTCTTGTTCTCTGTCTGTGTGAAAGATTTGTTTCTCTGTCTTGTGAAAGACTTGTTTCTCTGTCTGTGTGAAAGATTTGTTTCTCTGTCTGTGTGAAAGATTTGTTTCTCTGTCTGTGTGAAAGATTTGTTTCTCTGTCTGTGTGAAAGATTTGTTCCTCTGTCTGTGTGAAAGATTTGTTCCTCTGTCTGTGTGAAAGTTTTGTTCCTCTGTCTGTGTGAAAGATTTGTTTCTCTGTCTGTGTGAAAGACTTGTTCCTCTGTCTGTGTGAAAGATTTGTTCCTCTGTCTGTGTGAAAGTCTTGTTCCTCTGTCTGTGTGAAAGATTTGTTTCTCTGTCTGTGTGAAAGATTTGTTTCCCTGTGTGAAAGATTTGTTTCTCTGTCTGTGTGAAAGACTTGTTTCTCTGTCTGTGTGAAAGTCTTGTTCCTCTGTCTGTGTGAAAGTTTTGTTCCTCTGTCTGTGTGAAAGATTTGTTCCTCTGTCTGTGTGAAAGATTTGTTTCTCTGTCTGTGTG